>NJPS01000002.1:0-427382 GCA_002946415.1 Rutstroemia sp. NJR-2017a BVV2 | reverse complement strand
TAGTGAATTCTTGATCTTTTTGAGCTATTTCGCTTACTAGCTTAATTCCTTCGGCTATTCCGGCTAGCTCGCCGTTATAAACTAGCTGACTAGTCCCAATATTCCAGCTAGACCCCTGGATTAGCTCCTGGTTGGAGTTGAAAAGAGCTAGACCAATTCCGATCCCTTTTTGATCTACTAGTTCAGAACCATCAGTATAGACTGAGTACTAGTTCGGGGCTAACAAAATAGCCGAGTTTTTATGATTTTCAGCTTCTAGTTCCTTAGATAGCTTACTAATTTCGATCGTATAAGAGGTAGTAATCCAGGATGGAAATTTGAAAGAACTAATCGATTCCAAGTACTGAAACTGGACTAGCGGGTATATTGAGTATCTAATTCGCTTAATTTGGGTCATTTTGGCAATTTCCTTTTGGGTAGGTGCTAAATAGTTTTGAAAATAGCAATTAGCCTTCGGTTTAGCCCAGATTTCTTTGAAAATTAGATGGTTTTCTGCTATTTAGAGAGCTCGGAGTGCGTATTGGCGACTAGCGGCGTTTAAGCGAGTTTGGGGAGGTGCTAAAGCAGCTTCTACCTCTATAGGGACTATTGGACTAGTCCTGAACACCCCTAGTATCCTCCGTAGTACCAAATTTTGTAAGTATTGGAATTGACTTTTAAATTTAACTTGCTCTTTCCACCATATAGAGGACCTGTAGTCTGAGATGCTAGTGACGCAAGCAAGGTATAGCTGGCGTATAGCATAAGGTGAAAGTCCATTTTCCGTATTAGCTAGCCGATTAGCTCTTAAGAAAGCTGATTTAGCTTGGTTAATTCTAGTTGAAATATATTTATTGAAGCATAAAGTATCGTCAAACCAGATTCCTAGCCATTTCACTACTTTTGAGAGTTGTATTGACTGATTATTCGGTAATTTGACCGAATTAGTCTTAGTAGTAGCTTGTTTACCCCCGAAAAAATGAATTAGTTCGGTTTTAGCTAAATCAAACTCAATACTACTTGCTTCTCCCAGGGCGTATAGTTTGCTAGCTTCTCTTTCCAAAATTTTGCAGTTCTTTTTAAGGCTAGTTGAGCTAGTTGCTAGCGCGATATCATCTATATATAACTAGATTGAAATAGAAATCGATGGAAATAGCTTTTTTATATAAATTAAAAAGAGAATCGGTGAGATCGGGCTACCCTAGGGAATACCAATTGAAATAAGTTGAAAATCCTCCATTTAGCTATCAAAGTTTAAGCAAAGTAGCCGGTCCTCCAGAAAGTGACTAGTCCAAGCAATAAAACTAATTGGAAGTTTTAATCTTTTTAAAATAGCTAAGAACTGATTTTTTGAGATATAATCGAAAGCTCTTTTAATATCCAAAAATAAAACAGATGTTTTATAGCCTTTTAAATAATTTTCTTGAACCTTATTCACTAGTAGTAGCCCGATATCAATAGCTGATTTTTTGAGTCTTCCGCCAATTTGAGAGTTGTATAGCAAGCTAGTAGTCTCGGCTAAATAGCCTAGTCTTTTTGCTAGTATTCTTTCGCTAATTTTGCCTAAACAGTTCAAAAGTGAAATCACTCTATAAGCTTTTGGGACTGAATAGTCAGGTTTAGCTGGTTTTTTAAGAATAGCTCCAGTTGCTTGCCGCCAGCACCGAGGATGATAACCGAGGTCGATTAGGTAAGCAAAAACCTTATAAAATATCTCCGGAATAGCTAAATAAGCTTTATTGATAATTTCTTGAGTGATTCCGTCTGGACCAGGAGTTTTTCCTTTGATTTTAACTGAACAAGCTAGTGCTAATTCGGTGCTAGCAAGCTTAGGCCAGTTCCAATCAACTGCTTTATAGCTCTCCCAATTTGGACTAGTCGAACTAGGTAGTTGGGGAAAGAGAGTAGATCTCAAAATAGTTCCTTTCTCTTTAAAACTAGTTTTATTTAAAATAGCTGGAAGGGATCGGTTCGAGTAGGATTTGGTATAGCTAAAAGCCTTGAAAATCGATTTAGAATCATTATTTTCAAGAAAAGCATTCCAGTGATCCTTTTTAGCTAGTTTTATCTTTAAAAAGTACTAATTCCGAGCTAATCGGTACTGTTCTTGATAAGAACCTTGACTACCTTGACTATTTTGGATTTTTAGTCTCTTCTGAGCTAGTAGTATAGATTTTCTCAACTCTTTTAGCTCTGAAGTCCACCAAGGTTTAGCTTTTAAACTAGGTTTAATCTTAGGAATAGCTTTGTTAGCTGCTAGCTGAACTAATGAAACTAGTTCCGAACTAATCGATTCCAGATAATTTTGTGCTACCTTGTCTAATTTCAGGCCCAGCCTAGTGAAATTAGGAGGGAGACTAGCTAGAATAGTCGATTCTTTTACAATTCTGACTAAATAGTCTGAAAATAACTCTCAGTCTGCTAACTTGGTATTAAAGTGAGCACTAGCTACTTTTAATCCATTTGGGGGTATTAGCTCCCTTTTTCTCTTGATAGTAAATAAAATTGGTAAATGATCAGATCCCAAATCATCTAGCACTTGCCAGTCCTCAATATACCCGGCTAATGCTTATATAGCTAGTATAAGATCTAAAACTGACTCGCTAGTACCTCTGAAAAATGTAAAAATCCCGGGTTCGTTAATTAGTTCCAGGTTTTACTCTTCTATCCAACTAACTAGCTTAGTACTAGCTTGATTACTTCGGCTATTTGGGTTCCACCAAGGATGATAGAGATTAAAATCCCCCAAAATCATTGAATTAGCCGAAATAGTCCTAAGTAGTAAACTCCTTTCTATTGTTTTAATCGAAATTCCCTCGATTTGGCTATTTTCGTTATAAAGGTTGACTAGCTCAAATATATTGTTTTCTTCGGCTATTAATAGAACTAGTAGATCAGGATCGAGGTTCGAAGAAGCTAGTATAATACTAGGTATATAGATCTTCGAGATATAAGCAAGTATTCGAGGTCTGAATCCCAAAGTAATTAGAAGGATTTGACTGAAGCTAATATAAGAAATCGATCGACTATTTGAGTAGTCTGGACTTTCACTTATAATCCAAGGCTCTTAGACTAAAATTAAATCGATTTTTAGCTCAATAGCTAACTGTAGTACTGATTCCGTTGTAGCTGAGCTTCGGTTAAGATTCACTTGGATAATCCGGGTACTAGTGCTAATCATAGACTAGCTCCCTTAATAGCCTTATAAATTTCACACTCTTTTGAAGTGAAAGTATAATTATTTTTGCAATTAGTATATTTTAGAGCTAAATAAGAGCATTTCTGATTATTTTGCTTGCAAATTGAGCAGTAATACTATTGTGTAGTGTAGAGTTCACTATAGAGACTACATTTAGCCCCTTTTCAACAAAATTTAGCCAAATATCCAAATCCTTGGCATTTAGTATACTAAGTAGATCTAGAAGTAGTTAGAAGCTTTTCAGCTCTAATACTAATTCCAGCTATCCAAACCCGGTTTCTAATATATCTTTCAGCTTCTGTTTCAGTAGCAAAAGAGACTACTACTGATCCCCCTTGCTTAACAACTCGATTTTCTGCCGAGGATAGCTAATAAGGGGTACTAATAGGCTTTAAATTTAAGTTAGAATTAAAAGTCTTTAGTTCGTCCAAAACTAGCTCTATTCCGTGAAGTATATTGAAGTCCAAAGTGGGAATCCTATAAAGAACTACTTTGTGCCAAGGTTCATCTTTAATTATTGATTTAAAAATGATTAAATACTCCCAAATAGCTCTTTTCTTAAGTAGAAAATCGGAAGTAAAAGGAGTAATTATAGTAATTACTAGATTCTTTTTATTACTAGTAGTAGTAATCGAAGAGACTATTGGTTCTTTAATACTTTTGTCTAAGAAAGCTTTGTTGATAGTATTTCGTAGAACTAGTACCGAGAAAGGGATATCGAGATCCCGAACCAAAATTAGTCGGTTTTGGACTTTAGCTTTTTTAGCAGTTTTGTTGATGCTAATCCAGTTTCTAGGGTTACTATTATTACCTGCTAGTGCTACTAAGGCAAAAGAGGGTCCAGAGGATGATTTAGTCGAAGAAATAGTCGAAGTAGTAGTAGTAGTAATCGAATTAGATTGGATTTGAGAAGGGTTTTTGAGAATTGTGATATTAGCTTTGCTAGTAGTGCTAGCTGCTTTCGTTTTAGCTTCGATTTTTTGTATAGTATATTCCAAATTATTAATCTAAGAAGCTAGTTGATTGGTAACCTTTTGTAGCTTTCCTGATTCAGTATATTCTCTAAATATCTCGATTAAATCGAGGATTTAAGCTTGTTTATCGCGTGATTTAGTAGCCGAATATACTTCGACTAGTAAGTCACGTGTCTAGAGAATTTTAGCGCTAGCTAGATCCGGAGTAGTTGGTTCAATAGTGGAGAAACAAATAGTTTTGCTTGGTTTGGAAGAAGTGAAGGGATTAGCCTGTTTCGGAAGGCGGTAAATGTTTCTACCGGGTCCAGTAATAGTATCTATAGTAGTATTAAGTGGGTCCGAGCTGAAAATCTCATTTAGGCCAGATATATCCAAGTTTGGATTGAAAATCGAAGTAGTTGGTAATATAGGACTATTATCCATCTCTATATCGATATTAATAAAAGGAGAGGATCGAATAGTAATGCCGCTAGCAGGTCCAGAAGTGTATTGATAAGTTGGGGTTGAAGGAGGTTCGATTTGGATAGGATTTTGAGAGATTGAAACTCCTAAATCCGCTATTTTGGCCGCGACAACGATATCTCGACAACTAGCAGGCGTATTGCTAAGCGGGCTAGCAGGTTCGATCCGCAGAAGCGTATATAGTCGGATTTTATATTGGGTTTGATGATTTTTGATAATTAATCAATATAATCTTCGAGAGAATTGTACTAATTCCGAATTTGAAAATCGTAATATTTTATAAAGTAAACTATATTTCAATACTTTTTTATTATTATCTTTTAAATAGATTTTATAATTATAGAAATATTAAAATAATAGAATATCGGATTTGGTTTTAAAAAAAATATAAATATAATTAATATATTTATTAAGAATTAATAGTTTAATAATATCTATTTATAATAGTAAATATATTGTAGTTTTTCAAAATAAAAATAAAAGAAACTAAATTATAAAAACTATTTTCTACTATTTTTCATTTTAAATATCTTGATATTAGTTAATTAAGTTATCTAGCTTTTGCAAAATTATAATAAATAATTTATAGTTATTATATCTTTTATAAATGGTATTTAAGATAGTATCTAAAATAGTATAAATTTCAATAATAAAGAACTTATATATAATAGAAGATATCTAAAAGAGTTTTGAAAAATATTTAGAAACTAGAGAAAATAGTATTTTTATTATTTTCAATTCCTTTTCTATCTTAATAATACTTAACTTTATTAACTTCTTATATAATAACTTAATACTAATTAGAATTATTTTAATTATATTAAAATTCAATCTACTAGATAAAGTAAAATCAGAAGAAATAAAATCTAATTTTAGTTTAAATAAATATTTTTCGATTAGTTTGCAAAATAAAATAATTATATTAACTATTTTAGTTTAGATTAAAAAATATTTCTTTTTCTAGAATATATCTAGTTATCTATTTCTCTAATTAATATTAGCTTAGTAAAAATAATTAATTAAGAATTTGTTATTATTTAATTATACTTCGAAGTTGATAAAATAATTAAATATATAAAGTAGATCAATTAGTTACTTTAATTAATAATAAATATAATTTAGAAATATATAATATTCAATAAGCTATTATCATTTTAGAATAATATACTAGAATCTAAGATAGATAATTAAAAAGAAAGTAAATAATTATATATAATTATCGATTATGAAATTAATTAAAATATAATATATAATCTTCTGATTCTTGATATTATTATAACTTTTGATCTATAAAGAGGATTTTAAATATTTGAAAATAGATTTTAGAATAAAAAAAGGATATTTAAAGAAAGATATATTAATAAATATAAAACTATTTACTTTTAAGTTAATAAAAGTTTTAGATTGAAAAAAGAGATTATTCTTTATTAAAATATATAAAAATATTATATACTCTTTTTTTATTAAGATAATAAGATCTAAATATCTTATATCTCTTAATCTATTTAGAAAGAAATCTTTTATTATATAATATCTTTTATCTAGATTATTTCTTTATAAATTATATAAGTAATTATTTCTATTTTAATTATAATAAGATTCTATTAATCTATAAAAATCTCTTAAGCTTTATCTACTTCAGAATATTCAATTATATTTATAATATAGAAAATGTAAGATTTAGTTTGATCTTTATTATAGTTATCTAAAAAGATAAAATAGTATTATATATTATTTAGTTGAAAAGTAGATATATTATAATAAAAAGTAAAGTACTATAAGATATTAATAAATATAGAAATATCAAGATATAGATTTGTGAATATATATATATATAGAATATTAGATTACTTTATTTAAATAGTTAATTTATTCTTATTTATAATATAGAATCTATTTTATAATTTATAAATAGGATTATTAATAGAGATATCAGAATATATAATATTAATAATCTTGATTTCTATTTTATTTATTTCGAACTATTAATAGATTTATATATTATCTTCAAAAGATTAACTAGTTATATATCTTATATTTATAATATATTAATAGAATTTAGTAACTTTAATAATTAGATTCTAGTAAAGAATATATTTATCTATAATACTTATAATAATAGTAAATAATATAAACTATTAGTAAAACTTGATAAAACTTAAATCATTTATACAAAATATATAATATTTATTTGCTATATATTATACTTCTATTAGATTAATTAAGAAAGTTATTACTAATTCGATAAATTATATAGCTATTAAAGAAAGAAATTACTATAAATATAATTCTTCAAGATATATTAGTATTATATCTTATATCTACTTTAAGATATATTATTATTAGAAGCTCTTAATTAGTAATATATATTAGTAAATCTCGAGTTATTCTAATATAAGTACTTTCTATAAACTTAACTTAATATTTATATTATTATTTAGTTTATTATATAGATCTATTATTTTAAGATAATAAATAATTAAATTAATCAATATAGATAAATTATAGATTTGTATATAGAATTGCTACTATATCTTATATATATTTATTATATATAAGATATCTTAAAAGAAGTATATATATTCTCTTATTAGAGATACTAATATAATCTATTTAATTGATAGTTAAATATTTCTCAATCTATTAACTTTTCTAGAAAGTTTTTATAATTATTCTATAAAGAAGATATTCTAGTTTTCTAATATTAATATATTTATATTTATTTAGTTATTGATACTTTCATTAATAGTTCGAGAGATAGTAATACTAAATATTAAACTTTATATCTCTTTTTAAAAAAAAGTTCTATTCTAATCTCTATTATTATTATTATTATTTATATTAGTTTCTTCTTAAATATCAATATACTATCTAGAAGATAAGATATTATCAATAGTAGAATAGATATTAATTGAATATTTGGAAAATATTCTATTTATTGTTATTATTATTACTAAATAGAGAATATATTATAAAGATTATTAGTAATTACTATATATTAAAAATCTCTTAGAATATATTTACTTTTATTACTTAGTAATTAAAATAATTAGAAATAAAGAAAAATAAATAACTAATATTATTTAGATAATTATTAATATAACTAGTAAAGTTATAAATTATTAATAATATAATAAACTTTTAATAATAGAGTAGATTTAACTTTAGAATTAATAGAATTAAGAGAACTCTAGAACTCGAAAAGTTTAAATATAGAAAGTTGATTATATATAGAATATATAATATATTAATATTATAATAACTGATTAATTGATTGATTAATTGATTTATCATTTTAACAACCTTTTTGAATCTAAGACTATAGTAGATCGGCTAGTAGCTGAAGGCCGTTAGTAGCTAAATATAAATAGTGTTTAAATATATTTTTAAGCCAAATAGTATCAAGAGATAGTGAGGAACTAGTCCTAGTAAATGAAAATAACTAAAATAATGAAAATATCAATTTGATAAAAATGAAAATAAAATTATTCCAATTTAAATATCCAATCTAATCCTCAACTAGCTTTCGAGCTAGATAATATTTTCGAGTACAAATTTTTATCTTATTTAAATAAGCAATGTTAACTTCGATTCTAGAGATAATATTAAGAAGAAATAGAAGTAATAAGTAATTTATAATTAATTTATCTTTTAACTTACTCCAAGCTAAACTAAACTGGGAACAATTTAAAAGTAAATATTCAGAAATTTCTTTTGCTTTATAAATATATTTATTAGTATTAATATATCCTAATAAATATAAATATAATTTTAAATAACTATATCTGATTTTCAATTAGAAGAAGATACTAATAATAGTTTTTTTAGTCGAATTTGGAATTTGGATATGATTTCGAGAAATAGATTTAAAATTTTTTAAATAACTAATCGAGCTAAGTAAGCTAGCTTCCGATATAGTTTCCAAAGTTTTTAAAAGAAATTCTAATTATTTCTGATTTTTAATTTGTTTAATTTGAGTTCCCAAATAGTTAAAACTAGTTATTTAAGTTACTAGATTTATTTTAGTTCTCGATTTAGCTAATAGATCCACTTTTTCGTTATTTAGTATTTCGAAATAATCTAGAATCTAAACTAATTTGATTTTAGTTTCTTTTCTAATTATTTCTCGACTAGCTTTATATACTAATACTACTTGATTTTGTTCTAGTTTATTACTAAATAATTTTAATCTTTATAAAGTAACTTGATTATTTAAGAAAATAATGAATTCTTGATCTTTTTAAATTATTTCGTTTATTAGTTTAATTCCTTCAACTATTCTAATTAGTTCGTTATTATAGATTAGCTAACTAATCTCAATATTCCAATTAGATCTCTAAATTAACTTTTAATTAAAGTTAAAAAAAACTAGATCGATTCCGATTTCTTTTTAATCTATTAGTTCTAATCTATTTATATAGATTGAGTATTGGTTCGAGGCTAGCAAAATAGCCAAGTTTTTATAATTTTCAACTTCTAATTTTTTAGATAATTTACTAATTTCAACCGAATAAGGAATAATTGCTCAAAATAGAAATTTAAAAGAACTAATTAATTCCAAATACTGAAAATGAACTAGCAAATATATTAAGTATCTAATTCGCTTTATTTAGATTATTTTAACTAATTCTTTTTAAGTTAATACTGAATAATCCTAGAACTGATTATTAATCTTTGATTTAGCCTAAATTTCTTTGAAAATTAGATAATTTTCAGTTATTTTGAGAATTCTAAATATATATTAATAATTAATAATATTTAAATAAGTCTGGAGAAATATTAGTATAGTTTTTACTTCTATAAGAACTATTAGACTAGTTCTAAATATCTTAAGGATTTTTCGAAAAACTAAATTTTATAAATATTGAAATTAAATTTTAAATTTAGTTTATTCTTTCTATTATATAGAGAACTTATAATCTAAGATATTAGTAATATAAATAATATATAGCTGGTATATTATAAAAAGTAAAAATCTATTTTCGATATTAGTTAATCGATTAATTCTAAAAAAAACTGATTTAGTTTAATTAATTCTAGTTAAGATATATTAGTTGAAATTTAAAATATTATCAAATTAGATATCTAATTATTTCATTACTTTTGAGGATTATATTAATTGATTATTTGGTAAATTAACCGAATTAGTTTCAATAATTCCTTATTTACTCTCGAAAAAGTAAATTAACTTTATTTTTACTAAATCGAATTCGATATTACTAACTTCTCTTAAAATATATAATTTATTAGCTTTTCTTTTTAGAATTTTATAATTCTTTTTGAAACTAGTTAAGTTAGTAACTAGTATAATATTATCTATATATAACTAGATTGAAATAGAAATCGATGAAAAAAGTTCTTTAATATAAATTAAAAAAAGAATTAATAAGATTGAACTACTCTAGAAAATACTAATTAAAATAAATTAGAATTACTTGATTTAGTTATCAAAACTTAAGTAAAGTAATCAGTATTCCAAGAAGTAACTAATCTAAATAATTAAACTAATTAGTAGTTTTAATCTTTTTAAATTAGTTAATAATTGGTTTTTTGAGATATAATTGAAAGTTCTTTTAATATTCAAAAATAAAACTGATATTTTATATCCTTTTAAATAATTTTCTTGAATCTTATTTACTAGTAGTAATTCGGTATTAATAATTGATTTTTTAAGTTTTCTATCAATTTGAGAGTTATATAATAAACTAGTTGTTTTAGCTAAATAACTTATTTTTTTTGTTAATATTCTTTTATTTATTTTATCTAAATAGTTGAAAAATAAGATTATTCTATAAGTTTTTGAAACTAAATAATCAGATTTAGTTAGTTTTTTGAAAATAGTTTTAATTACTTATCTCTAATATTAGAGATAATATCCAAGATCGATTAGATAAATAAAAACTTTATAAAATATCTCAGAAATAGCTAAATAAACTTTATTGATAATTTCTTAAATAATTCTATTAAGTTCTAATATTTTCTTTTTGATTTCAGTTGAGCAAACTAATACTAATTTGGTATTAGCTAATTTAGATCAACTTCAATTTATTATTTTATATTCTTCTTAATTAGAACTAGTCGAACTAGGAGATTGAGGAAAGAAAGTAGTTTTCAAAATAATTTCTTTTTCTTTAAAACTAGTTTTATTTAAAATTGCTAGAAGAGACTAATTCAAATAGAATTTGATATAGTTAAAAGCTTTAAATATTGATTTAGAATTATTATTTTCAAGAAAAGTATTTTAATAATCCTTTTTAGCTAGTTTTATCTTCAAAAAGTACTAATTCCAAGTTAATTAATACTATTCTTAATAAAAACTTTAATTAACTTAACTATTTTAGATTTTTAATTTTCTTTAAACTAATAATATCGATTCTCTTAACTTTTTTAGTTTTTAAGTTTATCAAGATTTTGCTTTTAAACTAGATTTAGTTTTGAGAATAGTTTTATTAATTACTAACTAAACTAATAAAGATAATTCCAAACTAATCAATTCTAGATAATTTTATATAACCTTATCTAATTTCAAATCTAGCCAAGTAAAATTAGAAAAGGAACTAGTTAGAATAATCGATTCTTTTATAATTTTAACTAAATAATCTGAAAATAGTTTCTAGTTTATTAATTTGATATTAAAATAAATACTAACTACTTTTAGTTTATTTAAAGATATTAACTTTCTTTTTCTTTTCAAAATAAATAAAATTGATAAGTAATCAGATTCTAAATTAGCTAATATTTACTAATTATCAATATATCTAGTTAATACTTATATAGTTAATATAAAATCCAAAACTGATTTACTAGTATTTCTGAAAAATATAATAATCTCGGGTTTATTAATTAATTCCAAGTTTTATTTTTCTATCTAACTAATTAACTTAGTATTAATTTGATTATTTTGGTTATTTAGATTCTATCAAGAATAATGAAAATTAAAATCATTCAAAATTATTGAATTAGCCGAAATAGTTCTAAATAATAAACTTCTTTTTATTATTTTAATCGAAATTCTCTCGATTTAGCTATTTTCGTTATAAAGATTAACTAGCTCGAAAATATTATTTTCTTCGGTTATTAATAAAACTAACAAATTAGAATCTAGATTCGAAGAAACTAATATAATATTAAATATATAGATTTTTGAGATATAAATAAATATTCGAAATCTAAATTCTAAAATAATTAGAAAAATTTAACTAAAGTTATTATAAGAAATCAATCAACTATTTGAATAATCTGGATTTTCAGTTATAATCCAAGATTCTTGAATTAATATTAAATCGATTTTTAGTTTAATAACTAACTATAATATTAATTCAGTTATAGTTAAATTTCGATTAAAATTTATTTAGATAATCTAAATACTAATACTAATTATAAATTAGTTTTCTTAATAACTTTATAAATTTTATATTCTTTTGAAATAGAAATATAATTATTTTTATAATTAGTATATTTTGAAACTAAATAGAAATATTTCTAATTATTTTATTTGCAAATTGAATAATAATACTATTATATAATATAAAGTTCGTTATAGAAACTATATTTAATCTCTTTTCGATAAAATTTTATCAAATATCCAAATCCTTAGTATTTAATATACTAGATAGATCTAGAAATAATTAGAAGTTTTTTAGTTTTAATACTAATTCTAATTATCTAAATCTGGTTTCTAATATATCTTTCTATTTCTGTTTTAGTAGCAAAAGAGATTATTATTAATCTAATTTACTTAATAACTCGATTTTCTACTAAGAATAATTAATAAGAAATATTAATAGATTTTAAATTCAAATTAGAATTAAAAGTCTTTAATTCGTTCAAAATTAACTTTATTTTATAAGATATATTGAAGTCCAAAATAGGAATTTTATAGAGAACTACTTTATATCAAGATTTATCTTTAATTATTAATTTAAAAATAATTAAATATTCCTAAATAGCTTTTTTTTCAATTAGAAAATTGAAAGTAAAAGAATTAATATTAGTAACTACTAAATTCTTCTTATTATTAGTACTAGTAATAGAAAAGATTACTAATCTTTTAATATTTTTATTTAAGAAAACCTTATTAATAGTATTTCGAAATATTAATATCGAAAAGAGAATTTCAAATTTTCAAATCAAAATTAATTGATTTTGAACTTTTATATTTTTCAAAGCTTTTTTAATTATAATCTAGTTTCTAAAAGTATTAGTATCTATTAATACTATTAAAATAAAAATAAATCCAGAAAATAAATTAATTATCGAAATAGTTAAAGTAGTATTAGAAATAGTTAAGTTAATTGAATTAGTCTAAATAGAAAAGTTTTTGAGAATCAAGATATTAGTACTATTAGCGGCGCTAACTACTTTGGTCTTAGCTTCGATTTTTCAAATAGTATATTCTAGATTATTGATTTAAGAAACTAATTAATTAATAACTTTTTATAGCTTTCTTGATTCGGTATATTCTCTAAATATCTCGATTAAATCAAAGATTTGAACTTGTTTATTATATAATTTAATAACCGAATATATTTCTACTAGTAAATTATATATTTAGAGAATCTTAATACTAATTAGATCTAGAATAGTAAGTTCAATAATAGAGAAATAAATAATTTTGTTTAATTTGGAAAAGATAAAGAAATTAATCTATTTAGAAAAATAGTAAATATTTCTACTAGATCTAATAATAATATTCATAATAATATTAAATAGATCTAAACTGAAAATCTTATTTAGACTAGATATATCCAAATTTGGATTGAAAATCAAAATAATTTATAATTCCAGACTATTATTTATCTTAATATCGATATTAATAAGAAAAGAGGATTAAATAGTAAAACTACTAATAGATCTAGAAATATATTAATAAGTTGAAATTGAAGAAAGTTCGATTTGAATAGAATTTTAAGAGGTTTCAACTTCCAAATCTACTATTTTGATTATAACAATAATATCTCGATAAATAATAAATATATTATTAAGTAGATTAGTAGATTTGATCTATAGAAGTATATATAATTAGATTTAATATCAGTATTAATATTTTTGAATTCGGTATTATTTTTTCAAGTGTTTTTTCTTTTATTATTAAAGATTATTGAAATTAGATTGAATATTTTAATTAGAATTAATTAAACTAAATCAACTTTTTTGAAAATTAATTAATTAATTAATATTGAAAATAGATTTTTATTTTTTTACAATATATTAATTATATATTACTTATATTACTAATATCTCAAATCATAAATTCTTTATATAATAAAAAAAGCAAACTAAATTTAAAATCTAATTTAATATTTATAAAATTTAGTTTTTTAAAAAAATCTCAAAATATTTAAAATTAGTCTAATAATTTTTATAAAGATAGAAATTATATTAATATCTTCTCAAACTTATTTAAATATTATTAATTATTAATATATATTTAAAATTCTCAAAATAATTAAAAATTATTTAATTTTCAAAGAAATTTAAATTAAATTAAAAACTAATAATTAATTTCAAAATTATTTAATATTTATTTAAAAGGAATTAATTAAAATAGTTATTTTCATTTACTAGGACTAGTTCCTCACCATCTCTTG
The DNA here is from genome assembly GCA_002946415.1 of Rutstroemia sp. NJR-2017a BVV2. Taxonomy (NCBI): domain Eukaryota; kingdom Fungi; phylum Ascomycota; class Leotiomycetes; order Helotiales; family Rutstroemiaceae; genus Rutstroemia; species Rutstroemia sp. NJR-2017a BVV2. Next base: position 413,178 of record NJPS01000002.1, on the reverse strand, counting down.
ATACTATTTGGCTTAAAATGTATTTAAATACTATTTATATTTAGCTGCTAATGGCCTTTAGCCGCTAGCCGACCTACTATAGTCTTAGACTCAAAAAGGTCGTTAAAATGATAAATCAATCAATCAATCAATCAATTAATTAAAATAATTTAAATAAAATAAATTAGATATTTAATATATCTATTAATTTATTTTCAGTATTTGGAATTAGTTATTTTTTATATATTTCTATTTTAAATTATTATTTTTTATTCGATCGAAATTAATAAATTATCTAAAAAATTAGAAATTGAAAATTATAAAAACTCGATTATTTTACTAATTTCAAATCAATATTTAATTTATATTAATAAATTAGAATTAATAAATTAAAAAGAAATTAGAATTAATTTAACTAAAATATTGAAATTAGTTAATTAATTTATAATAATAAATTAATGAGAATAATTAAAGAAATCAAATTAATAAATAAAATAATTTAAAAAAATCAAGAATTTATTATTTTCTTAAATAATTAAGTTATTTTATAAAAATTAAAATTATTTAATAATAAATTCAAACAAAATTAATTAATATTAATTTATAAAGTTAATTGAGAAATAATCGAAAAAAAGATTAAAATCAAATTAGTTTAAATTTCAAATTATTTCGAAATATTAGATAATGGAAAAATAGATTTATTAATTAAATTAAAAATAAAAATAAATCTTTTAATTAATATAACTAACTTTAATTATTTGAAAACTTAAATTAAATAAACTAAAAATTAAGAATAATTTTAATTTCTTTTCAAAATTTTAAAAACTGATTTATTTAATTCAATTAATTATTTAAAAAATTTTAAATTTCTTTTTTTAAAATCGAATCTAAATTTCAAAATCGATTAAAAAAATTATTATTAATATTTTCTATTAATTGAAAATTAGATATAATTATTTAAAATTATATTTATATTTATTAAAATATATTAATGACAATAAATATATTTATAAAATTAAAGAGATTTCTAAATATCTATTTTCAAATTATTCTCTTTTTTAATTTAGTTTAGATTAAATTAAAGAATAAATTAATTATAAATTAATTATTATTTTTATTTTTCTTGATATTAATTTTGGAATCGAAATTAGTATTATTTATTTAAATAAGATAAATATTTATATCCAAAAATATTATTTAATTTATAAATTAAAAGATAATTAAATTAGATTATTAAATTGAATTTATTTTATTTTTATTTTTTATTAAATTACTATTTTCCTTTTATTTTTATTTATTATCTAAAATTAGTTTTTTATTATTTTTTAATATTATCTAATTTAAAATATATTTAAAATATTATTATTATTTAATTATTAATAATTAATTAATTCAAATTTTTTTTTATATAAATCGAATTTTATATTAGATTTAATTTAGTAAAATTTATTATAAATATAAATAAAATATTATAAATTATTTTATTCTTTAAAATTTATTATATAATTCTAAATCTAAAGTTTTTAAATTTTATAATTTATAATATATATTTTTATCTAGTTATTATAATATATAATATATAATAAAATTATAATAAAGTTAATTTAGAATTTTTTTTATAGAAATATAAAAAAGAAATTCGAAAATTTAAATATTAATTATTTATATAAAAAAATTAATAAAGATTAATTAAATAAAAAATAGAATTTTTATTTTAAAGGACTTTAATATAAAGAATAAAAAGAAGAAAAAAAGATTAATAATAATTAATTTATTTTTAATTATTATTTTATATTTAGATTTTAACAATATTATTATTATATAATAATATTTTTATAATTCTTTCTTAATAAATCTTAATAATATCTCTAATAATTATAAAGATATAATAAAGATATAATTTAATAAGAAGTTATTTATTAATATATTTACTTTTTTCACTTTCAGTCTCAAAAATATTTTAACTTCTAGTTTTCAATTATTATTTAATATTCTTAGTATCTCAGCACTCTCAACACTCCGAGCTCGTATATAGTACTCCCAGCTCTCCCGCTCCCAGCTTCAAGAGTGCCGGCGTAAACAAAACCAGCGACGACGTAAACAAACCCGCAGAAAAAGGCCACATCATCATACTAAGATAGTACTCTCCCCGACCCCCTAGCACAAAATTCTCGCTTGTTGGGGTGATCTTTCATTGAGGTTGTTGATTCATTGGGTGCGGTTGGACGTCATCATAATTTGTATATTATGACTTCTATGTCAACCATATCTCATCAGGTTCTCTCGACTCGAAATCGAATGGTGATACCACTTTCGTGGAGGTAGTAGGACCTGTCACACTAAATGAATAGACCCCTATACGCTTCCAATAGCTATTGTTAGAATAGGGGTTGATCTGGGGCACCACAACCAGACCGGAAAACAGGTATGTGGTCCACCAAAATGATGCTTCATTATTGTTCACAGGAATCTGGTCTTTGTAGCTGAGCAGGTACCGTTTTCCAACTCCTTTATTGAAGTGAGTCCCAGTGAACACAAGCAGGATCATACTTGCGTTCTCTGGCAGTTCCTCGTTAATGCCCAAAGAAAGATCATCGAGATTGCACATCATTGCCGTTCTCGGGTCGTAATCCAAACGAGGGTTTTCGGGTAACATCGGACGTCCATGTGGCAACAATTGAATGAGGTTGTTCTCCCATCTTAGCCCAGCTGGGATTTTGTAAGTGCTAAGCTTGATTCCTAGGCCGGCGAAATCGTAAAAGAGCGCCTCGGGCTCAACAGATAATTTGGGGTGTTCAAAGGTTAGCACACTCGCGTGGAACACTATACCTTCAGGGCGAAGTGACGCACTCAAAGACAGGCTGTGGTCCACAAGATCATGATCAGGACTGAGCTGACAAGGCACAGAAAACCATGACCAGGATGGTGCCTTGACACCATCTTGCATTCCTAGGATCGGCAAACTCGGTCTACCTTCTAGGCCTGCCGGCTTAACACACCAAAGCAGGCCCAAATGAGCCGACTCTTTCCATATTCCAGCTAGATACGTCATATCCGTATGCGACTGAATTGCACTTGCAATGCCTGAAAATGCAATGGCTCTGTCACTATGGAACGTAAGCTTGCAGCTTCGGTACTCGTTGATCATTTGCGACCATTGGAGGTTGAATTCAGCGAGCGAATCACCGAAGAATCGATCTTGCGTCATGCCAGAGAATACAGAGTAAAGCTGTGCCTTTGAGCGAGGTACCTGCGGCATAGGTCCGCTGAACTCGTCGTCGAATGTCTCACAGCATTCCCAGAGGAGCCGATCGTGACCATAGTATATAGTTCGTGGACATAGCAGCCTCTCTTGAAAGACCCAAGCCCGAGACAGTAGAGAGCATACTTTTCTGTATCCTTCTGTCGACCAGCTGCTATATGTTGCACTTCTATTGTAGCTCACTACGACAGCAGCTGGCGATAAGGGTTTCCTCCACAGGCGATTGAGCCCAAATGTAGACAGAAAGCTCGGGCGGGGACTTGTAGCAGCTAACTTGCATGGTATGTGGATCCTAGGGTCTCGTAGGTATCTCTTCGCTGGCTCTTCCGAGGGGTCATGTGCGTACGAGATATTACATGCTGAAGCCCCGTATATAGCTGCCATTTTGATCGCTTCGGTCTGCCAATCGCTCTGGGAGTCTTGAATGATACATAACGAGTCGATCCAAAGGTACCTGATCCCAAGAACTCTTGTGATCCGAATAGCATCGTTGTATTTGATAGGCATAGCATTGAACGGCACCTCGATCTTGAAATGTTCTATAGTTCCTTCTTTTAGCTGAAGATATGACGCCGGATCGTTTCCCCATATATGACTGAGGGTTGTATAGCGAAGGTTGGCTATGCTCTCAACGTCACATTCGAGCCGAAGCTTGTTACCTCCAAGGTCAAGCAATCTTGAAGGCAGCTGCGGCGACGGCGCCACCATGCTCGAGAATCTGGTGCATTTTATGTGTTTTTGTGTACAATGATGATACCACTCTGCAATCTGACAGAGCTTAGTATCAGATTTCGAGGAGATTGGTTCTTTCAGCTTGCAAAGGATGTTCTGGTTGAGGGATGGATCTGCATAGTGATTAGAAGGACGGATACATTGGATTTCATGGACAGCAGAATGCACCTGTCTCAAGGTTGACTTCAAGCGATCGCACCGGAAAAATAGTCTAATTAGTTAGTGAAGCTTCAATCAATGCTGCGACGTCACCAATTTAAGCAATCCTGATTTGTTTTGCGACAAATGATACATGAATTGAAAATGTCTAGGCAATAGCAAACGAAATATAAAATATCTATAAAATCTGGCTGCACGTACCTCCCGGTCTGATTGATTGCGCCGTATCTCTCGATGAAGGAGCCTCATGACGAGACCACCTTTAGTAGCACTTGGACGTGGTCAGTAATGGACGAATATCGTGAAGCAAGAGAGCACTTCACATGAAGGGCGATTGGGCTGTGGCATTACCCTCCTCATCTCCAACCTCTCTGGGAAATGCTGTCAACCAGACTTCGAGCTGTACTGTTGGGTCATTGCGGATGAGGTATTGGCAATCAATCATTTGCCAGAATAGAGCGCACAGGTGGCAGCCATCGAGGTACCCAACCTTAAGTCGTTCAGGCGAACAGAGTCCCAGAGTTTCTTGGTCACGTTGTTCGATCTTCCCCTGGCGAGAGAACTTCCGGATGAGCTTGCTGGTTTCAGTAAAGCGAAGGCATGTTGTGCAAAGTTGGTTGAGAGAGACAACAGTATCTTCTGCTTGGATCCGCTCGAAACGGTTGTTTGTGCTGCCTAGTCGAGGTTCCGCACTAGCCATCGCCGATAGACTGGACCTACTTTGGATATGCAGGTTTTGTGAGTAGGTGAGATTGTTGTCAGTGGCAGAAGGTAGAGGTGAGATGGAGTGTTCATAAGTGCCAGAATTATCAAGCACACCTAGCCGCCGGCCCCTGTCATGGTTACAGCAACATAGGCTGTGCTAGGGAATACATATGCAGGTATGCAGGGGTTCATTGCTGCTGTCTCGGATTAGCATCGAATGGGAACACCTGCAATTGTTGGTTCTCAAGGTGAGAAAATAGCCCGCAACAGGTGATTGCACGAACCCTCGGTTTTCAGCGTCGTGGACTCTACGCCGCTCCCTGCAAATCAGTACAATATGTCTGAGGTGATAGAGGCCGCTGTTGGGGCGAGAAGCGGTGATTTAGCGGGTTACCGACAGACAGACAATTAATAGGCGCGCCGCGAATCAAACACGCGTCCGGAGAACAAGATGCAGCAGGCGCTAAGCGAAGAAGAGCAGCTACTATCGCATATGGTGACTAGTATGATGGAGGTGGGGAAGAACAGACAGCGCAAGGTAGATATGCTGGTAGCTGTTAATCGGGTTCGACAGAGACTGGGCGTTGACGACATCAGCGACGCCAGCAACGCAAGTCCTAAGGTACAAATCCAAAATATTCTCTACCGGAGCACGAATCAACGCTGCATCTGGGAGATTTAACATTGACATGGCCGTTGGTGGCCGCTCGAGCAACCACCACGCGCTTGCGCCGACAACATTCGACCCAGAGATGCACAAACCATTATCGATAATCAAAACGTCCGCATGAGCATCCACAATTAATTGGAGAGCAAGTAACACATGCTGGAACAGAGACACGAGTATTGAAATCCACGCTCGGCGTGGTGGCAGCAGATATTTGACTACTGGTTGTCTAGCTTAGAGAGAAGACAACTCGACAAATCCAAAAGCACCAAGAGAATAATACAAATGCGAAAAAATTGCTGAGAACATGCGAGTCAAATAACCAGACACACAAACAGATACTCCCCAGTTATTGATCTTAGCCAATTGGAAGATGGCTCTTGATGCCAAACGATTACCCTCTTGTCGACATGGAGGAGATCTGGTGTTGGCACCCTCGACACTCGTGGGTGCGGGAATGCAAGCCAGCCACAGCCACAACCCTAGACGCTAGACGCTAGACACCAGCCTTGCCTGTGCCTGAATTAAGAATTTTCAAGCCGAACAATAATTACTCGAAATCGCTTCTATTGGTACAAAGTAGTTTTATTGATTGATACGTATGTGAAGTTTTAACAACCCTCTTAAATGTTGAACTTGGAATTTTGAAGTTATCCTCTGCTAACCCACGTCCAATTTTGCAACCAACAACAATGTAAGATATGGAGCTCGTAAAGTCATCTGTTATCTAGTATCGAGGTTCATCAGGATTCTTATATTGCAAACGACAAAAAGAAAGCAACATAGCAATATCCTAAGAACCACAGAGAAGTGCGGGCCTGTCCCAACCATGATATGGGTGGTGCACTGGAGGGTGTTCATTACTCATAGTGGGCTTGTGGCCACCGCCTACTCTGCAATTACCGGTTCTCCCCATACCAATACAGTATGGCAATCCAGCTTCTTGTGCAGATACCGCCTCGACATTATCGTATCACACGTGTCATGTCTTTGGTAGATTATGTCCCCGCGGGACATGGCTGTGATGCACTTTCGTCGCCAATACCCGCAACCCGATGGCTTTCTTACATTATCCCTGTGATACGCATCATTGACATCAAGTACCGGGTAGATCCTACCGGCTGTCCATGTCCTTTGAAACACTCAGCTATGCCGATGCAAGGCAGACGAGGGGAGGTCTAACCCTGCCAAAATGTTCCGCATATACTGTACACGACCTCAGCACACCAGAGGCACACCAGGCCTATCGCAACAAAGTGGAGGGTAAATGAGATCGGTGTTGTTGATGGGATGTATTGGAATTCTCGAGCCATCCTCGGCATGAAGAGACCAGAAACACATTGGCAGCTGCTAGAGCATCGATGGGGGAAACGACAGAAACATTGGGTTTGAACGCAGACCAGTAACGGCCGATGCCCCTCTTGAATCCCTGGACATAGATACAGTTGACAAAAGATAAGAGGGAGTGCTGGAAATAGGGAGTAAAGCACCAGAGATAGGTAACGGAACGATTGGATAGCCAACTTTTCACCCTCACACACAATTCCTCTAGCCATACTGCTTTCTTTGGGCATTCTGGCTTTTGACCTCCTTTCCCCTTTGCCTTCTTCTGGCAATAATCGTAAGTCGGATGACGGAACGCATGGGCGCTCGAAGTTGTGTACGGTAGCTGCGTCGCTGTGCCGTGCGATGCGAGGATGAGCTACATAAAGCAAGAAAGACGATGCTACCGTCCTGTCGTTCCCACCTGTTCATTCGCATATGGGGAGATATTTATCGATTCATGGTCGCCACTCTAAGTTAGTATGTTAGTATTCCGTCGAGTCGTACGAAATGCTTCGTAGGGATACACCTCCTAAATCAATAATCCACACCATTAGCCGCTGTTCGGTTAGATCACAGTCTTCCCAGATCCAGACCAATTGGAGAGAATCGGTCTACATACAAGTGCTCCGTAGATAGTTGCACGTCGCACGTCCCACGTCTTACCGTGCGTGCAAGAAGAGTTGGCACTCGAGGCACTGTGACTTATGGGTATTTGGAAAGAAAGGCAGAAAGGCTGTGAGCAAGGATACTTTTGTACGAAGTAGGCATATTATGTGGTAGGACTACGGAGAGGCATAGTAGTATCGTAAGCAAAAAGAAAAGCTGGAGGAGGCGCGTGGTGAGGCGTTACAGATCTGCTTCATCAACCGAGTACTAACTACCACTACCAGTACTTACCTCCGTACCTACTAGGTAGCAGGTAACAGGTAGCCTTATTCCTTATTCCAAGTCCACAAGTCCATGCAAAAGTAGCCTTAACATTTCACATCGCACATCGCACATCGCAGCGCTCAGGCTCCATCGATCCATCAATCCATCAATCCATCCATCCATCCATCCATGCGCTTTGTCTCAACTCTCGACTCTCGACTCTCAACAACAACAACAGCTCCAGTTTGTGCGAATCTTGCTTGCCCTGTGGTTCTAATTCTGCAACAATCTCCTTCCTCTTACTCCCCTTCCTAAACAATCAAAGCATCACATCCGATCATTTCAACAACCGCTTCTCATATCGGCGTCTCAAATACCTCCCGTTTTCCCCATTCTCATCCTCGTTCTCATCGCATCCTCATCACACCAACTTGCTAGCTAGCGTTCATTTTGCCATTCGATAAGGAGAATCAGTCCATTGCACCCTTCTACCGAAATCCCGACTTCCACGAAAAATACTCTTAGCCCACTCGACTTTTTCAATCCTGTCATCCGATCTTCACTTCTTTGTCTCCTCTCAACGTCAATTCCCATACAGGTCAGTTTCTCGAGGCACCAGCAGTCCGCGAGTCGCTGACACTCGTTCCTCCCTCTCGGGAAAGCCAACTTCCGATGTATCAAGATATCTGACCGTCATGCAGAGATAGCCTCACGACACAAACGAAACAAATACCGATCGAATCCCACTCTCTGGACTATCAACAGTTCTCTAAGAATTCATCTCACCAGAGTCAAGATGACACAACCAAATACTCAGTCTATCAAGGTTAGTTCAATACGCGCCTCTCAAGTACCTGATCAATTGCGATTCTCGCCGAAGCTTGGCGCTAACTTCATTTCTACACAGTGCGTTGTGACCGGTGACGGAGCGGTCGGCAAGGTATGCCGTTGCCTTACATCTCTACAGCTCTCGATCAATGGCTGACTCTCAGAAACAAAGACGTGCCTTCTTATATCTTATACTACAAACGCGTTCCCAGGGGAATACATCCCCACGGTGTAAGTGTGGCTGAACTGCGCGATTCACGTTGGTTACTGATACTGTTAGCTTCGATAATTATTCCGCCAGTGTAATGGTTGATGGAAAGCCGATAAGCTTGGGGTTGTGGGATACTGCTGGACAGGAGGATTACGACAGACTGAGGCCCTTGTCATACCCTCAGACAGATGTGTTCCTGATCTGCTTCTCCATCGTTAGCCCTCCATCGTTTGACAACGTAAAAGCAAAGGTATTTTTAACAACGTTCCTGCTTGGAAATCTTGGAAGTGCTCGACTAACTGATCTGCTTGAAGTGGTGGCCAGAGGTGTCCCATCATGCACCTAATGTTCCTATCATACTTGTCGGGACTAAGTTGGACTTGAGGGACCAGACGGAGACGAGAGAGGCTCTCAGAGCCAAGCGAATGGAACCTGTTAGCTACGAACAGGCTATAATCGTTGCAAAGGAAATACAGGCACACAAATACGTTGAATGCTCAGCCATGACTCAAAGGAATCTCAAGATGGTTTTTGATGAAGCGATTCGGTGGGTACCATGTTGGTCTGAATGATATCTCAGTATTTGAGCTGACAAAGATAGTGTCGTTATAAATCCACCAACGCAAACGCCAAAGTCTAAGAAGAAGTCTTGCACGCTCTTGTGAGGAGAGACCCAACGTAATACCTGACCATTTGATCCCGAATATCTTTGTTGAGCTACAACGGCATATATATATAGTCGAGCAGGAGACATCGGTTTGACTTATACCGATAATCTGATTCCAGAAGACATCACGGGATTGGAGGCGTCGTGGGGAGGAGGAATATTGCTATGGTAATATGAAGCCTGTTTTCTGTTTATCGGATATTTCAATTCTATGCTGTAGAATTTGGGCAGTATCAAGACAGCATAGCGGTTTTGGAAGATACCGAAAGATACCTTTTTTCTGTAGATAAATCACGAGGGCTGCATGGAGTAACGAATATATTCGGATCGTGCGTTTGATCAATATTTTTGAATTTGGATTTCTAATCGAACATCAATTGGTTCCTCCCATCATTAACAACGACGTTGCAATAAAAGGGTATCCGCTGCTTTTAACCCGCAATTCTTGCTCTTCTGCTGGGATGCATTCCACTGTCGTCGGCTAATACTTGTGCACTAGATCCTCCACTATTCTTGTTACCCTTGACTTTGTTCTCTGTCTGTAGTCATTGTCAGCAAGTGAAACAAAAGGACTCGTCGTCATCAAACTGTGCTGGCTGTAAATGCTCAAACGAAATAGGTGGAACTCTACCTCTTGTGCTTGTCGAATCCGTTGCTCATTTAATTTTTGATTTTTCTCTTGAATCTTTGACCGTCTATCTTTTGTGTTGCCACCACCACCAGCGCTTCGGCAGTTAGTTTACAGTAATCGCCAAAGCAAGGGTTGGAGGGGAGAATATAACTCACGTTAACTCGACATTTATTTTCCTTGGTGCTGAAAGATCGTCCTTAAACGTCGATTGATGGAATTGCTTTAAACAGGTCTTCATATGATCATAGCCTTCAAACTCGAGAAAAGCATACCCCTTCGACTTGGATGCATTGCCCTTCTCCGTCTGGTGACGTACAGATAACGGTTTGACGGCTGCAAAGTGCTTTTGTATAGATGCTGTCGTTGCTGTGAATGGTAGGTTCCCTAACGCCTCCGTTAGTAGGATGCACCGATACAAAATCCAGGAATTCCACCTTACCTATGAAAACAATAAACCTCGCAGCCTTGCCTTCAGGTTTCGGATCTGTCACTTTTTGCTTCTTGCGAACACTGGCTCCCGCATTTGTCTTCGCAGATTCCGCCCTCGACGCTTTCTCTGGGGCATTTTGTTCTGGTGTGGTTGTGGTGGCAAGTGTCTCGGGCGTGGCAGTAGCAGCAGCAGCTTCTCTCGCCTTGCGCTCAGCTTTTCGCTCCTTCTTGCTCTTCTTTGGTGCATTCTCGTCGTTCAGCAAGCTAGCTTCTTGATCTCCAGTCGGTATCGACGAGGATGGCGCATCGGTAGAATTGACCTTTGTTCTTTTGGCTTTGCGATCAGACTTTTCTATGCGTTCGCTTTTCTCCGCGTCTTGCTCGGCGCTACCATCCGCACCGTCGTGCGAATCTCTTTTCCTCTTCGCTGATGTAATTTCTTCGTTGGCAGACTCTGTTTCGAGGTCTTCAGGAACATCAGGAATAGAATTCTCCAGCTTGCGCTTCTTTGCTTTCCTTTCGGCTCGGGAAGTGCCTGCACTGAAACCCATTGTCGGTGTATAGGAAAGGAATATATGAACTGACAGGAAACTTTGGGGAGTAGTGTATTCAATGAGGATAGCGAGTTTGAAGATTTTGGCGAAAAAAATAAAAACATCATACATGCAAATAAGCACGGACGTTTCTGTGAGCAGCTGGGCGTAATTAAGCTTAAATATTTGGGACCACTAGCTGCATGCTTCCGCTCCACGGAACTATAATGTCGGCGATGGATCTCACACTAAGAATTGTTACTACCGCGAAAGTTGAGCGTGTGCAATGAATGTTCTACACCCAATACTTATCAACGATGGTTAGAGGAGAGAAAGTTCTTCAATGTACCTGCTAAAGTAAAGATAATAAGAAATCTAAGTTTTTAGGAAGACATCGCTTACAGATTCCAAGTATGAATAGACGGTAATTTTTCTAAGAGCTAAGCTCCAATCTTTTGTACTTTTCCTTTGTTGACACTAGAGTTACATAAAAACTGCACTAGAACTCCCCTCACCCGTCGCGCCTGGTCATTAATATATGAATCCTCGAAGAAACCGAAGAAGTGGGTATTCATGCGGGGTTATATGTATGTGGACCCAGTATTGTCCAATCTCCTAACAGAACACAGCCACACCAACCTGGCCTAGAGATAGATACTGACAATAGGTAAATTAAGAAGAAAACTGAAATTGTCCATCTAGGGACGTATGCTTGGAACGACCAATGTACCAGAAGGCTGTAACTCATCCAGGGTTAGAATCCAACCGTGACATTCTAAATATTCAGAGAATGGTTATCCTAGTCAGACAGCCAAATATAACCCAGAAAGCCCCATTAGGACAATAGACAAGAAGACGCAAGGCGTTATGTTTGGAGCAATACCTGTGAACAGTAAGGGACTGGCCGTGATGAGGTCTACCGCAGTGCTGTATACGATCGATGTAGGGTCGGCGGATAGTTTTGATGTTACCGTAGCGGTATCGTGAGGGGTGTATAGTGGTGGTATCGACGATGTAAAGGTCCCAGGTACATACGGGCCTGCGCTTTGCATTGGGAATGCACTTTGAGTGGGATAACTCGAGTCTGACCCAGAGCCATATAATCCCGCGCCCTCAAGGTATTCAGCCTCCCGACGGCGAAGAGAATCGTGGTTCGGAAAATTCGGTATTGTTAACAGTGTAACGTCGCTCACAGCACCAGAACATTGCGCTATAGAATGATGCAGTGCCGATCCAAAATGAACAGTATCGCATTGAGAATAGAGACACTTGAAAATAGACTGTTCAAGCATATGTCAACACGCGTTCAACATGGCAAATGGGCAGTAAACTTGGAAAATTTGGTGATTCAACCTACATTTTGATACTCTGGCTCCCGACAGAGGCAGTCGTCGCTGTCTGTGCATTTGCTGATGTATCTCGTATTCTCCCAGCAATGTATAGCACAAACTAAATTTGAGTACCGTTAGACAAAGATACATGGAGCTGCAAGGACTTTGATGAATGCTTACTTGGAACAAGAATATCTTCCTTTGCTCGAACGGGCCATTGCATAAGAGCTAGAGCTATCAAAAACGAAAGGTAACGCATTTTCTTTGGCCCAACAATATGTCAATAAACCGTAGTAAACACTGTGCGGTTCGATCCAAGCATGCAGATATGTGTATGGAATAGTCCTGGTGGTAACTGGGAGTATTCAGGCTGTCGTGCGAGGAGAGATTGTGACGTATATAAACTTTGCAAGGAGGAGTTGCGCGTCCAGTGTGATTGAAGTAGGATTTGATTAAGATTAGAGTAAAGTAGAACAAGCTCAGTACTGCGAAGTAGCTAGAACTGTCAGGTACAGTGCTCTTTCCTGAAAATACCAACCCGATTGAACTTACCATTTATATAAGCCCTAACAGGTCGACACTTTCCCCACGCCAGAGTCTGTTCTATAGGGAAGGCGTTTTCGCAGCTATCTTGAACAGATCTCTAGTAAAAGAAAATCTGCAACCTGTCTGTAGACCCTTCATATCTGTCCCTAAAAGTAGAGGCACCCAACCACTTGATTAACGGAACCTGTGTCTCTTTCATCTCAAGGATACCCCTACGCTTCTGATCGACATGGGATGCATCAATGATTATTCTTTCCAATCTATCAATGGCAAGCGAACCTGCAAATATAAGTCAGAAGATAGGCAACAGGTAGAAATGATATGTGCTGACCATCATCCATCAGGTCCTGCAGCCTTTGAGGCGTACCAACCGCAATACCGGTTCTTGTCGATTTCAAAAAGGCAATAGAGTCTTTGATTTTGATATGTTTGGCAAACAGCTTTGCTACTTTTACATCCTTTGTTTGGAAATTCCGAACGGCTCTGTCAAAGATTGTCAGATAAACTTCTTACGAGGCAGAGTAGATTGATGTTGAACGACATGGCGATGCAACGTACCGAGCAATGTCAGCTGCTCGAAGTCCTGCAGCAGTAACAATGATAGTATGAGGGGAACCATTCTTTTTCGAGGCGGACCAGAGCTTTGTTGGATGCCCGGCGAACTTTTCGAGAAATTCGGGGAGATTATCGAGGGTTCGTGGTTTACTCCAGGATGTAGTGTCTCGTATAGCAGTGACTGAAGGCACGGTGGTTAACAGGTGATAGGGAGAGGAGTGCTAAGTACAACTCACCAGGCAAGTATTTATCTTCTAATTCGACAGAGCTCAAGTCGTTCTCGTACCGCCGAGTCTGTCGCGCGATATAGTCTGCCAATAAGTGATTGTCCATCTTCGCAATTGCATGGTTAAGACCAGCTTCAACATCAATGTCTTCATCCTCGGAAGGTTTAGGTTTTTTTCTCTTAGCAGACTCCTTGTTTTTTGACTCTTCCTGTCCCTGACCCTTAGCTCGCTTTCTCTTCTTTGAGGCTGTATTAGTTGTATTCCCCGACTCCGATTGAGGTAGAGTGGAATCCTCTAGCAGAGGCTCTTGGAGGTTGTCCTCGTTCGACATCGTGATGGTGAACGGCGTGCGTGGATTTTACAGCGAAACCTGGAATGCACTTTGTAGGTAGATCTTAGAAACTCAACGTCAAAAATCAACAAGACAATCGAGCGGCTCCTCAATACAGATTTACCCGAGCTTGTAATAGAATCTCAAATGTAGAGAGAAGCTATGTCGCTGTGCTGAGGGAACTACGAGTATTGATTTAGCATTCCGAAATTATTTTTTTCTTTCAGCCTTCCTAGACCCACCACGCCGAGAACGCTAAGATAAGATAATGCAAGGCCTAAACAGCTAGAAAACAGCCTTGTGTACTTTTGCGACGCGTCTACACCTGGACATCACCCAACAATACACTTTCCGATTCTTATCACTTAACCAGCGCTATAACCACGGTGCTCCCGAAGATCCCCCAAGTAGAGCTTAGCATTGATCTTCGACCCATTCATACGAAAGCGCAGCTATTCTGCCGCTCGCGTCTCACAAATAGCACGTTTCTGCCAGTCCTCAATGTGCTGAACAGCTGTTGTCCGTAGCGACTCGTAGCAGACTTCCCTAAGGTTCACGAATCAGCAAAGGGCTATGGATTCAAGACCTGAAACGCCATCTCATCGCACGCCTAGTGCTGGCCGATCCTTGACTAGAACACCTGCAGCCCAGCCGAGAACGCCAAACCTTGGACTGAGACTAGGTGGTTCTGTGCGAGGAACAAATCCTCTAACTCCTCATGGAAGAGCTGCTCGAAGGGAAGTCGATGCGCGTCGAGCAGGGTTGACGCCGGGTAAAGATAGGAGACGTAGTGGGAGGCAGCAGAGAGAAACGCCTCGAGATATATTGAGATTGCTCAGTAGAACACTGGCCCCCCAGACAGTTCCAACCGTTCCGTCTCCGCGGGTTGCTCCCCGCAAGCCCAGAACTAGTTTCATACCACCAGAGGATGAGCTTGATGAGGGACCTGCCCTGATACCACCCCGACTTTCTTTGCCTATAGAGGAGGAGATTGACGATGATGAGGGAAGCGAAGACGATGAGAGCTTATTGCTGCCAAGTCTGGCTCCGCTGGAGGATGAGAATTTAACTTCACGTTCTATCGAGCTTCCGCGACGAGCAGTCAACGAGCCTATTGGCGGACGGTATTCAAGGAGCAGCTTTGGAAGTGTGCGTATGAGCGACCGCTTCGGCGATTTAGATGGCATTGATCTTACCAGAGGTGACATGAATTTCCACGGAGATGATTTTCAGGCCGATGATTTTCCAGCAATGGGCGATTCTCCATTCTCACAAATGTCAGTTTTAGTATGTCAAAAGCACTACAGAGTTTCTGCTGATACATATTAGGGACCAAACAGCGACCCAAGGGCTTTTAGACTATAGGCTCAGCCGCCGGTCTTTGCTTCCAGGTCGAAGTAGTGATATTAGACCCCGTGCATCGTCACCAGCGGATGAGAGAGACGCAACCTTTCTATTCACAATTCCACAGCCTAACGAGGTGCAGCAGGAGCGTGAGTTTTCTCCACTTCTAGAGGAGGAGGAACCATTAGAAATTCCTATGCTAGACGAAGAAGAAACCGTACTAGAGGACGAGGATGAAATTCCTAGGCCATCATTCAGGCAAGAGGAGAAACAGCATAGTGAACAGAGGCGGATTAGCTCATACGATGATAAGTCATCCCCAGCGCTTGTGAGAACAAACCATTCGAAAAAGACTCAAAAGCTCTCCAAGCATGGCCTCAAGTATTCATCCCTACCTCAGGGTATGGTGAAAAAGCTTGCATCCGCATTCACACGAAGTGGACCCAACAACAAGACGAAATTGAGCAAGGATACTGTAGATGCGATAATGCAAGCATCCGATTGGTTTTTCGAACAAGTCAGTGATGATCTGGCTGCCTACTCCGAGCATGCTGGTCGGAAAACAATAGATGAGAGTGATGTTCTAGCATTGATGAGAAGGTATTTACCACCCACAGCCGTCCCACAAAACTTTACATGCTAAATAATGTACAGACAACGCCAGACAAATGCCACGACAACACCATTCTCGTTGGCTCATAGTCGTCTGCCTCGAGAGCTCATGCAAGAACTCCGGATGGCTGCACCACCAGCCATGAAAGAAAGGCGGGTCAGGAAACCAAAGGTTGATTAGACGCATATATATCTTATGACCATTCCTTATTTTGGCGTACACGGCGAGCGATGTCCGCTGGTGGTTTTTTGACAACCATCCACAGCATGACCGATGTTGCAGCAGCTAGCGCGTACCTGATCGTGGTTAATATAGCCATGTATGAGATGCTTTAGGGCGTTGTGGTTCTTACCAGGTAAAGATATACTGTGTATGATTGTTTCGCAGGTTGACCTCCGCTGGTCTTCCAATTGGAATTCCACGCGCGGCTCGATCCCAGGATTTCAGTAAGTCAGGCTCTGTCCAACACTTCGTTAGTCTTAGAGTAGTTAGAGTGCATAGGGAGAATATCAATACCCATAGTCTCTTCAATCCATACCGCTTGACTACCCGTAAGTCTCGCCATTTGCTCAACATCAGGAAAGTAAAATTCTCCAGTTTGTGGGCTATTGTCTGGCGTGAAGAAGTTCTTCTTCCACGGCTCACGCAACAACCCCTCAACAGTAATTTCGCCCTTTGGAAGACCGTCCGGTCTGTCCGCCTGCTTCTTATGCTTCTTATCGATCCAGCCTCGATTTACAAGAACAGTGGTTCCCGTTCCAGCTCTCTCTAAAGGTGTAATGACCAAATAGCCATCCTGCCCGTCGTGTAATCGAGGTCCAATCAACATTTCTTGATCGTGCCTGAAATGTCCTGTCGCATATATTCTCCTGTAATCAAACTCACCTATGGCCGAGGGGTCAATAAGCGGAGGAAGTGGTAAAGGATCGCGAACAAGGCGATCTTCGAATTTGGCGATTAGCTTTGACTTCCAGTCCAGCCGTTGCACCTGCCATGTTCCCAGAGCGAAAGCAGTTATAGGTATTAAAGCTACATCATTCAGCATGCAATCGGGAGACTTCAGTGTAGGCATATTTGTTGATTAGAACACCGTGACTTACCCAGTACGATCAATCCTGGTCCATGCCTTCTTCCTGCGCGGACAATATTAGGTGGATTGTCTACAATGGACATAAAATTGGGGTCATCCGCAGCTTGTCTTCCCCGCCGACTGGTATGTGAAATGCATCGGTTGCAGGGCACAAATTTCGGATATATTGATGAAAATTTTATGTTCTTCAGGCCAGTCGAGGTTAGGTCATGGCGGACGCGAGAAAAAGTCCTCATCAGAGAACGCATATTTGTGAACGGGAAAGACTTAAATGATATATCATTAGCAGTAACAAGTCAATTGCTCAGATGATATTATGTTCATGTTCCAGAAGGATTTTGACGCGAGGCGGCGGGCAAGGCTGCCTTATCTTATCGAGCTCGAGTGACATAAGCAAGCGAGGCAAGGTTTGAATTCAGCAGCAGCGGTACTAGAGGCACTCCCTCACGATAATCGACAATCTTGTCTTTCTGATAGGCTACGTATAATTTTGGTTACATATTGTCTTCTGAGACTTACAGATATCCTTATATGCCCAGGTAAACATATTCGCCAGAGGCCATTCGGACAGCACATCATGTTTTATAATGGCGACTTGAACAGTGGGATCAACCAAGCCCTTTCGGAATCGAAGGTTGTCGCCTGTTTTGTGACGAGTAATGTCAACCCTGCTTCTTAAATGCATCCTACCTTTGGTTAACCAGCATAGCAATATAGATGGCAACGGAGAATCCCAGTTATGGGAGGATGACTTTCTAAAAGACCCCGAGGTGAAGAGGATACCAGTATATTACTTGTTTATATTACTTATATCTCCTTAGCTGAAGCGTCACATGCAAGAGAAGGCTATCACATTGCGTCTGGAAGCAGGTTCTCAAGAAGCCAACTATCTTGCCGCAATTTTCCCAGTTCCAAAAGTTCCTACTCTCGTGTTAATTAAGTATGCATTTCCCAGCTTCCATGCCCCGTCATGTCGTCGTGTTACTATCATAGGCCCGCGTTGGCCTTAAGTACTGGCTTGTTCGCGTGCCGCACTGGAGAGATGTCCCTAACAAGTACACAGAAATGGAGAGCTTAAAGAATACATTGCATCTGGCGTGACCAAAGATGATTTCACGTTGCGACTTGGCCGGGCTCTTGGATTGGGAGACGCAGCCAACAATGGTAGAGCCGGCGGGTCTGCGGAAGTGACAGACCCGAGTGTTCCTGGACAACCGATAGAAAGAGGGACTTCACATTCTTCAGACATGCCAACGAGTAGAGGGCCCCTTGCAGAACCTCTCGGAACACCTACCAGTGATCCGGTTGACAACAAGGTAGCTACCGAGCACACTTCATCTCAGGAACCAGCCCAAGGGCCACCACGACCATCCGGGAGCACGAGTTATGCAGAAACTCAAAGAAAAATTCAACAGGATACCAAGGAGGAGCGTGAGCGTGTTCGGAAGCTGATCGATGATGACAAAATAGCAAGAAGAGTGAGAGAGACCGAACGGAAAGCTAAAGCAAGCGGTGCTGCCACAGAGAAACCGACCCCTCCTAACAACGCATCAACATCCTCGAAGTCAGAAAACTGTGCGCTACAAATAAGACTCTTCGATGGCTCCACGATTCGCTCCAGATTCCCAAGTAGCAGTACCTTGAATAAAGAAGTTAGACAAGTTAAGTTAAAAACTATATCCTCATTGAGCTGGAATGCGTCTAAAGAGAGAATGTGCTGACATGTACTAGTGGATCGATGAACAACGGACTGATGACACACCTTATGTGTTCAAACAAATTCTGAGCCCGCTTCCGAATAGAAATATATCCATGACAGAAGAGGTTATGGACGTTAAATCCCTGGGTTTAATGCCTAGTGCCACGTAAGTACTCGAAGTTCACCAATCTAGTAGAGATTGATAAGCCCTGCCGGTCTTACTCTCGGATGATGTACTGATATGGATGGAGGTTATAGATTGATTCTTGTTCCTGTTCATGAATATGCATCGTCTTATGAAGGATCCAATACCCCCGGGCTGCTATGGAGAGGAATATCTGGAGGATACCGGCTTGGATCATGGGGTTTAAACCAGATCCTAGGTCCACTACGAAACATTGTTAACGGACCTGCAACTAACCCAACCGAATCATCCTCTACTACAACAAGCACGACTGCTACACCTGCGAACAATCTGAGAAGTCTTCGGGATCGACACCGTGACACCGACGATCACCAACTGTACAATGGCAATACTGTAAGAGGCTCTAACGTCGTGCAACGTTGAAATGAAAGATCACAGCTAAATCTATTTCTAGCTAAATTTTGAACCTCGTAAAGATGAGGCTAGCGACGAAAATTGAATCCAAAGACCTAGACGACCATAAGGCTGCTCTGCCTAAACCACACAGTGCTGTCTCTAAAAACGTTCAGGGCATGCCTTCGTTGGATGGGCTGTTTCACAGTATGTTCTTTGCAACTAGCAACATGGGAGCTGGTGACAATTTCTATTTTACTAGGCTGAGTATTTACAGCACACAGGCAGTAACCTTTTCCATTCGCGAGCAGGATGTATACTTCAAGTCTTAATGCTACGAGAGGAGCCGATTTCCGAGAGTAGCAGCAACTGGACCGGAAATTTTGGGCTTTGATAACTTGTTACATGGAAGGATTGCGGTGATACTATGGCAAACTCTGAAACTGGGCTTTCATATACATGGACGAATAGTGTCCGATGGTAGACCATAGTCGAAAATAGGCCTAGTGCGAACCAATCAGAAAGTGCTTTTGGTGATGATGACGAGCTTCAAGCAACTCATTAAAGGACATGATGATAATCTTGTAAGTGCTTTAACAGAGCTTTGCATTGTATGGCTGATGCCGTGATTAAATCCCCTATTCATCCGTCTTGCAGCAGGCCACAAGCTGCCCCTTCAGTCACGTTTCGAAGTGACCTTTTGATCAGGTCCAAATAGTCCAAGAAGGTACGTCGAACGTGTCAGAAATAAAAATAGCTATCGTCATTTAGTGTATGCAACCAGATGAGAAACCAAGGAATCGCTATATCTCACAGTCGCTCCTATATTGCCCCAAGTCATTGAGTTCCATGTGGTGATATCAATGCTCCTTTGCCACCCTAATACATTGTAGGTTACCGCAACATGGCCGATATCAGCTATCCATAAAGCGATGAGGTAGTTTCTCACTACTTTTGCTTCACTCGTGCTGTACAGGACGCCGATTCCCACCATTGCCAAGAGCAGATAAATGTTGCCTAGTTGGTAGGCGACAAGACGGGCATTGTCACTGACGGCTTCCAGGGGTGAGGAAGCAACCTGTTCGGCTATAAACCACTCTGGGGATATGAACGGTGCGATGAAACCAGCGACGCTGGAAGTAAATGAGTACAAAGCAGCGAATCAAATGTGAATACTCGTAGCAGTGATTTAATAGCATTGAACCGAACTTACAGCGATATCGGTTCAAAGACCGTAAAGACGAACCTGGGAAAAGGAGGAAGGATAGACGCCATTATCTATCGTACCGGTAGTGGTGGTAGCAGTGGTAGTGGTAGTGGTAAGATTGGGTTGGAATTAGACGTGCAAAGATGTTGATGTTTGGATGGAATTAATCCCACACCTAAATTATTGTTAGGTTCATCCACACGCAAATCGCTCCGGCGGTTCGCGCCTCGCCCGCAATACCGTATGCACTGTCATTCATCCATTGTCGCACAACAGAAGAAATACAACTGCTTCTAGATCCTGGCCACTTCAACAACGAGACATCCCAACGGCCACTGTCCGCCTCGATTTCCCAATGTGTTTCGCCATGATCATACTGAATAATGTTCACGACTATCGAGCCACGCTTGATCGCGCTGCTGAACGACGATGCCTCTGATCCAACCACATCCTCGCCTGGGTTGGAACTTCCTCCATTGCACGACCCGAATATACTAAAGGCTTCAGGTCGTCCATTACTATTAGAGCCAAGCGCAGCCTCCCGCTCCGGAAAGTCTGCATCTCTCCGACCACAACATGCGTCATCCATCCCTCTAATCGAAGACAGAGAGGCGGGCAATTCTGATGGCGAGGAAACTCCACGGCCGGCGAAGGAGGTTGGAGCAATTGAACGAACTCTTGGCAGCTCTTCTCCGCAGTCTCTACGAAAGATACTGGATCGCGATGGTGTGAACGGGACAGGAATCTCCCCAAAAAAGCGAAGCATAGAAAACAGTAAAGACGATTTCGTACAACTACCCAAGCCTCCAAAGAAGCAGAGGTCGAATAAACAAGTCGTTCCACCAATCATAATAGGGCTGTTTGAGCCGCCACCCCAAGCTGCCCTATTTCCCCCAATTTCATCGAGTTCCTTTCACGATAGTCATGGGAGAAATACTCTGAACTCCGAAGCCCCCGCGACGGCAGAAGTAAGAGGAAGTCTTGAAGAAGACTCTGTGGAAGACTTGACTGCTGCCCCGTCATCAGATGATCCGGCGCCGGATGTTTCCAGGAAAAGGACGAAGAAGAACGATGTGAGAGCGAGAAGGAAGTGGACCGAAGAAGAGACAAACAATTTGCTATTGGGCGTGCATAAATATGGCGTTGGTAAATGGTCGGAAATTCTTGAAGATCCAGCTTTCTCATTCAACAATAGGTCTGGAGTAGATCTCAAGGACCGTTTCAGAACATGCTGCCCGGATGAGTTGATGGACCAAAAGCGAACTCCCAGCAAGCGAAAACGCATCATCGGCAATGTTAACGCAGAGCAAACAAATGCAGAAAAGCCAAAAGCTGGAAATGTTCCGGATAGCTCAGTGTTGCGTGACAGTCCTGAAGCATCTAGTGGCGCGATCTCTACTTCTTCTATCTTCACGAAACCAAAGCAAGAAAAGAAACCTCGGAGCCACCGGAAAAAGCTTACTGACCTTGCTCAACTCGGAATCCAGGGACCTTTCAAACCATCAGAAAGACGAGAACGTCGGCTGTTCTCCGAGCAGGAGGATCGCGAGATTCTAGAGGGTTATGACCTCTATGGTCCTGCTTGGACCAGGATCCAACGAGATCCTCGCTTTCATTTACAAAGTCGACAGCCAACTGATCTCCGAGATCGATTCCGGAACAAGTATCCTGACAAATTTAGACCAGGCGATGATTCCGCAACGAAAGACATCCCAAACAAGTCATGCGCGGATGACGAATCTACGAATTTGAGCAACACACCACTAACGAAATCAGCCATATCCTTGAGCTCAAGTAGAGAACGGTTGAAAATACATCAGATGATATCTTCTGAAAAAAACATGGCTACCACAAAAACCCAGCCGCTCGCTTCTCATGCTACTCCTTACGGCTTCAAAGATAATCTTCCTTTCATCGCCGATCAGCACGCTGTGGATTCGGGAGATAGCCTTACGTTTTCGCAGTCATTCGACTGGGGCGACAGCATTGCTGCCTCTTTTAACGGGAATATGGGTGAGATGGACATTTTACGGTTTCTGGAATAAAAGTTTGGGGATCTTGGAAGCTTCCAAAATGTGAGGATTTTTGCGTTGAAAGCACATGCTACATTTACTGTCTTTGGATGTATCTCTTCTGATTGTGATGCGTTTGATGCGGTTGATATCTGGCGGCAGGTTCTTTTATCGGAACAGCTGACGCCGATAGCCGTTTTGGGCAAATGGAAAAGGGGCTCAGATAGCGAAAATCAATCATAGTTCTCAACATGCATTTCACATCTAAGATTAAGCCATGAAATATTATTTCATAGCACGAATGATTTGGGTGATATCTTCAGATTGTAAAGCAGTTATACAGTTACTCATCTTCGAAGTCCTCGTCATCATCCGGGGAAGGAACTCTCAGACCTTGAAGTCGAGCTGACCTACGTTGCTGCTGAGATTGATGACTTTCATAATAGCGTGGATTTTGTTCCAATTTTTCCGACAGCCGTAAACCCATCTTGGGCTCAGCCTCATCATCTTCAGCGCCGTCGTTCCAAGAGTGTGAAGTTACCGTTCCCATCGACAAGCCATAACCATTCCAGGCCGACGCTATATAATCGTTAAATCGGAGAAGATCTCAGGGGAGAACTTGTACTCACCAACAATCATAGGTGCTGTAGGATGCCAGCTGGCATCTCTTACACACGTCTGCCATCTAGAGAAAGAGACCTCGTCTTCGTCATCGTCCCACGGTCCAGCTACGTGCTCCGGTGGCCTTGTGTTCTTCGTCGCATTGAATACGTCCACCTTTCCAGCAAGCGTAGCATCCATGTTCCATATGAATACTTGGCCATCTTCACTGCCTGAATAAACATATCTAGAATTCGTACTTCCTGGTGGAGAGAAATGACATCGGATAAGAGTTCTTAACACTCTGTGACCTCTGAATGTGACGAGGGAATTGTCATCGGGATCTTGGTACCAGTCATCCTCATTATATGCCCCCCACCGGTAGTCGTAATGTGATTGCATGGGTCTTCGGCCACTTGATCTGATTTCGCCGAACTTTCGGGGCGACATCACCATGCGGAGATCCCAGAGTTTCATGCTCTGGTCCTTGCCGTTGCTGAGAACGTAGCCTGTGGATGATTAGACGCTATTCTATTGAGGTATAATTTTCATTTACTTACGACCATCGCCTTTACTGTCAATGTAAGTCAGACCCTCGATGTGGCCAACAAATGCTCCCGCTTCACGACTGTCACCCATACTGCGGGTATCCCATACCTTCAGGGTAGTGTCATCCGACCCTGAGTATAATATATGTGGTGAGGATTTGTCGGCAAAACACACCGCGTTAACATCTTCCTCGTGCCCAAAAATTCTATGCAGAGAGCGCCGCGATTCGATATCGTAGACAACAATAGATCCTCCTGTCGTACCAGCGACAAGTTCACGGCCATCACCAGAAAACCGAATCGACCATATTCCGAAAGAGCCTCCGGATCTGGAACGGAATCCAAGATTCGGATTACGCCCATTTCCGGTATCCGCTAGGTCTAAATGATAGGGATCTCCCATGTCATTGGGATCTGTCGGGGCAAGACACACTGTACTCCGAATAGAAGTGTAGGCAAGGTATTTATTGTCCGGGCTTAGGGAAGCATCGGTGAGTGTCCCTAGAGATGTTAGGCTTCAGATACGAACCCGGTGGTAAGGCTTCGGCTTCGAAAAACGTGACTTTGTGCTGTAATGAAGTGAGATACTATGAGAAACTGTCCACTTACATTGTCCATAAGGGTAATCTACAGTCTTGTAATATCGCCACTTATATGGGTTTGAAGTGTCATACATCCGCACTTTGAAATCTTTATTGACCGCAAAAAAGAAATTCCCGTCGTCCGAAAATTGACCGGAATAAACTGGCTGGTTATAATTGATGATCATATCGGCATTGGAGGAGGGTAGCATTTCCTATGTAATATTAGAGCTAGCCCACCATGACGGACGCTATTCATACCTGGGCCATCATTCTTTGATTTATCTTCTGGCTCGCAAAGTTCCCCGATGCCAATTCTCGGTCCAAGATTCTTCGCGCCAGTCTTTTTCGCCTTTTGATTTGTCCATCTGTACCAGAAGTGTCGTTGGAACCAAAATCGCCTGATGCCATCAGTTCTTCTCCAACATCACTAGGAACTTTTGGAAATCGGTTCGGATCTGGTCGTTCCCTTCTTTGTCGCCGGGACCAAATGGCGCTGAGCTCATCATCGTCATCGTCAGCAGCGAGACGGAATAACCGTGCAATATCCGTATTGGCTAATAAGCGTAAAATTTGTCGTCTTCTTTGTGCGACTACAAATCGGAATATGAGCAATATGATCTGAAGTAAGGTGAAAAGTATATGGGGCTCACTTCGTTCGGCTTCGGATTCGGTTCCATCTGGGTCTTCATCGTTGGCGATGTTCACCTGAATCTCTGAAAAGTGTATGGCATATCAGCAAATGTTGCCACACGTCGCGCCGACGGACCCTGCAGTGATGTGGTGTAACCTACCATAGCCCTCCAAGTCATCCTCCTCGTTTTCATCGTCATCGTCGTTGGCATTGCGCTCGTCGTCTTCTTCGTCATCCTCCGTCTCTCCCGCACCTCCAAATATAATATCGATTCCCGATTCCTCCATATCTTCAACTTCACTAGACATTGATCTCATGCCAGATTCTTCTCTCTCCAGACTTTCGCTCCGATCCCTGATCTCACCAATTGGAGAGCTGTGCGATGTGGCTTCTGGGGGAGCCGGCGCGGACGATCCGGGTTCGTCCATTACTCTGATAAATGGTAGAAATTTGTGTATTTACACCGAAATGATTACTTGCGTAGTGAAGTTTATATGACGTCCCTATACCGGGTATTTCTGGATGTAGTATATCGTATGTACGAAGCTGAGTCAATGAGAAGTAAAGATGGACGATGATTATGAGGGGAAATAAGTACAATGAATAATGTATAATTTACAAGGAGTGTATAGACAACTTAGGCCTGGGAGGACGAGTAGGCTAGAAATGCTAGGTGGGATCCGAGGAGAGGACGAGGACTTCAGAGGGTGCTTGAGAGGGTGCTTGATGAGGTAGGTGTGCTTTTAGGGTGAGGTGAGGCGAGAAGTGGTGAGTAATGTATTTCCAAGTTTCCGCCTTCTGCGCCGAATGGGAGGAATATGGAATGTGGAATATGGAATATGGAATATGGAATATGGAATATGGAATATGGAATATGGAATATGGAATATGGAATATGGAATATGGAATATGGAATATAAAATATCTTCTGTGCCGGTGTTGACTTGTCTTGTAAGATTACCTGGGTAGAGAAACAATCACTACGACCTCGACTCATTCTCGACTATGCGCCCCTCACCTCCAAAGGCTCCACCAAGCTTTGTTGAAGCTGTCATTGTGGAGAAACCCTTATCGCAAACGCTTAAAGCCGATCTTAAAGCCGGCTTCATCCGGGGGAGCCTCGGCAGCGCCCCGACGTGCCCGATTGGTTCGCCGACAGCCGTGGCTGCCTTGGAGCCTAAAATTATTGAAAGGCCAACACGCGCCACTTGTGGTTTATGCGCTGCGCGTGGTATGACATAAAAGTTTCAAGTAGACCGCGAGCTTCACAGCTGCTCTACATCTGCCACTACTGTGACCTCCTTGTTTATTGCACGCCATCAATGCCATAAATTGTAAGTAATGGTCGTCAAAGCGAATTATAATACATCCGTAGCTTTTGGAAACACCTTGTCCTTTGTACGCCTGCGATTGTGTCCAGTTTCCCGTCCATTTCCTCCCCCCCTCCCCCACCACTAAAGTTTTGACATCTCTGCATTTGCAGCTGCTACACATGGACTTCATACCCTTCATGTATGCTCCCACCACCGCCATCTGCCCTCCAGACTTCGCCCATACCCCCATTATCCCCATCATGCTCCACCAACCAAGATATTATTCACAGGAATGTGAATCAATTTCACCAAGTAGCCTACAGCACCCATGATGAGGAAACCAACTCCTACTGCGCGTGAAATATTCACAAATTCGCGGCGATCAGCTAATGTATGTTAGCTTCTGTATCACAGAGTCCATGCGACGATTGCTCGGGGTGCTTCTTACGCTTCGTGCACCTGTTGATGAATTGGGTGCCATCCTTGATGAAATCCCTTGGGATATCCATAAACTCTTGGATTTGATCAGACATTTTGGTAAATAGGTAGGAGTCGATGGGAGATGGTGGCTAGAGTCGGTTCCGATTTGGACTTTCGTTCGAGATGCAGTGACGGTCGCGATTGAGCTCGAACCTTGCAATTGTACGTCAATATACTGGATCGCGAGGACGAGGAGGACTGAGGTCGTTTCTCGTTGAAGTCAATGAAGAAGTGGACTAAAATTGTGTGGTGGAAGATTTAGGACACACGATGTTTAAAAGGAGCTTGGGTGTGAGGAAGAAGCCAGATAAGGAACCTTAGAATTTAGATTGCTTCCGGGAACAATGTTGCTGCCTCAATTTATGCCCGAGGCACTCACAATAGCATTTATTCTCATCTTAGCACCCGCGCAGGCACGGTAAGCTTTCGCGACACAAGAAACGGAGCAACAAGCGGAAGGACAAAACGAAACAGAGGAGAGAAAAGCAGGACAACGCGAAAATAGAGCTGCTCCTCGAGTCAAATCCTGGGCGTAATCCCAACCTCGTCACTGATCTTAGTCCGATTCTTATAGTCTTTCACTTGCTCGCTCACCACACACGCTCATCAACTCACGCTCTTCCTTGTCACACTCCCTTTCAATGCACGCCGGGCAAATTCTCTTCATCGTCACATATTAAAACACGTCGCGCAAGCAGTGTAACGGATTTTCTAACACGAAGATTTCATTCGAGAGCAGCGTTTAGACCACCCAGGTTAACTGACTAGGCTACTAATCTGCGCAATACAGCTACAACGACTCGAGTCGCCCATTGTTGATCCTCACTTCGATCCCATTATCCTACCCACTGGATACATTCGTTCTGTCGAAATACGCTCACAGAATTTATGAAAGAATCTTTGGGAGATATTGAGAGACGGACTTGAGCTGCAAGGCTGCGAGCACTGTTGTTATTGATAATCAAGGAATCTGGATAACATCCATTTCTGATTCTGTTTTCCAATTTCATCTGGATCATCTCTCTGTTCTCTGGCATACATTATTTTCCAATATCTTACCATTGTCCATTCATCAATCTGTTGGGCTTCTCTACATCTGGAACAATTCACATTTAAGAAAGACTGCAAGCACAGAGCTTCGTCTTGAATTCTCTATTGTGTCTGCATCTGCCAAAGAAGGCTGTCAGACTTTGACCTCAGTTGTTGAAGCAATATTCTCCAGGTTTCAGGAGTGTACGTATTTGTTAAATTCTATCCCACATATTCCAAACTTGCTCCTGTGGTCGCGGATGCGCTGGACCAAACCACAGAAAATGGCATCCTCTGTCTTTTCGCGTGCTGATTCTCTTGTTCTATTCTTACAGAAACCACTTTCGTGTGGCATAGCGTCAATTCACCTGTTTCTAAAGCACTCACTAGAATCTCTTTTCAACCAGACCCGACCACATTAAGGTCTTTTGTATAAACCTTAGCACAATGGCGGACGACGAATTTGACATTGATATCTATGGAGATACCAACACGGAGCAGGATACAATCTTCAAAAAGGATGAGGAAGGCGATGTGAAGATCGAAGGGATTGAGTCTTCAAATGACGAAAAGCTCGAAACGAATGGAAAACATGAAGATGAACAAGACGATGACTACGTGGATATCAAGGTCAGCAATGACAAGGACAAGCTCATGGAAGGCCAGCAGCAGATCAAGAGCACGGATGAATCGGGGCACGATACGCTCAACATACCGAAACAAGCTCCTCAGCAGCAAGGCGTGAAGAGAAAGGAAGGATCTGATGACCGTCCAATTGACCAAGGCGCGACAACTGCGCTTTTGATATCAGAGCTGCATTGGTGGAACACAGATGATGACATTCGTGGCTGGGTTAACCAGGCCCAAGTAGAAGACGAATTGAAAGACATCACCTTTTCCGAGCACAAGGTTAATGGCAAAAGCAAAGGGTATGTCGAACCTGGTCAAATCCTTGGATACTGAAAGCAACTAACAAAGAAACACAGACAAGCATACGTCGAGTTCACCTCACAACAGGCTGCAACTGCGGCTAAGCGCAAGATTGATGCATTTGGAGAAGGTCAACAATATGTCAAGAAACAAACTGTTTCCTACCACAATCCGAACGTGAATCCATTCCGCACCTTACCAAAGGATGCACCAACTCGCGCCACAAAAGAAAGTCAAAATAACCGTTCCAGCTCGGGTTACAGTAATGAGCGTGGAAATCACACTTCCAGCAATTTTGGAGGCAATTTCCGTGGTCGCGGCGGGTATAATTCATCTCGCGGTGGTATGAACAATATGAACCAGGGTAATTTCAACCGAAACTTTTCAGGCGCCGGAGGCAACATGGGGGGTAATTTCAATTCTTCTATGGGTGGCGGTTTTCAGGGAAATCCTATGGGGAATCAGTTTGGCGGTTTCAATCGGGGTGGAATGATGGGTGGCATGCGAGGTGGACCCGGAGCAATGAGAGGCGGCAGAGGTGGCATGGGAAATGGAATGATGGGCGGGATGCCTATGGCTGGTATGCCGATGGGTGGAATGGCGGGAATGGGAATGCCCATGAATATGGGAAACATGGCACAGATGGGCGGCGGGATGCAAGGTAAGAGGAAGCGCTTATTGTACCTGATTGATTATATGAGTGAGTGCTAATTTATCACATAGGTGGGAACGGATTCCAGTCCATGCAACCTCACTTTAATCCGGCTTTCTTCCAGCAGAATCAGACAGCTGGTGGTGATTGGCAAAACCCGCACGGTGCCAAAAGACCAAGACCGGAGTAAGGCGACCTGGTTATACTATCTCTATTCCCTGACCAAATGGCTGGCATCGCCTTGAAAATTCACATGGCTGGGCGAGGATATGGGGCGTTTGGCATCTGCTACATGGATTTTCGGCATTTCTGGAATAATGGTCCTATGATTCTTGCCTGTGTATTTCAAAATAAAACTTGTACTATAGAATGCAAATGTATGATGAAATGCTTTCAGTGTTGATCCCTGCACCCCTTTTGATTTTAACCGATTTCTATCAGCTGCTTTACTATCCTGACGGCCAATTTCTTCGTATAAGGTGCTGTTCGTATCTGCGTTGTCCTCGTCAATGTTCAGAAGTCTAGACCGGGCAGCATTGTTCGTTTCTAGGAGATCAGAAACGTCGGGCATCACATTTGAAGACTCTCATAATGAACGTTGGGTGACAGGGGAGATTGCTACCGAAGATATTTTGGGCGAGAAAAGGATCGAGTCAACTCGGCCTTCACCTAGCTTTCAACTAGCAAGCCCTCAGTGTCTGGATCAACTAGGAAGATCAAGTCAAAAAGAACCACATAGATGTATCCAAGCTCAGCCTTCGATGCGGCTTAATTCATTGCCTAATAGTACCGCAATTTGGTTCCAACGTCTAAGTAAGATTTCTCTTTGCTCTGCCAGCGCTGCATCAGTAGCACCAACCCTGTTGATCATTTCCATAGTCTCTCTCCTACCCGCACTCAGCACCCCCCGCAAAACCTCATCAGCAGCTTCTCTCGCAGCTTCTTCATCCTCCGATCCATTCACAAACCTCTGCCATCGTCCCAGGGGTAAACAGAGGATTCTCAATACGACTTGCGTGCGATAACATATCCCGTTAGAATCGAGCACGTAGTTGTCTAGAAACCCAGCTTCTTTCAGATTCTCCGCGTGTTCTGGAGTCAGGAGCGGCGTTATCCAGGAATCGAGAGATACGGAATCGCAGCCGTTGTCGTCGAAGATAAAGCCGTACTCGGCGAGGAGAAAATCGTTGTTGTGGCTTCCGTAGGAGATGAATATCTCGCTGCCTGTCTTGATCGACTGGGAGGCGCGGATGGTGTATCCAGTGGCAGAGAGGACCGCGGCGCAAGTAGGATTGGAACTGTGATTGAGATAGTCGGCGAAGGGATTCAAAGCTAGACGGTCATCTTTGCGAGGCTGTCGCTGGGATGATTTGAGAGCGGGCGAGAGGTAGTAGAATGTTCGGCTGTTGATGATGAGATAGTTGTGTATGAATTCATCTTGCGTGATGGTGGGTTCAGGAAATGCTTTGCGGATAGCATCCCAAGCAGACGAGGTCTTGGTCTTCTGTTTTTCAAGGAGAGATTGTGCGGTGTGTGGAAGAAGTTCCTGAATAACAGGGTCCCAGAGTAATGGCATAGAAATTCGAATGTCCTCTTTGGTGGGCAGAACAGCCTGCCAAGGGGCTGATGTGCATGAGTTCAAGGAGAGGGCGAATAGACTGTGTACCGAACATTGCGGCAGGGCTTTAGAAAATCGAGAGGGAATATCGGAAGCCTTTCGTAGCGCTTTGATTGGAACTTGTAGTATAACATCTCCGGTCTAAACCACATTAGTAGCGAGGATACTTGGGGAATTTCATGTAGCAAGTGTAATACCTCAAGATCAGTGCTCGCCATCAAGCCCATACCTCTCTGAGGAAAGTAATGAGGCTTTACGCCCTTGATCATAACGCCTTGGTCGATAGCCCACCGAGTAAAAGCTTCATGGACGTCCATGTTTGTACCACTCATGTTTGACATGGCAGGCCAGAAGTTGCTGAACGATGACAAGAACAGTCTTTTTAGGATAGCTAGCAAGAAGTTGATTTGGTACTACCAGATTCAACTTTCCAGCAGATAGGTCCCTTCGTATAATAGCGAAGTCCCGTGTATATGAACTTCTAGATTTTTCTTGCTGTAGATTTGAAATTTCTCTACCACGACTTGCTGCTTTGGCGAGCTAATATTCGCTGCTAGCGCACTATGGTCTTTCAGAAGCAGAAGATTGTTTTCAATGGATTATATCCTGGACCATGAAAGGTATCTTGATCTGAATTCTACCCCAGTGCTTTGAGGTGTTATGGAATCGTTGGAGAGATGATGTTTTGGTGTTTCGAGACTTTACCGCGTCGAAAAGGTAGTGGAGCTATTCGAGCTCTATCTCACTCCACAATTTTGATATCCCGCGAATTTAAAAACAGCAGATCATTAGCAGTTCAATCATGGCCTTGAATTCCCGCTTCTCTTCCCAGGCACTTCGATTGCCACGGGAATTACTTACAGCTTGCTCAATATCAATTGCTACGAGAAGTTTCAGCGTACTGAATCGTCCACCACCAAATTATCCCGGCCATGTACCCCTCACACCTCTCGAACGAGGTGGTTTGGCTGTGGGCTCAGCAGTCATGTCATTGATAAATCCCTATCGTGCAGGTAGAGCCCCTCAAGTTCCTTAGATTGTCAAAGGGGTTCAAGACGACTAACTATCGGTTCTGCAGATCTAATTGCAGCTCTGGGTGAAGCTACCGCAACGCCATACTTCATCTACCGTTTGCGCGATGCAATGCTCTCGTCACCAACGGGTCGCCGTATACTTCGTGACCGCCCGCGCATATCCTCCAAGACCCTCTCCATGCCGTATCTGCGCAATCTTCCTGCCAACACCGTCGGGCGCTGCTACGCAGATTGGTTAGACCGCGAAGGAGTATCGCCCGACACACGCGATACTGTAAAGTACATCGATGATGAGGAGTGTGCCTATGTCATGCAACGATACCGCGAGTGTCATGACTTCTACCACGCCATTACGGGTCTGCCTATCGTGCGGGAGGGCGAAGTGGCATTGAAGGCTTTCGAGTTTGCGAACACCTTGTTACCAATGACGGGGTTGAGTATGTTTGCTGTGACATCATTGAAGCCGGCGGAGAGGAGGAGGTTTTTTACAATCTATGCACCGTGGGCATTTAGCAACGGATTGAAGGCAGAAGAAATGATTAATGTTTACTGGGAGGAACAACTAGAGAGGAGCGTGGAGGGGCTGAGAGAGCAGCTAGGGATCGAGAAGCCGTTAGATCTCAGGGACATCAGAAAGATGGAAAGAGCTAGAAAAAAAGCTCAACAAGCATCGCATGATGGTACTGATAAATCATGACATTTCGGTAGCTGAGAATAAAGGTCCTCCAACCTTGAAATATATAACTCCTATCCCACCAAGAGCGCAAAGAGAGTATCCCGAACGTCCCGAGTTTGGTTCCATCGTTCGCGATGATGCCCATATGCATAAATTATCTCTCGGCCATGTGCCCTAGCCTACAAATCAAGCAAATCGTCATCCTCATCATCCCAACCGCCTTTCCTCCGACTAACCACAATCTTCTCCTCGTCCTTCTTGGATTCTGCCACACTTCCCAAAAGCTCCTTGAGTTGATCTTCCGTAATTTTCTGTCGCAGTTGACCTGATCGCGCCAGCATAATCAATCGATTTTCCACATCAGCCGCTCGAGATTCCTTCACGAGTCGTATGCGACCGAGACGGTCTGCCGCTTCGGGTTCTAGGATCTGGTTCAGGATGGACTGACGAGCAGCTTCTTCTTGTTGCCTAAGAGTGCCTGCATTAGTACCTAGGGGTGAGTCTGGATGGGAAATGTTGCGCACTGTCTGTTTTCATCTTGTCCTCCGCCGCTGCTTGGGCCGGCAGCGCGACCACCCCCGCCTTGGGATTTCAATTGCTCGAGGCGAGCTCTTCTAATCTAGAGGTCGCAGAAGTTAGCAAGCTAGGTCGCGGTGTGTTTATCAATTAACGTGTAACATACCTGGGCCAAATCGTCGTCCTCCATATTGTAGTATTAAGTGGTTATGCTGTTGAGACTTAGTGAGACCGGATTGCAGACATGGAGGGGTTAAGATACAGTAACCTTATCCCTGCCAATAATTTTTCTCGCCAACGTCAGGCTTCAATACGTCCCGGCCAAGACAATTTCCACCTCTACAACTAACTCAGATATGGGACGGATAAGTCAAGAATCTTTGCGAGTGGTAATATTTACTTCATTGAATTTTCACGCAGCCATCATGGGCATCCTAAATGTACAAGTGGTGCTTCTACTATAGATACACTTCGTTAAACGTACAGCCATACACATAATACATGACCGCCATTTTAAGCCTGTAACTCCCAATGCAATCCATCTATCTAGTTCTATCCCAATTCCGATCGTAGGTGGGTATGAATGAGTTCCTCTCCCGTGATACCATGGCTTGCTTCGCCTTGACCATATTCACAACCATCTCGTTCACACTGAATGGAACGCCCAACTCTCTTGCTCGTTTGACGATGTAACCATTATAATAATCAATATCAGTTCTCTTCCCTGACCGAACATTCCGTAACATGGTTGTCAAGTTGTCTCCAGTGCGTGCAATGACCGATAATACCAGGCTCTCTAGTCTGTCAAGGCCAAAGTGCTTTGCGATGTTGGGAGTATTCTCAAACTCTGGAAGAATTGTTAAGACTCCCGATATTTCCCGCAGAAGAGACTTCATTGTCTGGCTAGCAGGATAGTTGTACAAGAGTTGATTGCAGGAACAATCGAAAACCACAGAGAGCGGGCCAATGACTGAATTGACAGCAACAAACTCGAAGTGGGCTTTTAGATACTCAGGATACAGCAGTCCCGTGGCACGAAGTTCGGGATCCCGACATAACATCATCAACATATATCGTGAAGACGGTGCCCATCCTGGGTCCAGCCTCCTAACAGACCTTTTGCCGGTAGATTTATCTGTATCTCGTGGAAGGATGGTCAGCTTCAGTTGCCCTTGGCTCACATGTGAGACTGTCCATGGCTGGTCCGAGGGAAAAACTCCGTGAGAGGCATTGCCGAGCATGTAGTGCGGCCGCGTGTTAGGGTCCGGAAATACAAGAGCATTGATCTCATCAATAACACCCGCGCCATGCTGTATAAAACATATTGTTGAAGAGCTGCGTAGGCGGTGTTTGACCGAGGTAAGAGCAGCTACAGTTTTTGCTCCCTTTGTGGTAATGATTAGATTATCAATCAATTCATCTGAACTTTTAAAGGCCTGCTTGCTCTGCACTCCAAAATCTTTGGTCAACTCGACACCAAAGCCTGATCGTTCGCTTGTCAAGCCTTGATTGCACACTTTTACAGCCTCACCAGCAGCACGCCAATATTTGACCTGTA
Source organism: Rutstroemia sp. NJR-2017a BVV2 (assembly GCA_002946415.1). Taxonomy (NCBI): domain Eukaryota; kingdom Fungi; phylum Ascomycota; class Leotiomycetes; order Helotiales; family Rutstroemiaceae; genus Rutstroemia; species Rutstroemia sp. NJR-2017a BVV2. The sequence goes on along the minus strand of NJPS01000002.1, from coordinate 378,517 downwards.
TTGGCCGGTCGAGGAGCAAAGTAATGGGCGGCGCAAAGTCCAACCCGGCCAAGCCGTGAGCAACAAATTGTCCGACAGGGTCTGTACCAAGAATGTGGATTGTTCGGGAAACTTCTTGCGTGTCCACAATAGTATCTTCGGTGACGGATACTTCTTCTGATGTAGTGCCGTAGTCCTCTATCTGCTGTGGGGCAGATTCTGGTTGCAGGTTTTCGACGATTCTAGTTTGGGCCACCTCTGTATATTGTTGCATGTCTTGGAAAGCTTCGTCTCCGGAAATTGCTGGAGATTCTCTTTCAAGATCCAAAGGTGGGTCAAGCATCGTAGACTGAGTACCTGCATCTGCCAATGCATATTGTGCCTCTTCCGGCGAATTCTCAACATGGTCTGGCGATCGTGTAGCTAGAGGTCCTAATTCTGGTGATCTGTTCTTCGTAACCTCTTCTGCATCTGCATCCTTTGCGCCACTCTGCATGGGCCCTATGTCTCCCTTCGTGTAATCCGTCGCGTTTGCCTCTCCTCTTTCTGCAGTCTCATGGTAGGGAAATGTCGGTGTTGCCATCCTTGCAGCTGGGAGGTATGGGTCACCTTTTGTGTCTGCCGAGGCCACGTAACTGCTCCCACTGCCATATCTCTTGTGACATTGGGAAATAGCAATACTGCTTGCTGATATTGCACGACCGGAGGAGCAACTCGGTGCTTGTTTCCGCCGCGGCCACCAATATGTCCCGCTTTGTCCCGAGATGGTATGAATGGCCACCCGGCCCAGCTGTGTGTTATCGTAGAGCCATCGGCAGTTACGAGGTTGTCGAACAAACACCCGCAACAGCGGACGGCCGCACCTTTGGAAAGACAGGATGAACGGCTCTCAATGGTTATTGAAGTGAACTCATGGCAAACGAGCAGTAGGAAAAGTCCAGGCTGCTAGGTTTGGAGTTGATGTTTGCGCCCAGAACAAAAATAGCCGTGACACAGTCGCCGTCGTCATGTACGCATCCGGGTAGGGAAGAGCGATCGTGGGATTGGCAAGGGAATATTGATTGTTCTTTGGGTAGATATTGTGCTTATTGCGGAAAATTCGAGTTAATGGGGCCGCAAGGTGAGTGATGGTCTAGAATATGAAGCTGCAGAGGGAAAGGCGAGGTAGCCGCTCAGTCTTTGTTAAGTAGACATGAAATAAAGGTCTGGGAGGTCGAGTCAGATGCAAGACGTCAAGAGTCGAGGGTCGAGAGAAAGACCTAAAAAATATATCAACGAAAAAACGATTAATTGATCAACCCTGTCGATTCTTGCTAAGAGGGCACTCTCATTGGCTGCTTTCATCCACACAGTCTTTCTGCCGGTCTACGAAGGCGGAAGAGAGCAACTTTCATCGCAAACACTCCGTAGATCTAGCAATTATTCACATGCGCCTCCAACGCCTCAACCTGCCAATTTTTTCAAGGGTTTCTTCTTTTCTTTTTCGAGAAAATGGATTCTTCCCAAATCTTATCGTTGCTCGAAGAACTGGACGACAACATAGACGATATTGAAGATGCTCTCGCGCCTTTTCTAGAGAAAACGGTTCCGGAAGTTGCTTCAAAATTACCTTTGCTAGACAAAGCAAAGCTCTACACTCTCGTCACATATGCGATTGAATCCATACTATTTTGTACGTTCTCCCCTTTACTCTCAGTTCATTCATCTCGTGACTGACTGATTCCTTAGCATATCTCAGGCTCAATGGCATTAATGCGCGTGAACATGCTGTTTTCACGGAACTTACACGAGTGAAGCAATACTTCCAAAAGATTGATGCTGCTGAGAATCCTGTCGCCGAGAAGAGCAACCTCAAACTGGACAAGGGAGCTGCTGGAAGGTTCATCAAAGCTGGGCTTGTAAGGAATTCAAGTTCCTGCCATACTTTAGGATTTACTGACAGGAGATGTGTAGTCTGGCAACGATAAGTATGACCTCCAGAGAGCAGAAAGGGAGGCGAAGGAAAGGGCTAGGTCGCATATTAAATTCGCAGAATTATCAAAGAAGCGGAAGGTTGACGGAGAAGGAACAACACCCAATGTACAGAAGACAGAATCTTCGGAACACTCTGATGATTCTAGCTCAGATTCGGATTCTCCAGCACCAGAGTCGGCATCTGCAGTACCCATCAGTAAGAAGAGGAAAACCGGCGGAGTAAGCCAAGAAGTCCAAACCACTTCTGGGGATGAAGCAGTTGAGCAGCCAAAATCGAAATCGAGATCAAAAAAGCCGAAGCAGGAAGGAAAGGAGAAGAAGAACCAAAGGTCAAAGAAGAAGAAGAATTAGCACATTTGCCTAATTGCGCATTGAAGCGCAGAGGAATCACAAATTGCTCACTGCATTCATTGGAGAACGGCGTTTTTGGGTTGATCAATGGATGATACCACGACTCTAAAGTTGTTGATCCACACGTCGGAGAGGAGAGTGCGCTGAATTCAAACGCACCGTCAGAATCTCCGAGCCCTGCTATTTCGGGCTCTTAACCGCAGTCTCAATGCACCAAGGTGAAAGTATTAGGGGTTGGAGAAGTCATTGCCCGTCAGGCTCAACTCTCCCCAATTCATTTAAGTTAGTAATAGTAAAACGACGGTCAACTATGCTGAACCTTTGCAATAAACTGAAAAAGCCATCAAATTTCTAGCATTCGTCCTGCTTTCCAGCGTACCCTGATATTTCATGAAGATAGTCGTTCACGCCGCGGGCCCTGTTCATACAAAGGTAGGTATAAGACTATTACAGTTAGCTCTTAAATTACGACCAATCAAACGATCGTATGTTTGGATTCCGGCAAATTCCTCGAGTTTCTTAATTGCCTTCATCACAGTACATATACATCACCTCCAGTTAGAAGTCTCGACAAACGTCGCATCGCAGAACCTTAGAAATTCTTCATTACTTAGATCTCTTTGTCTCCGAATCCCAATAAACCGATATCAAAATGCCCCGTCAAAGAGGACGTCCCACCGCAGCCCCTCGCAAGCCAGCGACGCCTACAGTTCAGCAAACTCGACCAGCAACCACAGCTGCATACCCACCAAAACCAGCTGCCGCAACTACAGCACCTCCTGCAGCCGGTCAACAGCAATCCTCATCCAGTCCAGGTATACTCGGACAAGTTGCCAGCACCGCAGCGTAAGTTCTCGGGTCGCATTGCTTTTACATGGCTCCATACTGATCATATGTCTGTAGAGGTGTTGCCATCGGTTCTTCTATTGGCCATGCGATCGGTGGTTTCTTCGGTGGAGGTTCCAGCGCACCAGAGGCAGCTCAAGACAACGGCGCTGTAGCATCGGAGTCGCAGAACACAAACCAATTCGGCGAACAGCGATGCGACCTCCAGATCCAAAACTTCAACAAGTGTATGGATGAGCAACAAGGAAACATGTCAATCTGCAACTGGTATTTGGAGCAACTGGTATGCCATTCGCCTCTTCAGTTCTGCAAATTCCTGCTAACGCTCTATTTGTAGAAAGCTTGCCAAACCGCTGCGAGACCTTACTAGAGCCCGCATCACAGCAATAATATCATGGGCGGCATGTAGAACTAGGGCGTTTTTGAGTTGGCAAGATCACACCACTCTGCTCTCTTCGTGGAGCATAACATTGTACCGCATAGCGTTTCAATTCACCAAAATATGCCTATACTTTCTCCTATGCAAGTGAAAGGACTGTGCGATTGAGTTATACCTTACACTAAGTTGGTGCTGAATGATGTCTTTTGCTCTATGAATCTTTTCCCGTGATATACAAGGGCCTTCTTGTTTTCTATTTGACTATGTTGAAACAATTGGGGCATTTATCAGTGTGAATTTACCCCTTCGGATCCTCGGGAGCATTAACTCATGCCAATGATGTTCAACTGCAATTAACCAGGTGATAAACCCGTGGCAAATCTTTCATGCAGATTTCATCAGCCTTGCGCGGTGCAGGTGCATATGTGGGGTACGCACCATGAAAAAAACATGCCAGCCTTGCTCCCCACAGTGGGATTCTATAAAACAGTCACAGTATTATTCGGACTTTACCCATTTTCTATTGGACCCTTTCCACTTCCTATTTCTACCTCTGCTAAACTCAAGATTATACCCGTTCCTTGATTCAAGAACCTGTTCACATTATGGCATCCCAATTCCCTACAAAACGCTGCGGTAAGTCAATTCGATAACCCATAACCCCTCCAAAAGACTTTACAGCCCGACCCAATCAACTTCCCTACGCCTCCAATACTAACCTGCTACCCTAGGTGTCCTTGGTTGCACCGGCTCCGTTGGTCAGCGATTCATCCTCTTGCTCGCGCAACATCCCTATCTCAAGCTCCATGCTGTCGGCGCATCATCTCGCTCCGCAGGCAAAAAATACAAAGATGCCGTGAAATGGAAGCAAGCCTTCCCCATGACCGCCGAGATCGGAGACCTCGTCGTCAAAGAGTGCAAAGCGAGCGAGTTCCAGGACTGCGATATTGTATTCAGCGGGCTGGACTCTGATGTTGCGGGGGACATTGGTATGTTTGTCTTTCAAATGCTGGATATGGTGCGAATAAATATGATGGATCGGTCAATGGCTAACTGATACCGGTGCTGGCTTGAAGAGATGGAATTCATGAAAGCAGAATTAGCAGTCTTCTCCAACGCCAAAAACTACCGCCGCGATCCTCTTGTGCCCCTCATCGTCCCGACAGTGAACCTCCCCCATTTCGACCTCATCCCTCATCAACGGAAACAGCATTCCCTCAAGAAGGGATTCCTGGTCTGCAACTCGAATTGTGCTGTCATCGGCATAGTGATTCCCTTCGCCGCTATACAAAAAGCCTTCGGACCCGTCGACCAAGTCAGCGTCGTGACCATGCAAGCCGTCTCCGGTGCCGGCTACCCTGGCGTCAGCAGTATGGATATTCTCGACAATGTGGTGCCATTCATCTCCGGGGAGGAAGACAAGCTGGAGACGGAAGCACAGAAGATTCTCGGCAAGGTCAATGCGGAAGTCACTGGTTTTGAGGAGCAATCTGAGCTGAAGATCTCGGCTGCGTGCAACAGGGTCGCAGTTTTGGACGGTCATATGGCTTGTGTGTCGCTGAGATTCAAGAACAGAGATGGTCCACGTCCAACTGCTGAACAAGTTAAAAAGGCAATGAGAGAGTATGTCAGTGAGGCGGAGACTTTGGGATGCCCGTCTGCACCTCAACCGGCTATTGCAGTAATGGAGGAGGCCGATCGGCCGCAACCAAGGTTGGACAGGAACACGCAGAACGGATATACAGTGAGTGTGGGGCGGGTGAGGGAGGATGAAAGTGGAATCTTTGATATCAAGTTTGTGGCTCTGAGTCATAATAGTAAGCTCCGAACGTCCTCTGGTTCCCATCATTCCTGTCGACTAACACTCCTTAGCCGTTATTGGAGCTGCAGGCTCCTCGATACTGAACGCCGAAGCGGCAGTACTAAAGGGCTATATATAAATTGTGTCTTCGTTTTCATGAGGTATTACATAGACGTATCCCAAATCAAAAGTACTTCTAATGGCAGTCTCTGGAAGCTATCACCGTGGAATTGTATGTGTTGAAGCCCATCGTGATTTTCTATATGCCTATGTAAAACACCAGCATAATGCACATCTCAAGCCTGCACGCGCTTGTATGTATCATTCCACCGAAGTCATCGGAATCGCTGCTACATCCATGAACCACGGAGTTCCTCGCGCTTTAAATAACACGCAATTCATTCCATAAATACTTTTGAAGAAAGTAACGAAGGCTCCAAATATTGTAACCCTTAAACAGTCGCAGTGAGACACAGTTCCAGGACCACAACCAAGCTACTATAGGTCCAAGAGGCAGGATAGTTTGTTGATTGCTGGAGTCTCGAAATCTTCCTCCTCGACGATCTCCACGATCTGTTCATCATCCGTGTCAACCTCAGAGCCAGGCTCGGTATCCGGGACAGATGGCATAGAAATCTTTGTCTCCAACAACAATGGTGCTGCTCCTTCCTTGGAATTGTCTGCGGTATGATTGCTGACTGGGTTGGATGGACTGGCATTGAGTGGTGGTGGTGAGCATCTGAGCGCCGCTAGATTTGCCGCCAAATGAACGTCCACAAGGTCTTGCATAGATTCAGAGAGGTCAGCGGGAGAGCGTACGTCCTCAGACTCATCATCAATGCCACCATCAGAAGCGCTATCCTGGAAGAGATCAAGGACTTCACCCCGATGAATAATGACACCATTCTCTTGTTTGATGACATCGTCTTCTGGAAGAGAGGACATCCCAATGTGACGTTTCGAACCTTGAGCATGTGGCTTGTTGATATCAGCAGTCTCAAATCCTCTCTCCTCGAATTCGTCCATTGCCTCAATGCCGGTTGCAATTCTGCTCAGTTCCTTTTCGAACAACCATGGGAAACTAATCAGCGGCATTGACTCGGGTCTCATCTTTCTCTTCGGTACAGTAATGCCATGAACGACTTTGGTTGCCCGACACTCAGCTAGTGCAATATCCGTTTCTTCTTTTGTCACCTTGTACATTGCGGCTACGAAAGGTCCAAGCACAGAGAACTCTTTGCCCCCGGCTCGATCGATGCACTCTTGGCGGAAACGATCCTTGAACGCGCCAGTAATCAAGGCCATCTCCTCTTGGAGTTTGTAGTCGCTACCGACACGAGGTTTCGAAAGCACGAAGGTGGACCACACTTCGAATTCGGTTTTGATCTCCTGTTGAGCCATAATTCGACGCATTGCTGTGTCGTACTTTGACTTTGTCTGACGAGCGGCTTTGAGGACACTGCTTTCGAGCTGATATGCCCGCAAGATACGTTTGTCGAAAGGTGCATCATACTGTGGGACAAAGTCAACACTCTCAACCCTATCATACAATCGACCAAGGATCTTCTCCGAGTGGTAGGTTGCTGCCTTTGGCTTGAATCTCTTTTCCATAAAATGCGGCCATTTTGCCACCCTCAAACGTTTTGGCATTTGGGCAGGCTGACCGGTTTTGACGTAGTCAACGGCTTTAGAATGAAGTTCAGCAAGCTCAAGGCCTTTATAAATGTTAGTTTGGACAATTGGAACGATGAATGTCTGGGACGTTCACTCACATTTCGGATCCTTCACTCCACGGATGAGGTAGTCTGCTGATGCCAAATGGGCATGTGCAATGGTAGGCAACGAGTCATTCTTCATGTAACGAACGAAGAACATCATCAAATCAAGCACCACAACAGGTCTGTTAAGCTGTACTGGTTCGGGAGCATTATAATGCATTGGCTCGCAATTCCATTCCTTTGGCTGAAGCTTCTTATCCCAAATAACAAAGTAATCGTCTCCATCAAGGTCACCACCAGAACACATGCTAGGAATATCTTTCTCTCCGCTCTGAGGGAATACCACGACATCACGTAAGTGGTGTAAGGCTGGTACATCCACAGCTTGAACTACTCTTAGATCACCAGGGTGAAGAGACGGATTTCGACCCACAAGACAAATACCCTCAATGACGTTGTACTGAGTAGGGTTCTCCTTGTCAGGGACTTGAATAAAGATTTGAGGCAGCTCTTCTTCTTTGTAGGTCATACCACGTGCTACTGTTGGCTTGGTGTAACCTCGCAATGTGTCAGTCTCGTCGACGCAGCCAAGGACAAATGCTCCATTCTCGACAATGATCTTTGCTTTCTCCTTGAGCAATTTAATCGACCAGGATCGCCACAAGTGAAGGAGGGACAGCACGAATGGCTCTCTCTCCGTCATGAAACCACTCAGAATCATACCAGCAATGTTAATCGTCATATGATTGTCATCAATGTAACGATTGAGTAGACTCAATGCCAATGTGTTGTCGCTCATAGCATTCTGGTAGTTCGAAAGTTGTTCCGACAACATGTCTAGAAACACTTCATCTTCAACACCTAGAGCAGAGAGAATGGTAATGGTCTGCCGGTTTAGGGCAGCGGTCATGAACTGCGAGCAGCGAATGATCTCTAATCCGTTATAAACAGCTTGGAACTTTTGCTGACTCTTGCGAATATGAACCTCTTTGCCCTTGGCATCAGGGGAGACTACTAAAACACCTTTACAACCACCTAATCGGAACTGAAATGCAGAAGGGGTTATGGCTGCACGGAGCTTAAGTTCGGCAGCAATCATTTGGGCCAAAAACGGGGAGATTTTGCCAACTCCATCGGTGAAGGTAAACCCGTTTCTTTCAATATCGGGTATCTTGATTAGATCTGGTGCAGAAAGTCCATTGATAGCTCGAGTCGTAGAGAAACACTGGCCCAGTCTTGCTGCATACTTTGCAACCACATTAATGTGTGAAAAAGTACCCATCCAGCGGCGAATGTCATCACAAGATAGATACGATGTTGGATAGAAAAAGTATGCACCGTTCTCTCGAAATTGCGAGTTGCCAAAAGCAAGAAATTCGTAGTGACGGTCACCAATACGAATGCCGTTGCGGATCGTCCTAAACACCCTTGTGAAGAGTTCATCGTTATGAGCTTTGTCCGCACAAGCGTTGATGCGTCCCTGTATCATGTCAGTCTTGGAGCAACGAGATTGGCATTGTATGAACCGACCTCAAACTTCTCATCTGTAAATTGAACACGCAAAAAGCGCCCCTCACCATTCTCCTTCGAGTAGTGTCTTAAGACGCGGTTGGTTGTTTCTACAGACGGCGAACTGAAATAGATTGTGGTGGGTGTAACGGTGGCTTTCCGTGAGAACGCGCAGTAATGCGGTATGTCTGTCATAGACGAAAAAGCCAAGGCTTCTTGGTTATCGAAAATTGTCATAGGATGGTAAAGTCGAGTATAATTCTCAGCAACGTATTCGAGAATGTTTTGGGCTTTGCTAGGGTCTGCCGAAGCCAACTTTTCCAAAGCGTTGAGGAAGTTCTTGTCGATATTGTACTCGTTAATGATCTCACGAGAGATACAGACTTCCAACTGGTATCGAACTTCGAAAGGAAGTTGTACTGTTGCCAAGTCCTTTCCGAGAGATCGTAGGTCCGCAGCTTCACCTCTTGTACCGACCAGAGACCACAATTCAGCCTTATGTGCTACCGAATATTTAAGTTCTGGCAGAGGTACAACCTCAATGTTGAAGTCCTGTAGTGCCTTCTTCATCTGGGAAAATACCTGTGGGTTATTTCGGGTTTGACTAAACACAAAGCGATACGTGGTCCAGCGGCCTTCTCAGGTCAGCTCATTTCATTCTAGGGTAACTCAACGACTTACCAATATCAATGACTGGTTGCTCTTTGCACAAAGAAATGGGAACTTTTTCTAGTGGGTACGGGTCATAGACCATGTCGGTCTGCCTATACCATGTATCCTGCTCATTCCACACTAAACCACCCACCTGATGACTGGCTTTCTGGTCATCACGTTTCCGAAAGAATCGGGGTGGACTATCCAAGCTTATAAGGAGTACCAAATCATCGTTCTCGTCTTTTACTTGCTCAATCACCTTCAACTGACCGAAAGGTATGGAGAACATGTACAGATTTGTGCGGTTGTATTTTCCAATTTCTGTCGAACTCTGGTATCCAGTGTCGCCTTGAATCCGCGGATCTGTGAATCGCACCGTAAAGTGCGCCTCGATTTTGCCCTTCGGTAGGTTCATAGTGAAGGAGATATCTTCCATGTTAATCGCTGTAAGACTGTACATGGGCATATATGTATCTGGATACACCATGACGCCAAACTGAAGGCTCGAAGCATTTAGCTTCATTTTTGTATCGTAGAATACATTCGGCTTGATTGGGCTCTGGAATTTACCATCTGAATTTCGCCTCTTGTCGACGGAAAGGAAAACGTTGCAGGTAGTACTGCCATCTTCGGCAGTGATAGGAAATGAGTTGTTCCAGAACGGAGCTGGTGGAGGTGAAAACCGAACCTTGCCTCCTCCTCGTTTCCCATCCCTCCCTTCGAAAATCTCAATGAACACAACAGTACCGTGAACATGAAAATTTCGATAAAGATCGTATGTTGTGGTGGACGGATCAAGATTTGAGATTAAGAGGGTCAACTCAACCTGATTCTGCCACTCCGCATGTGGCCTTATTTGAATAGGCGGGATCGCAGGTTGCAAGGCGACTGATCTGGGACTGTGAGAATACCTCAGCTGAGTGCGCGGTGAAGCATTACCATCTCTCATGCGGAGTGGAGGTGCATATTGATTGGCCCTCATATTGAGAGAAGATGCACGACCTCTACTGGAGAATATGTATTAGTAAATCGCAAGGACCAATAAATTTATTGGAATCATTTGTCTTGAATTGAAATCGTGCGCGAACTCGACTTGGATCTACTTCAAACAGTTTTCCATGTAATGAAGCTGGCAGATCGAAACAAGACGAAAGATGAGGAATTGCTTACTGGGAATCAGACCAACCTTGTATGGGGAAAATGATCCGTCAGACAGATAAATCTTCCGGATGGTAGTGGGCAGCAGACAAATCAGCTACTTTTTGCTTGCTTGAAAGATAAATGATCTCGATCGATGTTGAAGACCGACGATTGACAGCTCAAGGGTAGTAGATTGGAGGTGGATTCAGAGAGAATGAGAAGGTTGAGACAGCAGGAATTTAAAAGAAAGCTGCGAAGAGAAGAGGACAGGAAAGGAAGGTGAAGTGAATGCTTCCCTTTTGGATATATGGAAGGAGCAGTGAAAAATGAAAGGTGAGGCAATGTAAAGAGAAGTGAATTAAGCTATGGACTCAGAAGCAGTGCTTGGCGTTTAGATGAAGCCAGAGCAGAGTGATAGAGAGAAGAAAGCTGTGTTCCTTTCACCAATAAATGGCTTTTGTATGTGTATACAACATCCCTAGAGTTTCTGGCCGCTGGCTGTTGATTGTGGCTATCGACGGTTGAGCAGCCGCAAAACCAGAATATCTAAGCCCGTGCGAGATATGATGGCTCAGATGGGAAGACAACAACCAAGAAAAGACGGAGCACAGTCCGTTTATCGTTTTCTAAAATTTCGGAGCAAAGAGGGTGGGATAGTTGGTTGTTGTTGTGAAGGATATCCTCTTGTGTAGCTTCCTTCCAGTGCATGAAATGAATGAGCCTTTTGGTTGTCTTGTTGTCTTGTTTTCTTGTAAGTTACAGGCCCTCGCCATTCTTACTAAGCAGTAAAGGAAATCGAAGAGAGTTGGAAAGTCACGTACCTGTATTTTGTATTTAGTCTTCCTCGTTCACTTTGTCAGTCGTCTTCCGATATCACAAATACCGGTAAACGGTAGGTTTCTTCTCACGGCGGGAACGCGACAGCCGACAACCACGTTTCGAGGCGGTTTCCGCGTCTCCTTCGGTACACAACTCATTTTTCTGACGATGGAAAAGCTGCCCCACTAAACACGGAGGCTAAAGCATCAGGTCAGGCGCGGATCGAGAAGCGCGCCTGTGCTCGCGCTGTCACCTGATAAGATAATTTGGCCTTGACACCTGAAGAACTTTCGCTTAATTTTCCACGCTAGCGCTTTGCGCACTTGCAAATAATTTTGAAATTGAATTTTGGTTTTCCATTCCCTTCACGGCCAACGACAACTTCGACCACTTCAACAACCACCCAGTCTATATTTTTGAGACGCAATCATGGGTAGAGGACCGTAAGTTAATTCTCACCTTAATCAGCAATCCTCCAGCGATTCCCTTTCTTTCGACGCAAGCCTTCGTTGCAGACCTAGATATTTCAGTCTTCGCGACGGGATGGTAAATGGGTTTGGCTTTGAATTCGCGAGGATTTGAGAAGCACAGTTCACTATTCCGAGCCGCTTGATGGATATCATTGGCAATGCTTCGATTGCACATCAATTCGGACAATCGCATCTTCAATATCTTTAGGGTCAATACTAATACGCTTTGTCGTACAGAAAGAAGCACCAAAAGCGCTTGAGCGCTCCATCTCACTGGCTCTTGGACAAACTGTCCGGTGCCTATGCTCCCCGTCCTTCCCCCGGTCCTCACAAATTGCGAGACTGCATGCCGCTTATTGTCTTCATCCGCAACCGTCTGAAGTATGCACTCAACTCTCGCGAGACCAAGGCAATTGTTATGCAACGCTTGATCAAGGTTGATGGCAAGGTCCGCACTGATGCCACCTACCCAGCTGGCTTCATGGATGTCATTAGCATCGAGAAGACTGGCGAGAACTTCCGCTTGGTTTACGACACCAAGGGTCGTTTCACCGTCCACCGAATCCAGGCCGAGGAGGCAGAATACAAGCTTGGAAAGGTCAAGAGAGTGCAATTGGGCAAGGGCGGAATCCCATTCTTGGTCACGCACGATGCTAGAACGTAAGTTCTGTCAGACATCATTCAGCCGTTGGTCCAAGCTTTGGTCGATCCCTCTGAGACGCTTTGAGCTAGATCAACGGTTTGAATATTTTCCCCTCGAGAAATGCTAATTAAAATCATAGTATCCGCTACCCTGACCCGGCCATCAAGGTCAACGACACGGTGAAGATCGACCTCGCGACTGGCAAGATCACCGACTTCATCAAGTTCGATACTGGTGTTATCGCCATGGCCACTGGTGGTCGTAACATGGGACGTGTTGGTGTCATCACTCACCGTGAACGTCACGATGGAGGCTTCAACATTGTCCACATCAAGGACGCCATAGACAACTCTTTCGCTACCCGTGAGAGCAATGTTTTCGTCATCGGATCCGAGAAGCCATGGATCTCTCTGCCGAAGGGCAAGGGTGTCAAGCTTACTATCGCCGAGGAGAGAGATCGCAGACGTGCTCACGCCATTGCTGGCCACTAAATGTACGTTTTGCTTTTGTGTATTGGGATATGGGAGTCATGGTCATGGAATGGGAAAATTACGAATGTTCTTGCGAGTAGCAAGTGAATCAGAAAATTGACCTAGATAGCAAGAGTCAACTGATACCTGAATGATACAACCCCTCCCGATCCACTTGATGTTTAAAATGCTGTGATTCTTGAGATTTGGTGATGCTGCAACGGACAAGGCAAGAAGAATGCTGCCGTCCGTTTAGGGAATAAGCACTTGGATCTCTATTTGATGTTCTGATGTAACGCAGATGGTGCTAATTATCCTTGCGCGGACCGTGGGATCCTGGATAAAGTTTTAGTAAGGTGTCACGCGTACCACGGTATCAGTGTCGATCGTGGAACATGAACGGAAAATCTAGAAGGCTCTTGACCTGCAACAGCAACACTCGTTCGCAGGTTCCCGTATTTGCAAGCGAAAATTCGGACAATCCAAGGCTTCGGGACGCAACGCCAATGCAACACAAATCCGGGGTGGTTATTATGAGGTAAGAAAATCCAAGTCGGTGACAAGGAGAGATGAGGGGAAAGTGGGTTTCCTGCTCTCGTGCCTCTTTTCTGAAATTGTAAGGCTAAGAATAATTCGGGGGGCTTCCGAGAGAACAATACGAAGAATGAGAGATTTTAGCTAGTTACATCACTTTGTATGTCAATAGCTGTACCTTTTCGCATCGCAGCCATATCGTGTCTATGCGCAGTGGGGGGTCGCATACTGTTACGTACGGCACAGGTCAGCTGGTCAAACGGTTGTAACTGGATGAGTATAGATACTTACTTCGTCTGACACTGCTCAGAAGATTGAGGTCCGAGGCTCGAAGCTCGATACTTGTAATGCATTTCAGAGTATAGGATTGCACTATACTCGTCGTAACTTGGGAAGAAACGACGTGGGCGGGCCGGGCAGATAGGACGGAATCAAGGTAGGGCAAATCTAGATAGAAGTCGTCTGGATGGCTACGACGGCATCGCATCATCAACCCTAAACCCGGCGAAGACCTCTGCTTCGCAGGACAGCAAGGGCAGGCACACAAGCAGTTATCCTCGAGACGGGCAACTACTTCAAGTACAACGCTAGATTAGTCAATGAGTCAATTGAGGCACGTAAGAGGAAACCCGAGGCCGAACCTCCTACTGCTAACTACTGCTGCTGGATACGAAGTGATACTATCCGTTGGAAGACGAGGATGAGATGTCTGCTTAATCAAAACCCACAACTAACAACTAACTGACAGCGGATTGTGGACAGCGGATTACGGATTACGGATCGCAGGCTCTAGTTCTATTCTATTTATTGTACTCAGTGCGTAGTCAAAGCCACGATACCTTCTACTGTCCACCTTCCTCCTTTCAATTCGTCCTCGTCCCTGGCCACCTCCCTCCCTCCTACCATCCATGTACCTTCTACCTTGCGAGCGGGAGTACTAATACCTCCTTACCACGTTTCTGTGAATACCGACAGGTCAGGTCAAGAGGCTCCACTTCTCACTATTTCTCACTACTCTTCCTTAGACTCTAACTTATCATACTCTAGACTATAAATTCGTTCGTTCTCTCCTCCTCAGCCGAGACATTCGCTGCTCCTCCAGTTCGACTTTCGACTTTCGACTTTCGACTTTCGATCATCTGTCAAAGCAAGTCGCCATTTCTGCATTTCAACCTGGACCATCACGAAGCGGTGTTGTCCAAACACTTCCATAGAGATTCTGTTTACCGGATGTGCATCTACCAAAGTGCAGGGGAAGTGTAATCGGAGGAAAAAGATCCTTGTTCTCTAAGAGCTTCAACCAATCCCCGAGTCCGAGCCATGTTCTCGGCGAGACATCCCCCGATTGCGGGCGCAAGATTGCCATCTTTTTGTAAGCCCAGACAACTCGGAAAAATTCACGTCAACAGCATAGCATCCACAAGATCGAGGTGGCAGAGTACGGAGTCTGCGTCAGCGAAGCGACCAGAACAGTTCCCCCACGACCCTCGCGGCCCGAAGCCAGCTCAGGCAGGATGGGGTACCGGACGAGTTTTATTGTTGACTGCGGCAAGCGGCGGCTTAGCTTATGCAGTCGCGACGCTGAAGGAGAAGAATAGGCAGGTGAATAGGGATTATTCAGATCCTTTGAAATTCGTCGAGCCGAAATATGCTAGCGTTAAGGATATGGAGCTTGTGAGTTCGCGTTGATGATCTGGAAGATGGATGTGATGACGTTCGAGTTCTAACCGCACTCACAGGCCATCCAGGAGATTCGGCAAGCAACGGATGAAGATACCATCTCAACCGATGCTGACGATTTGCTAGCTCATGGATAGTAAGTCAGATTCTTACAGATTTCCAAAGACTTCATGGATTTGCTTGTTAGTTGCGAGCAAAGTATCTTGGAAGCCTCTGAGTAGAAGATATCATATCTTCCCACCCGCCAGGATATTGAAAGGCAAGGTTAACAGACGACTGTAGCTCGGAATGGTCGTCCACGAATGTCGATTCTCTACCAGTGGCTGTCGCCTATCCTAAGTCTACCGCAGATGTATCCAGAATTGCTGCGATATGCCACAAGTACCGCGTGCCGATCGTGCCGTACTCCGGAGGCTCAAGTCTGGAAGGAAACATCTCGTGTCCATATGGAGGCGTCAGTGTGGACTTTGCATTTATGGACCAGATCATCAAGTTCAATGAAGCAGACATGGACATTGTTGTACAACCATCAGTCTCAGTAAGCGCCTTCGAAACCCCTATTCCGCTCATTGGCATTCGGTTAAGCTCGAATGGCAATGGCGCCACGATTTGTGGTGCGACATGACTATGCTGCGTGTACTAGATCTAATTACAATCTCTTAGTGGATGGATCTGAATGAAGAGCTCGCAAGAAGGCAATCTGGCTTGTTCTTCCCCGTCGACCCAGGACCAAGCGCTAAAATTGGTGGAATGGTCGGTACGAATTGTTCAGGAACGAACTGTGTACGCTACGGCTCGATGAAAGATTGGGTTATCAACCTTACCGTTGTCTTGTCCGACGGGACTATCATCAAGACTAAACGTCGACCTCGCAAGTCTTCCGCCGGCTACAACCTCAACAGTCTTTTCGTTGGCTCTGAAGGAACTCTCGGCCTCGTCACAGAAATCACACTCAAGCTCGCCGTTGTCCCTCAAGAATTCTCCGTCGCCGTCGTCACATTCCCCTCTATCCGCGCCGCCGCCTCCGCAGCCGCAGACGTCATGCGCGCCGGCATCCAAGTCGCCGCCATGGAAATCATGGACGAAGTGCAAATGCGCGTCGTCAATCTCTCCAAATCGACCGCCCCAAGAACATGGAAAGAAAAACCTACTCTCTTTTTCAAATTCTCCGGCACCAAGGGTTCGGTCAAGGAAAACATCGCGCAAGTCTCAGCTATCGCGAAAGCTCACAAAGGAGGCGATTTCGAATTCGCAAAAGATGCACGCGAGCAGAAATTGCTGTGGTCGGCGCGGAAGGAATCTCTGTGGAGTATGCTGGCGCTGAGGAAAGAGGGAAGCGAGGTCTGGAGTACGGATGTGGCGGTGCCGTTTTCGAGGTTGGCGGATATTATCGAGTTGAGCAAGAAGGAGATGGATGAGTTGGGGCTGTTTGCTAGTATTTTGGGGCATGTGGGGGATGGGAACTTTCATGAGAGTATTATGTATAACTCGAGGGTTGCGGGGGAGAAGGAGAAGGTCGAGAAGTGTGTGAAGAATATGGTTGTGAGGGCGCTGCAGATGGAGGGGACGGTTACGGTAGGTGGCGTTGATGTCATTCTGAAGGGAGAGTGTGCTGATTTCCTGCGTAGGGTGAACACGGAATAGGTATTGGAAAGAAGGAGTCGCTGCTCATGGAAGTAGGACTGGATACCTTGGGTGTCATGAAATCTATCAAGCAGGCCTTAGGTGAGTACTTTCTCTAAGCCCTCTCTCCTTCTCACCCGCAACCCCAATGCCCCTTTCGCGGTTTCGACTGACACAACCATCAACCTAGATCCACACTGGATCATGAACCCAGGCAAAATCATGGATCTCCCCAGATAAATCCCTGCAGCCTCTCCGTTGCACAAAAGCATCTGTATATCACGGGAAGGAAGCATCTTCCCGTTTCAAACGGAACATCGCATGAAGCACATACACAGCATTGGAGTGGAGACAAAAGATGCATGAATGGTTGGGTGGATGGATGGGCGGTTACAGATTGGTTTTTATTCTTTGGTGTCTGTGTATGCATTTGGACGGCTTTTGTGTAGATTTTTGGGATGTTGTGGATAGGAAACGGACGGTGCGATGGTAGATACTGCTATGCATGTATGCATGAGGGGTTATACGAGTAATGAAATGGATTAATGGTATTTGATTTCATGTTTGCTTAGCTATGGAGTGAAACTTGAGTGTTTGGGCTTTGTGACACTTTGCGGGAATGAGAGCGGAAGCTGTGTCTGTTTCGAAATGTCCAGTTTGTTGTATATAAATTTTGTTGAGGAAGTGTAACATATACATCGAGATAGGTATTCCAAACGCCGGAACTCCTTGCAACTCCTTGATTGCCGTTTCTTGGCCTCCTCATTCTGGTACTCATTCTTTGTAATTTCGTACTAGTAATCATCTCCACCACCTCCGTCCCCTCCATCATCGTCATCTTCCTCCCCATTCTCAAAGTACTGCTCTCCATCGTAATCCCCGCCCATCTCATCCTCATCATCTTCATAATTATAATCCTCCTCTTCTTCCTCCTCATCCTCCAATGCCTCCTCACCCTCTCCTTCCGCCCCTTCCGCCCCCGCTACCCTCTCAATCCTCTCCAATACAGCTTTCGTCCTCTCCGACGGATCTTGTGTGCTCATCACAGCCACCACAGCGTTCCTCTTCGCCGCTTTCTTCGCCGCTGTATTTTCATTCTCTCCATCCAATACCGGCCACAGCTCCTGGGGGAAGAAGTCTTTGTCTGTTTTTGCGCATTAGCTCTATCCGCTTGCCCATTATAGTACATATCGAAAAACTCACGATAAGTCCGCCCGCTTAGTAAAGGAATCGATCTTTTCTTCCTCTCGTATTTCATGCTGTAGGTCTCGACTCCTAGGAACGGATCAAAATCTGCCTTTTTCTCTCGTCCATACTGCTCGTTCAGTTGTTCTTCCCCGAATGTCCGCAGCGGATCGTCTAGATCGCGCCGCGTAGAATGCGTGTAGAGTGGTCCGCGGTGGATCTTGTCGCGGAGGGTGCGGTAGTATTTTACTTGAGTTCGTTCGTGCGGGCTGAGGGGAGAAGGTCGCTTGAGATTGGGGTGTCGCTGAGGATGGGAGTGTTAGCTTGGTCCTTCGAATGGTATGCGCTGGGGGTTGCGATTGATGTAGATAGCTAGAGAGCGATGCAAGGAAACGTACGGGATAGTCTTCAGATGGCTTGGTGTCGAGTTTTATGGTCGGATCGTGCTCCCAAGTTGCGCCCTTGATCATACCCCCTCTGCCACCTCCTCTACCGCCGCGAAAAGCCATGTTTAGTCCTAATTTATAATTGCGCCCTTCTCTCGAATTCAGCTGCTGGATTGAGGCGCATCAGCTAGAATGGTGACTCCAATCTGAGTTCAATTGGTGGATTCGACCACTGAGGATTCTGACTCTACTGTGCGCTTGAACGGCTTGAGATATTAGTCTCTGTCTGAGTGGTAGTGTAAACGTCTCCCCGCGGGATCGAGCGCAATTGTGTGCGACTTTGACAGGAACTCGAATTATTTTATTTGTCCATTGGTCGAAACGACAATTTTTAAATTTTGGGGCAGCGGGGAAGATACCGCCTTACCCTAGCAGCAATTATGCCTAAGTGAGCAACTTTAGGCGGGCATAAGGTTACGAAATACTGTAGCGGGGTTCAGGTGGCACAATCGCTACTCAGCTCCTGGTTGCGATTCCAAAGCTTTCATTTCTTCATGTCTTGACACTTCCAGAATCTAGCTGCCGGTTTGTTTGTCTTGCTGGCTTCTTCATTTGATTATGTTCTAAGAAGAGCTACTTAGCTTCCACCGAGATTCGCAGGTCGAACATCGCGCCGCATATAGCTACTGGACCTCATTCTCTTCTCGCTGCATTTCTGGCCATCCTGTGAAGAAGAAGCTTTAGTTTAAGTCTACGAATCTGCGAATTATTTTCCGGCAAAGTTTGGAGTTGTTTACACAATGGATTCAGATGATACCCCCATCTTCAGGTTGGAAGAGCTCGAAGCTCATCTCCAAGAGTTGGTCGCATCTCCGGATGTTCCTTTGGACAAGCAGCTTTTTGACGCGGTGGAACTCCAGCTTACCGGTATGTTTCTCAGTAGAGCTTTACTTATACTGAAGGATTATAATATGTTCTTGATCTGGCGCATCTTGCAGAGACTCGACTAACGGCATACAGATTATAACATCTCGCCCTTGATCCCACGCCTGCTTCCTAATATCACCCAAATTCTTCTCACCACGCAACAAGACCCTACCCCTCTCGCCAGTCTCTCCGTGAAGCTACTACAGCCGATCTCCTTCTCACAAGCTCTCTCGTTAGCCTCCGAAGATGCGCTGGTACTTGCTCTTCGATCGCCCGTTTCTGCTGCGAACATCCTCGCCATCACAATCATTGAAAAAGCTTCCAAAAGTCCCGGCCATGTTGCATTACTCTCGAATATGAAAGTTTTGATTGAGAATCTGGTTAGGACATGGCTCAGTAATCCTGATGTTGGTGTGGGGGAGAAGGCTACGCAAGCATTGGGTGCGCTTCTAGATACGGATTGTGATCACAGAGCATCTATCACGAGAGGGGTCAGAGATATGGAGATTGATGATCAGAAGCCCCCCGGCCAAGGCCTACTCTGGAGGCGGCTGTTTCAGGATCGAGATGTTTACGAGATGTTTTTCTCATTATGCAGCTCGAAGAGCACTGCACCTGATGAGGATCGATTGGATGAGAAGCAAAAATCTCTCGCCCAAGCTCGTTTGCTGCGACTTCTTCCACGACTAGGGGCGTTAGATGCTCGCATGCTCTGTCACTCATCATCACCAGACGTTGACCGACGTTACATATCACCTGGTGGCGAGCCAGGTCTGCTTTACTTTGCAGCTATGGAGATGGTGGATAAGGAGGATTTGCTGATGCATATGACATTGACTATCTTCTTCCTCGAGTTTTTAGAAGCAATCAGCACTACGGATATCTCAGGACCAACTAAGGAATATATCGCATCGATGCTGAGGAGAGCCATGCGGGCAGATTTGGAATTGCGTCAATCAGTGGAGGGAGCTGCCATGTCTCAGGACTCAAGTCCGGAGTTGATAGCTTTGATTCTGTCGATGAATCGTGGAAGTTGAGCGATTGAAATGGGCTGTGGAATAAGGAAAGACTGAAAATTACGTTAATGGTAATTCAGAAGCTTGAGTTCGTGACTAAGCTTGGTCAATGATTGTGCTTTCTCCCTCCGTCATTGATGTTTGACTTTGATGCCTGGCTGCTTGATGTCCATCTAGGATGAGAATGGCATACTTTTTCCTCCGTACCCCGTCCTGCTCGCTACTTGGTAGTAATAAGAGACGAGTCGATCTATAGGCTCGAGCAGGGAGAGTCCTTGGCCAAGTTGGGCAATCTTATACGTAGGTTATGTTGTACCTTATATTTCGCTGCATCTTGGTGAGCTGTCTTGGAGCAGTTCAAGAATGGATAGTATGGAAACGTTGAGATTATGGCGGAGCTTGACCTTTGTCGCTGTGCTTGCCTGCGTGCCTTCTTACACATCTTCGAACTGGAAAGTGGGTGGGTGTACACTCCCTTGGTGCAGATCACCATCTGGTCCCCTAACTTCCCATCGCTTCGACAAGTAGCCTGAAAGAACATGATTACTCCCTGCACTCTGACACAGGAATCGGTGTCTCTAGTATCTAGATAGCTACTATGCGAGTAATGTCTTCGCCATTCTTGGCGTCGAAAATTCTGCTAAATGTACGTTAAGGTGTGCTGGGATTGGTATGGAAAGGGATGGGATGGCTCGGACACTAATTGGATTGTTATCGAGGGTAAGATGGTTCAGTGGTGGGATCTCAAGAACATCATTGCTTAATGAGTCAAATTTTCAGGGACTTAAGCTTGATTCAACATCGACCTCTGTGCAGAGCGTGGAAGGGACGTCGATCTTAGAGCATGAAGTATTAAGGTATTAAGTACATACAACACAAGCCGACGTTCTCCTTTGAAGATGCCGGCTTCCGGCTTGCCTTTCCGATTTCCTCTTGACCTGCGCTGCCTGCCTGCGCTGCCCCTGACTTCATCCACTCGCTTTCTCATCCTGCCGAGGCATTTAGCATTTAACCGGCCAGCAGAACCGTCACTTAAACACCAGCTGCCTGGTCCTCGAGGTCCCGCCCGCGCTGGATACTGATTTCGGAAGGGACTTGACGACCTCCCTAAATGAGATAGACATTCTCCGTAACTGGTGGGTGGTGCACAGTGGGCTGACATTTTATCTCGGCCTTTTCATATTACCCCGTAACCTTGCCACGGCAACGACTTCAATTGGTCACATTTCCGCACTAGCCCAATACGGTTCCTGCCGTAAGGCACAGCACATGAAAATTTCTCTTGTAAGCAAACCAAGTCCACCCAAATTCCTACCCTAAGCTACTTTCTACTTCACGAAGATGGCGCTGGCGGCTGTTTGTCCCGATGCAACGATACCTTCATTCGTTGCAATGCCGTGTCTCTTTGCCATTATTCACTTCCCTCGCTAGGATCCTCGGTCTTCCGTTTTACCGTTTTACTTGCTCTCCAACCAACGGCCACCAAAAGCTACCAACAAAAGAGATTGCATCCTGTCAGTTGTGTCAGTCCAAACAATGGCTTCAGTTAGCCTCTGGTTTAGTATCTTAGGATGAATTAACGCAGAGCCGAAATGGGCAATGCACACGGGAAGAGTGGCGGCTCGGGCATTACCTGCACCTTGTTCCTGACAGTACTGGGTGTAGGTCCAACGGATGATGACATTGAAGCATACAATTTCAAGTGAAATTTCTTTCCCAAGCGGAAGTCCATGGTGGAGGAAAGACGATGCTAAGACGACGTTTCCACCATAGTAAAATGACCTCCCAAAACTTCATGGACGTTGCGGCGCAATATCTGCCCGATCTTACACTCACTCAATATCCAAGGACAAGTGACTCCCTCTGTGTACCCACACTGCAGCCTGGAAATGGGGACCACCTGGGGCCGAAAGTTGGACTCGGGCCACTGGGGGAGCATCAAGCAAACCGTTTACGGCGCAAGCACCCGGATAAGTTACCCTCGCTTCTATCAGCTCGGATGGAGGACATGGTGTAATTGGTCTGCTCCCTGCTTCAATACATGCGGTGCTTCATATTTCCCTCTCCAGGAAATTACTTGCCCATGTCCGTCATCATTGCCTTATGCTAGTGTCCAATTCGTACTTTTTTGGCGAATCATGGTCTGTCGTTCATCACCCCTCATGCATGCATGTTGTTGTTCCTGACTATCATTGTTGCGCCGCCCCAATGCAACCTCAAGTTAGTCAGGCACAGAAGGTATCCCTGAGCCCTAATGGTCTGCCCGGTTCTCGACTTCTCGGGTGTTGGGGAATTATATGTTCTCCTGAGCCGGCTTGTATTTTATTCTACTTTTTTACCTCTTTCTTCCCTCTCCCTTCCAGACATCTTCCGTCCTTTCCAACGGTGACCTCCTGCCGTGCAAACATTCGTTTGCGTCCTGTCGTTGACAACCAAGCAGTCTCGATCACAATCTTTACTTGGCTCTGCCATTTTTACTCTCTTTTTTCGCTCATATACCTAATTAATTTGTCATAATGTATTCATCAAAATCTTTCATTGCTGCGGCAGTTACTGCTTCTTTCCTCGTCCAACCATCTCTTGCACTTTACGATGCATCCTCGAACGCAAATGTCGTCCTATACTGGGTATGCTTCACGGTCAGATTGTTGAGAAGTGATGTTGACTGTGATTTTAGGGTTCTGGACCATCTCAAACTAATCTTTCATATTACTGTGAACAATCAACCGTAGATGTCATTCCGTTGGCTTTCATGACCAAGTTTCCAGCTCAGGGTGATGGTTATCCAAAGGTGGACTTCGGCAATGCTTGCTATGCGCAACCACTCTACACACCAGGACCAGGCTACCCATTGGGTGATATCGATACCAGCAAGGATCAGCTGTACAAACAATGTCCTGGTATTCAAGAGGGTATCCCATACTGTCAATCTCTCGGCAAGAAGATCCTGATTTCTCTTGGTGGAGCGTCTGCGGATTATCAACTTACTGGTGCTGCTGATGGAGAATACTTTGCCGATTTCCTGTGGGGAAGCTATGGACCTTTCAAGCAATCTTGGCTTGATAATGGTGGAATCCGACCATTTGACGGTGGCTATTTCGGTACAGATTCAAGCATTCACATTGATATTGATGGTTTCGATTTTGATATCGAACACGCTTCTGCCGGTACGTATTTGGCATTCTTAGTTCGGATTACTCCTAACGTCAACTAGATTCTTCTGAGGGATACATCGCTATGATCAACAGACTTCGTCAACGCTTTACCGAAAACCCATCGAAGAAGTACCTCATCTCTGGAGCCCCACAATGTCCCCTTCCTGAAGTAAACATGGGAGAAATGATCAACGCCGCCAAGTTCGATCTCCTATGGATTCAATTTTACAACAATGACTTCCGTCAATGTACCGCTCGACAATGGGCAGACAACTATGCTTTGACGGGAGAGGATTACTCCATGTTCACTTATGACCAATGGTATGTGCTGACCATCGTCCTATTTCAAGAGAAGCAGGAAATCGCGGCCTGATGTGATTAATTGCTATGTACAATAACAAGTACTGACTGGTCAATAGGCTCTCGACTGTAAACAGCGGTGCTAGTGCCGGTGCCTCTCTCTACATCGGTCTTCTCGGTTCTCAATTGGCCGGATCTGCAGCCGACTATATCAGTCCATTCGAAGCCAAGAGCTTAATCGCTGCTTACCAAGACAAGCCCCAATTCGGAGGTGTGATGATCTGGGAAGCTACATACGCCGAGCAGAACATGGATATTGAGCTTGAGGGAAAAACTTACTACGAATATATCAAGTCATGTTTGGGAGGTGTCGCACCTACTTCATCTTCGTCCTCTGTGGTTTCTAGCACGACTGTTGCCAGTTATAGCTCTCAGACGTCTTCTGTTGTTGCGACGACCTCTTCGGATATCGTACCGACTTCGACCTTGGTGTCTAGCACTTCGGAGAGCAGCTCATCTGCGGCCCCAAGCACGACAGTTAGCAGCTCCAGTTCTTCGGAGACTACTATTGAGTCAACTACTTCGTCGGAACTCCCAAGCAGCACAGCTAGCAGCTCAAGCTCTTCAGAGACCAGCATTGAGTCATCCACAATCTCATCTGCAGCTCCGAGCAGCACAGTTAGCTCAAGCTCTGCAGAGACCACTATTGAGTCATCCACAATCTCGTCTGCAGCTCCAAGCAGCACAGTTAGCTCAAGCTCTTCAGAGACCAGCATTGAGTCATCCACAATCTCATCTGCAGCTCCGAGCAGCACAGTTAGCTCAAGCTCTGCAGAGACTACTATTGAGTCATCCACAATCTCATCTGCAGCTCCGAGCAGCACAGTTAGCTCAAGCTCTGCAGAGACTACTATTGAGTCATCCACAATCTCATCTGCAGCTCCGAGCAGCACAGTTAGCTCAAGCTCTGCAGAGACTACTATTGAGTCATCCACAATCTCATCTGCAGCTCCGAGCAGCACAGTTAGCTCAAGCTCTGCAGAGACCACTATTGAGTCATCCACAATCTCGTCTGCAGCTCCAAGCAGCACAGTTAGCTCAAGCTCTGCAGAGACCACTATTGAGTCATCCACAATCTCATCTGCAGCTCCGAGCAGCACAGTTAGCTCAAGCTCTGCAGAGACCACTATTGAGCCATCCACAATCTCATCTGCAGCTCCGAGCAGCACAGTTAGCTCAAGCTCTGCAGAGACTACTATTGAGTCAGCTACTTCGTCAGAAATTCCAAGCAGCACAATCAGCAGCTCAAGCTCGTCGGAGATCATTACTGAGTCACCCACAATCTCATCTGCAGCCCCAAGCACGACAATTAGCAGCTCAAGCTCTTCAGAGACCATCACTTCGTCCGAAATTCCAAGCAGCACGGTTAGCAGCTCAAGTTCTTCGGAGACCAGCACTGAGTCGTCTACCTCGTCGGAGATTCCAAGCAGCACAGTTATCAGTTCAACCTCTCCAGAGACAACCACTTCGTCCGAAATTGTAAGCAGCACAGTCAGCAGCTCAGAGGTTATTTCTTTCTATACGACATCCACCTCAGCTTCCAGTGTTCCAGAAAGCAGCCCAACTTTGTCAACCAGCATTGAGTCGACAGTTTCGTCTGCGGCCCCAAGCACTTCAGAAATTAGCTCAAGCTCTGAAATATATTCGGCCTCAACTACATCTGGAGGCTATTCGGTACCAGGTTATTCCAACTCAACTACTAGCGCGGCCAGCAGTTCCACATTCATTTCTTCTTCCCCTTTGACGACCGAAAGTTCCAGCTCCTCCCAACCACTTTCTTCTGCGCAATCTTCTGGATACACCACGACTGTATATTCAGCCAACACTACGTCAATTGCATACAGCACTCGTCACTCAACCAAATCTCGTACCACCAAATCTCACACCAGGCTTACTGGAACCGGCTATTCGGGAACTGGCAAAAAGTGTCATCACACCAAGCCATCTTCATCCTTGGCACCAACAAGCGTCTCAGGCTATCCCGTTACCTCTTCGTCTATTCCCTCAAGCGTTACTGCCCCATATGGAAATGGAACTTACAGCCAATCTTACACGACTCCTGCTAGCTCCACATCATCCGCAGAAGGGGTCACTGTTTCACCATCAAGCAGTGGAGTGAGCTATTCGACATCATCAAGCAGTGGAGTTAGCGATACAACCTCGGTCACGCAAGGTAGCAGCGGTATTGAGACTGGAACTTCTAGCCCAAGCATCACGCAATATACCACCTCAACCGCCTATGTCACCTCAGTGTACACGGTAACTTCATGCGCTGCAACAATAACTGACTGCCCTGGAAAAATTGGATCTGTGACCACCGAAACAATCTCGTCTTACACTACCATTTGCCCAGTTACCGAGACAAGCAGCAATGGAGGTATTGTCGCCACTCCATCTTCAAGTATCGTTCCTGGATCGACCACGCCATCAGTTTCAGGTACCGTTCCTGAATCGACCACGGTTTTCACTTCTTATGGTACTTCTACGGTCTATCAAACTTCAATTTACACGATCACTTCGTGTGCTCCAGAGGTTACAAACTGCCCAGCGAAGTCGACCCAGTTGGCAACTACGACTTTGTCGTCATATACTACTGTGTATCCTATTACCAGCACAGTTTACCTGGCTACGTCGTTGGGAGCCTCAGCAACTGCTGGAAGCTCCGAGCTATATCCATCTTCAGTCGGTGGAATTGTTGCTTCAACCTCGATTCCATTGTTTGCATCTTCCGTGACTGGAGTTGTTGGCGCAAGCTCTATCACGCAAGCGTCTGCCTCCTCAGTTGCTGGAGTTGTTGGCGCAAGCTCTGTTCCTCAAGCATCTACCTCCTCGGTGGCTGGAGTTGTTGGCGCAACCTCTGTTCCTCCAGCGTCTGCCTCCTCAGTTGCTGGAGTTGTTGGCGCAAGCTCTAACCTACAAGCATATGCCTCCTCGGCAGCTGGGGGTGCTATCCCAAGCCCATCCTCGGCAGCTGGACCATCGACATTAACCATTTCCCAATTAACCACAATTTCTCAAGTTATCGCACCATCAACAATCACTGTTCTTCCGGTCCCCGTATCCACGAGTATCGTCGCGCCATATGGAGCAGGTAATGGGACATTGTTGGCTACTGGTACTGTATCTGGAATCGCAAAGCCATCTTCGTACATCGCGAAGGTTGCGCCGGTTTCTACCAGTACACGTGCTCCAAGTCCAAGTGCCAGTGTGTTTGAGGGCAGTGCAAGCACCGTTAAGAGTAGATGCGGATTGATTGCAGGTGCAGTGATGATGGGATTGGTGTTTGTTTTGTAAGGTTAGGTTATGATGATTGGATTCTTGTAAGATATGATTTATGGAATATGTAGTTTAAGGAAAGGGAAAATTAAAGACCTCCTGTGTCTATTATATATTAGTAGCGTTCTCTCCAGCACAGAAATAAGAGGCCGATAATAATGTCAAACGATTTAGTATGCTGTGATTTCATTGCCTTGAATTGTCTATATTTTCATCTAGAGTATATTCTATGTTTACTTCCAATCAACTAGAGTATCTTTTCTCAAATCGGCTTGTCCTTTTCCACGCCGGAAAGATGTTCGGACATTTTGCAGATTACTAAGCTACATATGCACAGACTTCATCCCACCCTGTCGACCATCATTCCTGTTCTTCCGCACCTCCAAGCTCATTTGCTGAAAGAGACGAGTAAGATCCTTTGATTGGCAGACATTGACGACATTTCTCCACTTTCCTCTTTAAGATGAATGCGGCACAGCAGTTTACGATACAGCAAACAAAGCTGGAATCGTGCTTGCAACAATTCCGATAGGGCTCTCATCTAACCCACGCAGGTAACACAAGTAGGGGAAATCAAGTCCTAAAGGGGAGTTGAGAATATGAACCGCGAATCCACAGTCACGTTCGCACCCATACCCATACGCGCATCCACGTCCAAATCCACATCTAACCCAAGTCAAGACTGGACTGAGCAACAGGCCCCGAAGAAATGGAAGAGGAGAGGACTCCCGAGAAGCAGGAACGGCTGCATTACCTGCAGGTGGGTGTGGGGAAGACGCAACACACAATGTACCCGAATGGAACGTTAAGGTTAACCAGCTAAACAGGATCCGACGAGTAAAGTGTGATGAGGCAAGACCCGCTTGCAAAAGGTGCTTGCGTGCACAGTTTACTTGCGATGGTTACCCACAGAACAATCCTGATTCGAAGGACCAACAAGCCATTGTTCCGAAGGCAGTTCCCAGAGTTCTACCCAAAACTTCTCCAAATGCACATCTGTCCGTACTACCGAGCAATATGATCATGGGCGGAGACGCTCGATCTTTTGATTTCTTCCGATCAAGAACGGCTACTATGCTCTCTGGCTATTTTGATGCAGATTTCTGGACCGGGACGCTGCTGCAAATCGGTCTCTCGGATGCGACTGTATGGCATTCGGCCTTAGCACTGAGTGCTCTCCACGAGGAATCGCTGGTACGGGAAGGGAAGCAGAATCATTTCACGAGTGCTGAAATAAGATCATTTGCGCTGAAGCATTACAACGCAGCTATATCTCGCTTGTCCAGTCGGATTTCTCACGACGATGCCTCTCGGGATGTTGTTCTCGTGAGCTGCATTCTTTTCGTATGTATCGAGAACATGTTAGGCAATGTCGCCGCAGCTATAACTCATGTTCACAGTGGAATTTCTCTTATTCGGTCATGGACTACGAAAGCTCATCCAAGTCAATCCTCGACTCTGATTGAGGATACTCTTTCTCCAGTGTTCGATAATTTCAATCAGCATTCATTCATATACGGGAGGGTAACGCCACCCAAGCCGCAAATATTCATTCACCAAAAGGATGAACCCGAAAAATTCAAGGATCTACATGAAGCTCACACTTCTTTACAAATATTAAAGAATAACGCCCATGCGATGGCAATTCCATTTCGTTACAAGCCCCCCAACCCGGACGCTGCGTGGTGGGCGGAACGAAAAGCAGAATTTGAAGAAGTAAAACGACAGTTTCCTAGATGGGTATCCGCTTTTGACCAACTTCTTGAGACTTCGGTTTTCGACGAGGAGAATAAGCGTGCTGCTTCCTATCTTCGAAATCAACTCAGTTTGGCGACGACTTGGATTAATCATAATGTATTCACCACGGAGCTTGGTCATGATTCTTTTTTGACCATCTATACTAGCATCGTTGATGTGGCCGAGAAAGCGGTCGGCAAGGACCACACAGAAGATCCAGCGACGTATTCAGTCCAGGTGCATGATCTCTCCGCTCTATATCTTACCGCAATAAAGTGTAGGAACCCCAAAGTTCGTCGAAAAGCCGTGGACGTCATGAAGCGGTGTCCCCGGAGACACGGATTTTGGGACTCAAAGTTGGTCATTTGGGTCGTGGAAAAAGTTATTGAGTTTGAGGAAGAGGGTCTCGGTGATTTGAAGGACTCGGCTGGCGATATTGTACCAGATAATTGGGCGCGGATTACTAAAGTCGTGGTCGACCCCGAAAAGGATGATGGGGTTGCTCAGAGTACTATGGTTACCTTCGTTCGAAATGAGCATGGGCTTCCGGGACATTGGTCGGTAAAGGATGAACTATACTTGCCATCTAAATGCTGAGCCTTTTGAAGGCATTGTGGTGCTCCGTTTGTGCATTTGCGTACGATCTGTCTGTTCTTCGACCACAACTCGACACCATGTTGAGCTCCCGACCTATTTAGCATTACATCAAAATGCTGCGAAGTGAGCATTTGGACTCTAACCGGTTTACATTTGGGATACTGGGGGGTAATCCTTACTCTTTCGGACCGAAACATCTCACCATCTATCAACTCACAAAACTTTGGTTTTCTTACAATTATAAATCTCCACTACGTTATATACAAACGCCCAGCAAGGTGTCCTGCAAACATTTTCCATTGGAAATCGCAAAGGTTCCAACAAACTCCGTCTCTGCTCTGCTTCGGTCCTACATACCTGCCTTTGTGGAGGATGATCTATCCCCGAGCTTTCTAGAGAGCCAGGTATATCTGCTGCTGTTGGAGAATCGGTCTCATCCTGTATGCCAATGAGATTTTTACTAGAGACAAGATATCGAATAGAACGAATACGATACATTCATGGAATACGCAAGATAATAATATTTAATTATATACAATGCCACCCTCTAACTTTACGACGCTCTTCTAAACTTTTTGGGTATTTTATCCTGTCGTTTGTGTTTTTCTTTTCAATTTCAACCCCCAAGCATCCCTACATTATTTGCATTTTTTTGTCTCTCGAAAACATATACTCAACCCTTCATTCCTTTCTTTTTCCACTCTCTTTCACTCCTAGCCTTCCTCAACCTATCCCATTTCCTATACGGATCATCATCCGCTGCTCCCCACATCCGTCCCAAACGAGGCTGCTTCACTCCATACCGATGTAACTCAAACTGCCCCTCTTTACTCGGCGGTCCATAATCCCCAAACAAATACCCATAATACCCATACTGATCCCACTCTCCGTTCCAGCCGCCCAGCGTCCACGGCATATAGAAGTGATCAATCGGATTCTTCCACACCGCATGCAGCGGAAACCAGCCCCATTCCCCAGACACAGAAAATAGCCCGATTTTCCCAGTCCCGGGGTATTGAAACGGAATGAGGAAAATCATGGTTCCGAGAAGAACGACAAACCCGATGAAGAGATCAAATGCATCAGCGAGCCGACGAGACTGCTCAAGACAATTGGGACAATTGCGCTTGGATGTCGCGGGTATAATCTTCAGCTGGTCTTTTTTCGCATCGGCGTATACAGCGTCTTTCCGCTCTTTTGGCCAGGGCGACGGCGGCCAGGGGAACGTCGCTGCCTTAGGCGAGCGGTACGTGTGTTCTTGCCTGGAGCTTCCGCTGGGATTATGCGTAACGCGCTGCGGTAAGATGTGCTTACAAGCGTACGTAATCTTCACGAGGAGATCCTCAGGAAGCGCTGGAACAGCATCGCCAGGTTTTGGACTCAGAACTACTTCCACTTCTGGAGGTGGAGGTCCGTCGCCCTTTCTGGGGGTTTGATAAGTGGGAAGAACAGGATTTTTCCAGGACCAAGACCAAGACGACGCCCAGGATGGGAACAAGCTTTTTGCTGGTAGCTGGGATGATCGCGGTCTTCGTGCTCTGAGGAGCGATGATCGGCTTGCTAACGACGACGGTTTGCTCCTCGAACCGAGTCGGAATCCCACTCCAGTAGGTGATTGCAGGAGAGAACCACCTCGTTTCCGCACTTCTGACCCCGCAGACGCTCTACCGAGCCCCAAACCCCCATCTGCAAACCCATTGAAGGGGAGTTTCGCAGGCTCAGGCGCTTTATCTCTGCGTCGCATGGGGACAGACATCAAAGAGGGGCCAGGCCCAGCTTCCCACGCCGTTGAACTCCCTGTAAAGCGGGCTTCGAATCCATCCCGGGCTTGGAGGCTGAGGGGGGAGGATCTGCATTTGAGGGTTTGGGGTTGTTGGTTTTGTTCTTGCGTCTGCACTTTGACACGGGGGGCGGGCATAGAAGGGTCCTCTTCGGCGGATGAGGACGCCGAGGAAGAAGCGATGGCTGTTTCGGAGCTCTGTCCGGAGCGGTGGAGGAGAGAGCGTCGGATGGATGAGGTGGTGCATGTGCTTTGGGAGGAGTGGCGGGTGGAGGGGCGGCGGGTGCGGCTGGGGGTGAGGGGGGGGGGTTTGTTAGGGGAGGACATTTTGGGGTTGGTTGGCTGGTGTTGAGTAAGGTTAATATTGGCGTTTGGTGTATGTGGTCTGTCCGTTTTTCAATGTTAAACTGAGAAGCTTGATGATACTTTTCCCAATATGAAGTGAAGGTAGCTTGATGTTGTAAAGCAATTGGGGGAGCTGCTTGGAATGTGGGTTTCTTTGATACATGGTGAGCTTAGCTTTCTGATAGAAAAAAGACTTCTTTGATCAAGCTGAGTGGCTGAAAGAAGAATGTTTGGAATTGGTACGGTTCCGGAAGTTTGAGATCCTTTATTCTCGGATGAATGGACTTTAGTACTACTTAGCAGAGCTAGCAAATAAGAGGTCTCTAGCACAATGTGTACACTCAATTCTAGAATATTCAAAGGCTTATCGCATACCATTTTTATACACCAGAACGCAAAAAACAAGAAACACAGCGTGGAATTAGAACTGTCTTTTCGTTGCGAATTAATTAAACATTATATATGCTACGTACAGTATAATAACCTTAAGCAGAGTATTACATACATCTTTCTTACAACAACTTCAAAAACAACCGCAGCACTTATCGTCTTCGCTATCTGATTCTTCCGGTTCATCTGAGTCCTCGGACTTGTCTGATTCATTGGATTCATCAGGTTCATCGGATTCAGATTCCTCCGGGTCGTCGGAATCTTCTGGTGCTTCTGAGTCGTCTGGTGCTTCTGAGTCGTCTGATGCTTCTGAGTCGTCTGAGCTTTCTGATCCATCTAAATCTTCTGCATCTTCTCGCACCTCTCTCATATCTCCCCATCCGCTCTCGCCCATACTGTACCCATTATACGTGTTCTGGTCTGTGTTCTGCCATTTGTTCTCATTGTTCTCCATACCTCTGTTCTGGACCATATAATCTCCACGATCATAGCCTCCCCTATCCACCTCGTTGTAATCCCTATACGTGGTCTGATTCCACTCATTGTTTCCTATATCTCTGTTTTGCATCATGTAGTCTTGATGATCATGGATCTCCCTATTCGCTGCAATATCGCCAGTGAAACCCTGATATTCCTCATCATGATCAAATATGTCACGATATGTGGGATTATCGTCCACCACTCGCTCCCTGTCCATCACACCCTCACGACTGAAGCCCCGATATGCCTCCTGATCAGTCATACCACGATATGTGGTATTATCGTCCACCACCCTCTCAGTACTTATACCTTGGGTTATTTCATCATCATCATCATCATCATCATCATCATCATCATCATCATCATCGCTGACCTCGATCTCACGATCTACACCCTGATGTGTATTATCCTCATTCAACTCCTCCTCCTCGCCGACTCCACCATAATCTGTGTTATCCCCATTACCCCCATTATTTCTGTTTTCGTAGCTCTCCGCACTCCCAACATACTCCTCCCGTTCATCAATTGTGCTGTGACTTGCATTTTCTTCCCTCTCCCCCTCTTTCTCCCCCTCTTTCCCCCCCTCTTCCTCCCCCTCTTCCTCCCCCTCTTTCTCATCCCCTTCTCTCCCCTCTTTCCCCTCAGCCTCTTCCTCTTCCTCTTCCCCAATTTCCGTACTCTCACCACGATTATCACGTCTAGCGAGCAAAGAACCCGCTACAATGCCCGTCATCAATCCCGCCACAGGAACAGCCCCGATTTTAGTTTTGCTAGTATTATCTTTCTCTTTCTCTCCGTGTTCCTCGTTCTCTGTATCTTCGTCGTCAGATCCTGGGTGTTTCTTACTCTTCTTATCATGGGCTTCATTGTAGTCTGGATCTTTTTGGTCGGATTTTGATTCTTTCTTACTTTCCTTAGCATGAACCTCGTCGTGACTTTGATCTTTTTTGTCGGATTTGGAATTTGTTTTACTCTTTTTATCATGAGATGCATCGTCCTGTGAGTTTAAATGTTCGTGGTGACTATCCTGATGCGTTTTCTTGTGCTTAGGATGCTTGTGCTCATGGCTTGGATCCGTTTTAGTTTTTGTAGAGTTGGGTTGAGAATCAGGTTTGCGTACCTGTTCACGAACAGGCTGTTGGTAGGCAGCCTGCTGGTGAACGGGTTTTTGGTGAACAGGTTTTTGTTGGATAGGTTGCTGGTGAGTACGCTGTTGGTGAATAGGTTTCTGGTGGATAGGTTGCTGTTGAACAGGTTGTTGATGGATAGGTTTTTGATGGATAGGCTTTTGGTGAGTAGGTTGTTGGTGAGAAGGCATTAAACCATGCAGTCCGCTGTTCGGTACCTTCGAGGGACTTTTGTGCTCCGCAGACGACGAGAAAAGGCTGCCAAAGAGTTGGCCCTTTGGCTTCGAGGTATCATGTATAGCATGATTTCCATTCTTCACAGGTGTGCTAGAAACCTTGACCCCGTTTTCGCCAGCTTTTTGCTTGGGAGGCTTGGGAGTCTTGGTTGTCACTGGAGGATTTCCAGGCAATGGCTTGAAATTTAACTTCGGATATGAAGAATCCATTGGTCTTTGTTGCTTTGGAGGTTTGCTAATTATCTGCTGCTGATGTGGTAATGGTACCGGCATTCGCTCAACTGGAGGTCTCGCGTTGCTCATGTTTGATAATGGTATAGCATCATGTATGCCATGATAGGAATTGGATGCATATCGACCAGCCGCGCCATTATGCGCATATACTGGCCGCTGGACATTGTAGTCTTGGTTGTACGCAGGTGGAGGCCTGGCTGGACTTGAATTGAATTGCTCTGGATATTTCTTGGTTGGATGCTGTGCTGGTCGAGATGTTGGAAGGGGTCTTGGCTCATGTCGCATCTGCGTAGCGTCAATCCAAGGGGTTTGGTATGGTCGATATAAGGGCTGTCCTTGGGAACTCGGGGCGGGATAGCCATGTTGCTGTCCGCTAGATGGATGAGCAGGAGGTGGAGGTCGTGGAGCAGCAATCGCTGGATGTGGAGCTCGATCGACTGCTTGGTACACAGGCTGTTTGTATACTTGGGACATGGGCTGGCTGTCTGAATGGGCCATGGGCTGCGGGTATGTTTGGTGGATAGTTTGATTGATTTGCTGAGGTACAAACTGTCTGGGTATTTGTGGAATAGGCGGATTGACTACTGGTCGCATAGGAAGATCCAATCTCTGAGAGACATCACGTGCGGGAGGCGTTGTTTTGCTCGAGGAATGGTCTTTTGAAATATTTCCCGAGGTTGAATGTTTGAAGTTATTTGCAAGGAGCCCACTCTCCGACTTTGAGGTTTTCAATTGGCCCCTAGGAGTTCCATTGGTCCAGTCCGTTGGGTTTTTTTGAAGCGGCCCTGAAGTCTTACTATTTAGGGTTTGCTTAGGCTGTTGCAGTTGCGGTATATGTTCTGATGTTAAGTTCCCGTAACTCCTATTTGGATCCCATAAAGGCATGGGATGTAAGCGATCTGGATTATCTGAGTGATATGTAAGCTAATATCTTTGTTGATAGGTGTAATGCATGATGAATTACCTCGTTTGCCTTCTCCCTTCTCAGCCCCTCTCCCCGCTTCTTTTGTACTCTGCTTTGGTGAAGATAATGCTGCCTCTTGAGGTTCATTACTACTCTTGAGGATTTTCTTGAATTTTTGAATTAGAGTCACGTAGTTTTCATTTTCTCTGCTGGGAAATCTAGCGCAAGAATGATGATCACAACCAGACATCATCGTAGTCTTTGCATCCGGAAGTCCAAGCTTCACATGAGATTTCTCCACACTCTACATTAATGTTAGCATTAAGCATCTGAAAATGAAGTGAGAAACCCACGCGTTCTTTTTGCCAAGGTGTTGGCAGCTCTGCGAAGAAAGAAAAGACTTTAATTTTGGCCGCTTGTGCTTCAAAGCGAGTCGGCACTTCTTGGAGACCCTCCGCATTTCTTTCTATTCTTCCGCAAAGTTCGGAATAGAAGCTCTCTGAGCTGGGATTGGTGGGGATGTTTGCTCTTGCAACACGCATCAACAAATTTGGCCACAGCACCTTCGACGATTGCTGCTGAGGCGTGTTTAGAAATATAATTCCTTTAACACACGTGACAACTCGAGGATAAATCGACTCCTCTACCCTCGCCCGATGAAGAGCCTTTACAATAAATTAATTCTATTCGTTATGAGAAATGGAGATTGGTCAGAAACTCACTGCTTCGACAATTAGACCACCGAATCCATGGCAGATGAAAACAAGTGGACGAGACTCAGGTACCTGATCACGAACCCGTTTAAGTTCATCCAAAAGTGTTTTCGTTATATGTGCAAACTCGTCCCATTTTCCGGGTAAGAAGTCCGAAGTTTGGTAGTCGAATGCGAATACTCTTGCCCCACGAATATCCTTGGGAACGAAATCGCGTAGCCACAAGGCGCCACCTTCCGTCTCCCAAGGCGTATTTCCTGGTATATGGAGATCATGAACGGCAACAATATCGATAGCTTTAGCTTCAACATGCTTTGAGGCATTTGGAGCTTTCGTTAAGATGGTCAGGCTAGCAGCCTGCGTGTTCCCCTTTGGGGGATACATACTGCGATAGGATGTGTTGAAACTTATCGTGAAAAAGATGACACTCGTTCACCAAAGAACAAAAAATTTGACGCTGGAAAAAAGAAGGAAAAAGCAGCACAGTGATTTGGAACTCAATGAAACGATTAGATGACGAAGTGTTGATATGAGGAAGTGTGAGGATGAGGAAGCGTTGGGATGAGGAAGTGTTAGGATGATGAAGTGTTTGATATTAATATGTGCACCGCAGCAACTGATATCTTGATTTCGTTCAGTGCAACTAGAATAGAAGAGTCTATAAGTAAAATATCTGCTTCGACTCTCCTACTGTGTTGCCTCAAATCGGCAGAAGGCCACATGCGGCTACCCGGGGTGAAAGGTGAACTCAGGCAAACTGCAACGAGTTCCAATATTAGACACAACGACAGACCCCATATGCCTGAAGACCAATGAATGAGTTTCATATCAAGGGACATGGCTGTCATTCACGCAGTGACTTCCTCCATCGACAGTTTCATTGAGTAAGCTCGGCATCGAACCCACTTCTAATCAGCAACAAGCATAAAACTTCCTACTGCACGACATCGCAAGATCTGATTAGGTGATGTTGGAACAGGTTTTCTCGGCACCAATAAGTTATTTGGTGTAACGTTGTACAGCATATCGTGACATTGGGGGCATACCATCTGATCTCTCCTTACGTGATACCGCCTGTACACAGCCTCTCGCTAGTCTGTTCAGGGGTACTTTGACATAATGATTCCCAACGTTACCACCCTCATCAGTGATGGCGAGCTGCATGGAAGAGCCTCATATCTGGTTGCCTCTAAATGCAACACAACCATCGTTTCTGACTGCCTTTGAATGCATACAACCCTCGTTTCTGACTGCCTTCAGATGCAATACAACCAATCTAATTTATCTTTAGATTTCACTGCATATTATTCTCCAAAAGCATGTTGAACTAGTAAGTAAGGTTGCCTTGATCGGCACTTACACTCAC
Source organism: Rutstroemia sp. NJR-2017a BVV2 (assembly GCA_002946415.1). Taxonomy (NCBI): domain Eukaryota; kingdom Fungi; phylum Ascomycota; class Leotiomycetes; order Helotiales; family Rutstroemiaceae; genus Rutstroemia; species Rutstroemia sp. NJR-2017a BVV2. The sequence goes on along the minus strand of NJPS01000002.1, from coordinate 341,713 downwards.
TCCAACTCGGTCTTTCCATCTTTTGACCTGGCTTGAGACAAGTTCTACGACATGAGCCTCGTCCGGTCTGAGTTGCAGCATCGTATTCTAATTTCGAACTCTCCTACCAGACTAGGCCATGCGGGCTACCCCCTCAAGCATTAGTAGTGTTTCATGAGTATCGAGTAGAGTTGCATATGATGCCGAGAGCTCGAATGCGGTCGATATCAGGCTCAGCTTGAGAGTCCGAAAGAAATGGAGCGACAAATGGAGGCAAGAGAGGATATATAGTCCATGCCTGAGAGCTGAAACCAGCAGATATAATCGATCTTCGCACTCTTCTTGACACTGAAGCCAGTTTCCTAGTAATCACTTCAACACTTCCTTCTTAGATCATCTAGAAAGCCGTCTTTATCACCTCAAACAAGCCATCGCGTCCGAAGTTGCTACTATGGCCCGCACAAAAGGTTCCAAGAGTTCACCAAAGAAGAAGAAGGGCAGTAAGAACACTAGCAAGAAGTCGGCGAATCGCATCTCTGGTGAGCTATCTCGAATGCTTATCATAGTAACGGAAAGTGTTTGAGTGAAGCTAACCTCATCATGGAAGACGGCAAGAAAAGAATTTCTTGGAATCTCTTCTTTAGTATCCTGATTATCGCGTCTTTTCTTGGTGGATTCATCATGACAAGTAAGCTCAAATAAGGAATCTACAAGCCATATTTTTAACAGCCTCTAGTTATTATACTCGTCGGCTGCATGTCGCCCAACTGGCTTGACAAATTCTATCTCGCCGAACTTCAGGCCAACGGAACTTATGATGTCCAGTTACGTGTTGGATACTTCGGTGAGTAAACAACTAGATCTTCCGTACGAATAACACTAACTGCGGATATCAAGGCGGGTGCATTTCCGTAGCCAACAAAACCAACACAGCCCAGTCCGATGATGGTCCTGGCGAAGCCTCGGATATCACCACATCAGTTGATTGGCGAACAAACTGCGTCAAGAACCTGTACGCTTATGATTACAACGATCTGAGTGAAGAGTTCTGGGAGAATCTCAACGCCTCAAGCCAAGCTCAAGCATATGCTCGGACGTTTCTCGACAACACGCTTCCTGAAGCCTTGCACTTGCAGAAAGACGTATTTCCCTACCAGGTTCCACTTGCACAACTCATTCTCTTCTTTATTGGCGGAGTTATGTTGATGGTCGCTCTTATGAGCTCATCCTACAGACGACGTTACAAGTCGGTCGTGGCGCTCGCTGCGCTTCTGGGTGCGTTCTCACTTGCACTGGCGTTTGTGCTAGCAATTGGTACACCGCAGAGCTCGAACGCGCTCGTGTTAGGCGGAAAATCCAAAACAAAGCAAATTCTTGTGAATTTAGGTACTGGTGTTGCTGGAGAAGTGGTCACAATCGGGCGTGCTAGCTCATTGGATAGAGCCCAAGCTGGTATTGCAGCTGCTAGTACTATATTTTTCACTGTGATGGGAATTCTCTACGCGAAGAGACAGCCGGACACCAGAGCAATTTGGTGATACCCTTTGGATGCTAGGAACTCATGTTTGGCAGGCTGTGTGCGGCTTGAAGACCATTGCTTGGGGGTCAGTTTCGGCGATGTCCGATGTGCTAGCTACGAAGTTGTGCTGGGGACTGATTCGAGGGATTTTCTTTCCTGCGCTGTGTTTTTCTGCTATTTGTTTGCCTACTCTTTTGCCGAATTTTTCGCTGACTTCTTTGCTGTATTTCTCTGATGTATTGTTAGTAATAATTTAGTTTAATTCCATGTTCAAACCACCGCACAAAGTAGAGAAGTACAACTAGCTACCCAAGAGCCTTGCTTACCGAGTATAAAGTTGTGTGAGCATCATGTAAGCATGAGCATCAGCATCCACTGAAAAACCGAGCTTATGTTACCTGCAGTCTTGTATCCATGTTAGTTGCAGTCTTGTATCCATGCTAGTTAGTGCTTGCCGACCTCTCAACGTCTATCAATTTCTGAAGTGCCGTAAAGTGCAGAGATTTTCGCGAGAAGGCTCCTGAATGAATAGAGTACAGATACGAGCACCGAGGCGAAGGACCTACATGCCTGCTACAGGACAGCCCCTGTGCTCAACTATACGTGAAGTTTACAGATAAGTTTATTGATCAAAAGCAGTTCATCCGAACTACGTGTCGCAGGATCTACAGGTTAGGGTTACACTGATGCGGGGGTGGCAGCCAACCAGGCTGTTGTCATGATGCATGCAGTAATCGCCGTTCATGGTAAATGCCAAGCTTTAGTCAACTACTTGTGGAGAGCCTGTACTACCTCAGCAGGGTCTACATCTACCTTGCTTGCGTCTTGGGTTCCAAAATAATATGATGGCCGAAGCATTTATCAATTGACACCAATGATAGCGATTATCAGTGACTACAAACGGTATAGTGACGTGTCACCTCTAAGGGCAATGCAGTTCATATACATCAGAACTTAGAGCTTGAGGCTGTGGTAGCATACAGTATCTCCCCAAAAGATCTCCCAGAACCTTTTGTTTGGAGCCTGAACTATGAAGAAAAAATGCCATCAACCCCCCTGTTTCAATTTCAGATGGCTACCTAAATTCCAGAACCTCTTCTTGGATGACTCCATCACGATGCGATTTGATAGCCTCACCGTCCATGAGTCCATGGATATATGATTCGCCAATCAACATCCAGCTGGAACCCTGGTATCTCAGGACGTAGGGGACGCCGCTGCCAGGCGCAATGGCGACAGTATCACCCACCCGCGTGCCTGATGGACCGATTCCCATTTGTCCATTCGATGTGATCACAAAACTTCTATTGTAGCAGAAATTGCGTGCTAAGGATGCATATACTTCGGGGTCGCCTTTGGCTGAGAAATACTCCTTTAGGTCGATAGTTGTACCATCGTTATTTCTAAAAATAATCGATGAATTCAGATGACGATTAGCAACTAGAAGGTTGTGCAAGTAATTCACACCATCCTTGAAACTTTGCTCCCATGTCCGACCGCCGAGTTGATGCTGCTCGGCGGATGTGGCCTTGATGAATTGGGCTACCCAGTCCGTTATATCTTCCTCTTTTTTCAGCAAAGATAATGCTAGCTTCAGGGGAGGAACTATCATCCAATTGAAAGACTGATAAAATTGCTCCTTGGACATAAGCGTGTCGTTGAATGGCACCACTCGTTCAATTTGACCGACTCTCATACCACTGACCCGGAGAACAGAGGGGTCTAAAGTATCATGTATCTTAGGTTTGAGCCTTGCTGACGCCATATAATGCTGTGGGAACCCCAAAGTCGCTGGCTTCGAGCTGTCCGAATAGTCAATCCAAGAAAGACTTGTCCGGATGCCTCTGTTGTGCCCCTCGAAGTCACTCCAATCGGGACACCAACAAGGTAAGTCTGGTAGTTCATGTAGGCGGCGCATTCTGGTTAAGCTACCCCAAGGTCCACGAATACGCGTCAGGAGGGCAAGGGAACAGCTTCGCTCGAGCAGAAATCGTCCCACTTTCTGATATGTTTGCTCTATACTGATGGTATAGTCGGGCTTCAAAGCCTCAGGGATGTTTGAAAGATCCTGGCATTCTGCTGAAAGTGCAAGCAAGCTATAGACTTTGTCCCGCTGGTCAGTTGCATGGAATTTTATTTGCGTCATGGAAATCAAGGCATCAAGCGGCCATGCCACCCTAGACCGTCGAAGAATATACAGAGTGTCCACGTTGAGAATCGCCTGCGATATGTGAGGCAAGCGTAAGTAGCCTTTTCGCCGCATCCAGGATGCAACCCACCCAAGATGCTTCCAGCTGCGGAGCTCTTCTCCATGAAGAATGATTGGATCTTGTGAGGACTGCACCACTTCTTGGACGACCCAAATCCTCGAAAACCACCGTAGATCGAACAATTCCCTCAAGTATACCCAAGCCTTGTCGTTCCACTCTGGTAACTTGTACAATTTGTGATAGGAGTCTGAGTATGTACATTGAGGTATATCCTCCAACTTGGAAACCGCATGGTGAGTCTTAGAGATGTCGTAAATGTAATCCACGAATCGCCACGCCTCAGAAGATGAGTAGCTCTCCGGCCCAAGCCAGATTAGAGTCCTTATAGCTTTTGAATAGATGATCCCCATGAGCTGTACCTGAGCCGAACGCTCTGCGGCATCCTCCTGGTTGATGCATATATTATCTATCCAAACGTAATTCAGAGGAGGTTCCAGTTCTGAGCTATTGGCAGCGAGCTCACGGAGTCGCACAATCCCAGAAAACAAGTCCGAACACACTGGAAGCCTTTCGCTTCCAATTTCGATAGTTGTGGTTTGTTTCTGGGGCCCCCAACAATGGCTGAGGGCATAGTAAGGAGGGGCTTCATGAAGCCGCACGACTTCCAGTTCTCCAGCGCTCGGTTCCGATAATCCCACATTGATGTGCAGCAATCGAATGCTGTCTGCCGGCAATCGACTGTACAGTATTTCCCGGTTCTCTGCCATTTGTCGCAAACCTTGGCGTTACTATTTCTATCTTTGTCCGAGCAAGAGATATGGGTGTGGGGGCTGCGTTGGTGAATCACTCTGCTTGCCCATCTTTTTGAACTCGAAAGCTATGAGCGCATCCGCGGCTACCCGCATGCGCGTCGCTGTCGAGATTGAGGCAAAATTTGCTCTCATTCCAAGGGCGGGTGCCCGGTCTATGGTCAAGGCAGACTTCGGGCGCATCGGTAAGATATACATCAGGTAGTGAAACCTCGTATTATATCACGCTGATTCGTAAAAAGCCATTATCTGAACAGGTCATGGTTGCGGGCCATTTCTCACCCGCCATGCTCTTTTCAATGGATATGGTGATCGCCAGTCGAGTAGAAAGAAGGCTTACACATCACCGCATTACCGCTTTTGGTGAATTAGCCTTCGCCGCAAGGGGAATGATTGGCTCGCTTAGGGTGACTTCTTTAATCGCCAGCTTTCAGAAAAGGCTAAAACAGCAGAGTGATACAGTATTCATGACAACATAGCTTCGACAAGTAAAAGCTGCCAGATTTTTGGTGTGGGTGGTAGGAGAATGAGGCAACTCGTTCCTTCGAACTGGAAAGTCTGGATCAATCAACGACGTGGGCCAATTGCAAGCACTTGGGAAAGCCAAAAGGTGACACCACTCCTGGAGAGTGACAGTTGTGGCATATATAACTGGTTCGTGTCACGACATTCGTTTTCATCATTCGACCTATCAGCCACTCGTCGGGACTTAGTTGCGAAATGCCGAACACAAATGGAAATCGAGATGGCATCGACTTCTACATTGGTATACCGCTCCTCAAGACTGGGCTCAGGCTATGCCATGACCGGAGACCCGGGCGTATGTTTAAACCCTCCATCCAGCCTCACATGCAAGTCAGCAAGAGAGACACTAACGACGCTGTATAGGCGAGTTCACGGTGTGGCAGTCTTTGTATAATAGGGCGACAAACACCCCCACGTTGCTGTCGATCACACACGTCAGGAACACAGCCATGAAGATATTCTATAAACAGTATACCGCTACCATACATGCATGAGAGTTGCTTGTGGACGGCTTATCCCGCAAAGTAGACTTGATCCATAACCTTGAACGGAAAATGTGACACAGCATGCTCAAAGATGTTCTAGGTCTACGGTCCGCCGTCCCCCACAGAAGGAGGCAGCCGTTGGGGCGGAAGCTGCTGACATGTGAAGACATCAAGGTAGGATAATTCATCTTTGCCAAGGGAATGGATGATCACTTTGACTGGGCATCTCGCTGAGCCAGAAAGGCGGCTCATAGTAATGATTTCAGTAGTCCGAAACACGCCCCAGGCTCACCTGACAGACGTACAACGGTACATCAAGCTATCGAGGCTCGAGAGCATTGGGGGCCGAAGCTATCTGTCAATGGGGCCGTTTCATGGCATTTATTTTTGGTGCAAGGCTCTGTCCAACTCAACTATGACCGTTCGAACAGATTCTACATTAATGCAGTCCAGTGCATCTCCGGTATGCCATGACCGCGAGAGATTAGCTCTTCAAACAAATTCATTTCATTTCACCACGGTTATCACTTATCGTCTATCGAGAGGCTAAATACTTGTTACTATCTCTTCTTCATAATTAATTTTATTCCCGCCATATAAGTTGCGGCTTTCTCGGTAGATATGGAAGATCATTCATCATTATTCCCGAAACCAGAGCAGCCAAGTCTTTCTCCTAAGGTAGAGAGACAGGAGACTCAATGTGCCCCTACGTCGGAGGAAAAGAATCTAGTAGTTCAACCCCCCCGCCCTTCCCAGACAGAAGGAAGGGAAGTTGCATTTCCAAGCCCTCCCCAGCTAGAAGGGAAGGATGATGTATCCCCATGCCTTCCCCCGCCAGGAGGAAAAGAAGGTTGTGATGCGGCATCTACCCTACAGCAACAACAGTCAAAGCCACTTGAGTCTCAATCTACTTCTCAACCATGCAAACCAAGCAAGAAGCAAGAGGAAGACTACGGCCTACTACAGCAATTTCCGGACCCGAAAGATAAGACAGCGACGGATAAAACGACTGTGGAGTAAGTGATATCATCTTCATATTATAGAGAGTGATTGACAATATTAGCATCATTGCTCTGCATGGTCTAGGTGCTCGTTCACCTCACACCTGGATCGCCTGGAAGGATGGCGCAAACAAGGAATCTGGGTGTGTCAATTGGCTGAAAGATAGCAACATGTTACCTTCAGCGATCCCCAACGCTCGTATATTGATGTATAACTGGAATGCAAACTACGCCAATAACGCCTCCCAGGATAGGCTTTCTGGCCATGCTCACACATTGCTCGATAGACTACGACTAGAGCGGGAGAAAACGGTATGTAAACAAGAAAAGTTAGTACCGGCGTCTTGGAAACTAATATGTGTGCAGAAAAAATCTGGTTGCCCAATCATTTTCATTGCTTCATGTTTCGGTGGTCTGCTACTAGCCAAGGTAAGGCTTGGATATTTCTGTTCTTGGTGCTATGTGCTTCATTATCACCATCTCGGAAATTCCTATATAGTATGATCTGTTGCTAATTCGAGACAAATAAAGACACTGGTTGCAGCGACCGAAAGCTTCAACCGAAAAGCCGCCAGTCATCGTCAAATCATTGATTCGACCATCGGCATCGCATTTCTTGGCACTCCTTTCAGAGGCAGTTGGAAGTTGGGGTCCAGCATTGCCGCGCTTCGGTTGAAGATTGCCCAAGAACAGAAGGATGAGTGTTCTGAAGAACTCATTCAGTACCTGCGAACAGATATGAGAGATGGCAAGGAAGGACGCCCAAGTCCACTTGACGAAACCATCGAGAAGTTCACTGAAATGGTGAATAATGCTGCTTTCAACATTCCTATCGCCTGTTTCTATGAAAACCGCGCCACCCAGCACTCTTCGCTTCTTTCAGGAATATCGGAAAACACAGAGCATGGAATTGATGCCGACGACCATGGAATAGTATGTCCATCAAAGCTAGGATATCAATATCATATTAGTGTTAATGCTAATATCTATGTAGACGGTTCCACAAGACTCTGCTTGCATCGATGGTGCGGAGAGGATTGGCTTAGACGTTAGGCATAATATGCTGCATAAGCATGCCTCTCCTGATAGTGACGGTTTCGTCCGAATTGCAGATAGGCTCAAAGATTTCGTTAAAAACGCTGATGAGATTCTGGAGAAGAAAAAACGTAGGTTCCTTCTGGAAGACAATCCGAAAAGCCAGAATTAGGTGCTGACTTCGATTCCCAAGCGGGGCATCAACAGGAATTCCCCACAATGTCACTCCAAAAAGTCACGGACTGGCTAACACCTACCGACTACTCGTCCAAGCACAGGCAAAACTCTGCATTGCGACATCCGGGGACAGGGAAATGGCTGATAGATTCGGCTGATTTTGATAAAATGAAGACCGACATGAATCAGACTCTTTTCTGTCCCGGAAATCCAGGAGCTGGGAAGACCATCCTGACCTCTGTCGTTATCAATCACCTTTCCGAATATTTCGAAAAATCCAAGAAGACAGGCTTGGCCTACGTGTACTGTGAATTTGTCCTACAACAAGTTCAAACCGCTGAACACCTTTTGGGCAGTCTCTTGAAGCAGTTGATTCAGACTTGTCCTCGGATTCCAGACAGGATAGATGCATTGTTCAACACATTAAAAAGTGAAAACCGACAGCCAAACCTGAAAGACGTCTTTCAGGCCCTCCAATACACGACCAAAGCATATTCAAAGACCTTCATTATCGTTGACGGCCTTGATGAGTGCGAGCCACGTGAACGGAAGAAGTTCCTAGACACATTGTTTGATCTTCAAAAGAGCTCGAATGTTGGTATCTTCGCGACTTCGAGATACGATCATGAGATTGAAAGCCGCTTCAAACATGCCGTACATTTGCCGATCAACGCTGCAAGAGAAGATATCTCTCTTTATGTTAAAGAGAATGTAGGAAAGATATCTAAATTCCTCGATAAGGAGAGTCCGGAGTTGAAGGAAAGTGTTGCGAATACAATATCCGATGCGTCAGATGGATCGTAAGCTCTACTTGCCACATTCTCACGAATTACTTAACTGACCGATCATAGATTTCTCCTCGCTCATCTATTCCTGGGCCTACTTAAAGACAAGCCAAAAACAGACGACATCACAGCTACACTAGATGAATTCAAAAACCTCCCTAGTGACCTCAATGAATCGGGATCCAGAGAAAAGTTGATGTTCGTGTATTCGAAAGCGGTAGATCAAATCAATCTCCGGACGCTGGATGTTCGCCGGCTTGCGCAAGCCGTATTTACCTGGCTTACGTTCGCTCAGACATCCTTCACCACTGTCCAACTGAGGAATGCATTTGCCATAAAGATTGGGACATCATCCTCGAACGTACATGAGCGGGATTTACATCCTATCGATGAAATTCTATCTGCCTGTGCGGGGCTAGTAAGAGTCGACCGAGAGAACGATACTATCGGGTTTATCCATTCTACCGCCAAGGACTTCTTCCAGGTCCAGCTCTGTACCATCAATACCAAACCAATTGACAGCAGTACCCAGAATTCCGGAGATTCGCAGGATGTTGATATGTCTCTGATGGAAGCTCACCGGCAACTGGCCATGACGTGCGTTACTTATTTAAATTTTGACGAGTTCCGAGCCGGTCCATGCCGCACAGAAAAAGAGCTCATACGACGGTTCGAAGACTATCCTCTCTACAAGTATGCAGCCGAGAATTGGGGGTTCCACGCAAAACATGTTATAGATTGTTTGGACCCCAGCGATTCGAAAATCCTATTTTCTTTCCTCCAAGACCGTCTCAAGGTCGGTGCAGCAAGCCAAGCTCAAAATTACGACAAATCCAGTTCTCACAAGTTGGTATATTTCAATACCACCCAGGAAATAATGCCCAAGTGCAGCTCTGCTTTACACGTCGCTACGTCTTTTCGACTTACCAGCATCGTCAAGAGGCTGCTCGAAAAAGGCCAGGACCCAGACGCGGTCGACGAGTTATCCATGACTCCACTGTGCCAGGCCGCTGCTGTTGGCGATGTTGACATCGTCGAGCTGCTTTTGAGCGATCAGTATCGCGCCAATCCTGTTCATAAGAGCTATGATGGTACGCCACTAGTTCTAGCAGCAGCAAATGGACATGAGAAGGTTGTGAAGGTTCTCTTGACGAAGGATATCAAGTCAAAGGGCCTAGCGTTGATTATGGCATCGAGTAAGGGCCACCAGGCAGTAATAATGCAGTTAATGGAAGCCGGTGTTGACCCAAGCGAGAGTGGTATCAATACGGTCGACTTGGCTCGTCAGAATGGGAATAGAGGTGTGGAGAATCTCCTAGCTCAACATGGAGCAACCGGACTTGAGCTAGTGTCTTTCCAAGGGGCTAGAGAGATCCAAGACGGACCCTTCGGTGCGAATAGAAGAGGACAAATTCATAATGAACTTCTGGATCTCAATAGAAACAAAGAAATGACAGCCGAGAACGACAGTACGCGTGGATATGAAGCAGCAGTTCGCCCTTCATTCCAACATGAATATACTAAGTTCCCGTTTCAAGACCAAGCTACGTCTTGGCCTTCAATTCCACCCGAAAATACGGGCAATTTCCCGGTTCAAAATTCAGCTGCAGCGTGGCCTCTAATTCCACCCCAAGTTACGGGCAACTTTCCAATTCACCATCCAGCTGCACCTTGGCCTTCAGTCCCACCCCAAAATACAGCCAACTTCCCAGTTCAACATTCAACTGCAGCTCGGCCTCTATTTCAAACCCATAATACGGCTAAGATCCCGATCCACCAAGCCGCAGCCAAGCTTCCACTCAATCACGGACGTCCAAAGGCTGAACTAAAGGCCGATTCAGTCGCCAAAAGCCGACAATTAGGGGCATCCGCAGCTAGCAGATTACGCGAAAGTAACACACCCCGCGCCGTAAAAGCGATTGCAGCTAAGCTTGAGGTTGCAAGTCGAGCTATGGCTAGCCCTCAACAGTCAATTCAACGCCAAAGCCAGAGCGCAGCCAAACTTCCTGCTCAGCACCAAACTATGGCAGCACCACTGCCCCGGCCTAGGAAGGTTGAAGCTCATATCACACCAAATCACATATCAAGACAGCCTCAAATCTCAAGGCAGCCCGCAAATGGCCTATCTCGTATGGGGGCGAATGGTAATGATCACGCTAATGACTATGGAAATGGAGCTGTAACCCAGCACGAAAGTCAATATTCCAGTTCAGTTTGGCCTTCTGCTAAGCATCGAGCCGTAAACGGGTGTGAAGCTCAGTCTGCACATGTTAACCCTCGGACCGGGTCTAGCCACACTGCTAGGCCTTCTCACGTTAAGCCTTCTCACGTTAAGCCTTCCCACGTTAAGCCTCCTCACGTTAAGCATGATGACGACGATACCGAGAATGATACCGATACCGATGCTGATGAAGAAAGTGACGATCCAGACAGCGACAGTGATAATGATTCGGACGATGATGATAAACAGAAGCTTCTAAGAAACGGCAAACAAGAGGACTCTCACGACAAAGATAGCGACAGCGATGACGATAGCGATGAAGATTCAGATTCAGACTCAGATCATGAAGTAGAGGATTCAAGTGACGACGACGAAGACGATTCAAGCGATGATGATGAAGGAACTCCACTGCACCCCCAGGGACATCATGAGCTACATCATGATTCAGAGGAGTCAGGCGATGATGATGATAAAGACACGCCAGCAATTCATCATGGAAGACATCCACACGACCACGATTCAGAGGACTCAGATGACAGCGATCACGAACATTCTGATGGGAATTAGGACTGTGATGTTCTACATCATGACCACCACCATCACCACGACCATGATCATGATTCGGAAGAGGACGTGCACCACTGAATTATTTCTTGATTCATTGAACCACGTATCAGCGCAGTTAGATAGTCACTAGCAGTATGAGGATGTGGATGCTCGTTAGTTTTCTCGGCGGCGGTGCGACGCGGAACCGTCATGTTTCTTTTTATGGTGAATGATTTTTGAGGATGGAGAGGTTTTTCATACATCTCAAATGACTGTTAATAATAAATGAATTCGGAGCCAAGGTTTACTGTTTGCGAAACCATCCCAAGTTTTCTATGTAGTGAATCAAGCACTCACACGATGGTGATATTCTATTGGATATCCATACTCCCTCCCATGCATCCCCCTTTGGATTAGCTTCCTCTATCTACTATATAAACCTCAACCCCCTTTCACAATTCGAAGTCTTGTAAGTTGCTAGGAAACAAAAGCGGTTCTAAAAAACGCATGGGGCGCAAGCTATGGGAGTACAGCTAGTCTGACTACACTTCACGGATATATATCGTATACTTCGTTCACAGGAACGGAAGAGAAGAGCAATATAAGTCGATGCTCACTCTGCAAATGACAACAGTGATGACACTATAAAAATGACAACAACAACAATACTAGAGAAATCACAACGACGAATAGCGTTAGTAGCGCTCAACTCGGTCAGATCTTCGTCGTCGATTAATGGATGTAATGGAGATAGTATACTGTATAAACTAGCTCGACGAGATATCAATCCGCTACCACCCAACTCTCCAGACGGCATGACCATACCACCTCTATCGAGTCGCAAATACTCGCAGAATAAACAGAGTTCGATGGCATCGAAATTTAGCATGCATATATGAGAATGAGTAGATTAATGTCTGGGAATTGTATTCCTTTTGTGTGATGGATAGATGAGTAAGTGAATAGAGCAGTGAATTTCCTTCCCCGGCCGTGCCCATTCGCGTATTCATTGGTGAATTAAATGGTGGCTTCACAACTTCTCGTGTCATTTCGTCGATTTGATAACAGCCACTATTTTCGTTCAAATACCTATTCTCCGGGAAGCACTTTTGTGAAAGAAACTTCGGTTTTCTTTCAGATTTGGATTGCAAAAGAACGACGAAAGTAAGTCAATCACCTCAAAAAATGGGTTGATGGACGTCCACTGATGAAGTTTAATTAGATATGGCATCATTCCTCGAAGCCAACGATACTGCATCCTCACTTTCCATACTCTCACCGCATATACCAGACAAAGAAAGAGCGCTCGCACTACAGGCACCCGCACAAAAGACATTCCACCGCTTTCCACAGCTTCCACCTGAATTGCGTCTGCACATATGGCGATATGCGTTCCCTGATCCACGGGAGGTCAATCTAAGTCCTCCTCCTGGAATCTGCATTCAAATAAATCACGATTTCAGAAAAGATAGATGCAAATGCATTAGTGAAGGGTGTTTTCCACTGCCTGTTACACTTTACGTCAACCGAGAAAGTCGTCGAGAAACTCTCGCAAACTATCGGGTTTTTGCTATGTATAACAAGACACATGGCAACCTGAATGGAAAAGCTAAGATTATTTGCTTCGACCCGGCGCGTGATACACCTTACTTTTATCTTCAAGATTTAATACATGTTAGAGATATACTACACATAGGGATCCCCCCAACAGACGTGTGGATAAATTCATTTCAGACGGGCAAGCTAAAGGACCGTAATTGGTTGGATGGCGTTAAGGCCATTGATATTCGTTGTTGGGAGATGTACATAAAGCCAGCTTGTGATGTTGGGAGACCTAGGTTTTGTTCACTAGAGATGCTTCAGAATCTCGAGCAAGTTCGACTGGTATTTTGCCCATCAGCTGAGAGTGGAAGACCCTGCTACCAGGGGTGCAATGCAAGTCGATGGCATGGAAGACGGCCTGACGATGTCACGCCTGACAGCTTTTGGAAAGCGAAATTGGAGTTTGAGCTGGAGAAGAACGCGAAAGAAAATCCGAAGAACAACACTGCGGTTCATATCCCGGAAGTTGTCATGGTTCATTGCACGAAATAGAATAACGCTGGCGGCACCTGGGTCCTGCGACAACGAATTAGCTTGTGTCTTCATTGCTCCGAAAGTTAATCACTACATCCTTCCTTCGTCTATCAGTGCTCCTGCGCGGTCGCATATGCTCATTGTAAGACTCGGAAATTCGCGCTCTACAAGTGAGCTGCCAGTCCAACGAAAATCTTCTACAAACCGAATGCCACCCGTGAAGAGACCGATGAATTCCTTACTACTTCTTCTCAGTTCTTCAACGACTGGAACCGGTCCGCCAACTTTCAACACGAAGCCGAAAGAAGACCTCTCATTTGGCACGAGTTCTGCGGCTACAGTCCACGATGTTCGCAAATGCTTGGTAGTCATTTAAGATTTCGTCAACAGTGGGATGATCTCTGCAATAACTACCCTCTTGGTGCAGCTCAGCCCTCTGAAGAAATGACATCCAGTCGATCTAATCAACAGTTGAAATTCGGTGGCTAGGACTAATCTCTCAGTGCGGTTCCATTTACTTTCTTTATGGTTCAATGTGGCTACACACTGCCATTTACTTTGTCTTTCATCAGCCGAGATGTGCCAGTTGTTGCCTTTCTTGTACAATTTCTAATAGAGCTTCGTCTTTCCAATTCAAAATGATACCGGATCCATTTTATTTTCTGGTGCGATGTTCTTGGTCCAGCGACTTTGACATGTGGGACTTTCCAAGACCTCAAGAGGGTCTTCGTCGTCAGAGATATTGCCGTGAATAACCTGTAAAAGGCCGGTAGGTGCAGAATTCCTCAAATGTCTGGCGCGGTCTCTGGGGCCATTTCGCCGTATCGGAGTATCATTTGATACACTGCAATACACACTACAGAGCTCAAGTCATCACAGTGGCCTCATTCAATAAACTCTTAGGAGCGAAATATATTGAAGACGCACTTTCTGCTGTTCTGCATGTACTGACTAAGGATAGCTGAGTAAGTATATGCTTTGCTCTTATCTTCTCTTGGTGGAGAACGAAGATCGACGAGATTTCGGGCACTTTGGGAACGGATGTACCGCATTGAGGTGTTCTGATATAACTTCTCATCCGATGGACCTATCAACTGACGTCAGTGAACTAATATCGAGAAGAAGGATGAAGTCGCTCGAACGGATGAAAATCCCAGATGGTCAAGGACGCGGTAAGGTAAGTGACCCGAATGCTACTTCGACCGAATGTGTTGCTGGACGTAAGTGCAACAAACCGACTGGTGGAAAGATTTTGTTCTTGAATTATTCCTGTCCTGGCGCAAAAGGGAGCACCTCGTGATTTACTTTGAAAAGGCGAGTACATGGAAAGTAAAAGCCACTGACGAATGAGGCTTGCTTTTGCTGCATGCAAAGACAACGACACATGGTTTTCGAGAGAAAAAGCCGACCCAAGAAACAAAGAGACTTTTGCGGAGTACATCCTGTATCCCCAATGGGGCTCGGAAATTACTGCACCCCAGAGAACATCCGATGAAATGCGTGGTGGATCATAGACACGACTTCGCCATTTTAACCCCATCTCCGAAAGCGATATCTATTCACCTTCTAGATTGTTCCCATGAAACAAGCTTTGTCCAGGATGTGGTCCGGCTTGCACGGTGCTAAATGATTCGGGACCGAAATCCTCGCTGCTGCTTGGAGGAAATGTTTTCTCTACGAAAGATGTCTCCACATCCACCAATCAATGCTTGATAGCGGCAAGTTCGGTACATTCGCGAACTGCATGGCTAATTCTTCTTCCCATCTGCCGTGTGTCCCATCAACTCCTTTGCGCAGAGTTTTCTATTTGGACGACGCGACCGGTGGTAGCATTTTGCTCTACCTTATAAACACACACACAGCAAGCCAAGCCGGGTCTACGATCGTTGAACGGGAACTAAACACTTCGCAATTTAGATCTACTGCGCCAAGTATGGACAAGAGATTTTGACATCTTAATTGCTGGGTACCTGAAAAGCCCGCAGTGGCAACGACATGCTTAACTTAGTTCTATGATCATTCCATAAGATCCGAAGCAAGCCAGAATGTGGGGAACTCCAATCAAAGGAGTCTTTGCTACTTAGGCTATTAACATCCAAGAAGTAAATGAGGGGGTGATCGTTACGTGTTCCATCACACTTAATTTCTCAAAAATCCGGGGAAACATCAGACTGCCGACCTCAAATTGACCTATCGCATACGCTTGCGCGGAGCACGATTCACGAAAGTGGGTCTTCCATCGACATGGACGACTAACGCGAACATGTTCACGAGATCTGATACGGAAGAATTATGCTCCTTTTACTGTTCAATATGTCTCTCCGAGTCCAGTCACCGAGCACGTTCTCTCTGCAAGAGGCGGTTGATCTGGGCTGGAGACATGACTACGTCGCCAATAGTCCTGAAACTCTCAAAGTGAAGGGAAGGGGGAAAGTGTGGTAATGCGACCCTCACATTTCACAGATACCCACTCCAACAATCTAGAAATCTTCCGTCTTCCTAATACCCATACCAGAGCGGAGGTAACCTCCACATCTAATATTCTTCCAGCACTTAGAGTCTCTCCGAAAGGGGCGACGCGAATGCCGAGCTGCGGCCAAGAACTTATATAAAGATGCCAAGTCGGCGTCTTCATAGCCAAGAGATCACACAACATTCATCGGTTCATCTTTCTACTTCTTCTTCAGTCTTCATTACAATGGCCAAGCTATCTGCCTTCCTTCTTTTGGGTGCCCTGTCCTCGCTGGTCGCGGCTGCTCCCACACCAGCTCCTACTGCCGCTCCTAACCTCGAGGAAAGAGCTACTACTTGTACTTTCTCGGGTTCTGGAGGAGCTTCTTCCGCTAGCAAGTCGAAGACTTCCTGCTCTACTATCGTCTTGTCGGCACTGTAAGCACACCCAGTTCTTCCAAGTCTTTCTGTCCATCAGTCTCGGCATACCCATGAATCTCTAACATGATCAACCACCAAATCTCTTCATACAACCTTCTTCCACTGGAACTCATCACTAACCGAACTTTTTAGAGCTGTCCCCTCTGGTACCACCCTTGACTTGACTGGTCTCAACGAAGGAACCACAGTGAGTTGAAACAACCCAAATTCTAGACGTACTCGGTATGCTAATCATCTGAATAGGTCATCTTTGAGGGTACCACAACTTTTGGTTATGAAGAATGGGCCGGTCCCTTGGTGTCTGTGTCCGGAACCGATATCACTGTCACTCAAACCACTGGCGCCGTGCTCGATGGCCAAGGAGCCAAGTATTGGGACGGAGAAGGTTCGAACGGAGGAAAGACGAAGCCAAAGTTCTTCTACGCTCACAGCATGATCTCCTCCAAGATTGAGAACCTCTACATCTTAAACCCCCCTGTTCAAGTTTTCAGCATCAACACCGCTACCGATCTGACCATCAGCGGAGTCACCATTGATGCAACAGCTGGTGATACCGGTGACCTCGGTGCTAACACTGATGGTTTTGATATTGGATCTAGCTCTGGTATTACGATCACTGGTGCGAATGTGTACAACCAAGATGACTGTGTAGCTATCAACTCTGGAACCGTAAGCCTACTAAAACTTTTCATCCAATATTAATGCTAATATTTCTATCCCAGAGCATCACATTCGAAAACGGTGTCTGCTCAGGTGGCCATGGTCTCTCCATTGGATCCGTTGGAGGCCGAAGCGATAACATAGTTGAGACCGTCCTCTTCTACAACAGTGAGATCAAGAACTCCCAAAATGGTTCGTCTCCCCCAACTTTGAAAATGATTCTTCCCATCATCTCCATGAAGTACTAAACCCTCCCTAGGTGTCCGCATCAAGACCATCTCCGGCGACACCGGAACCGTCTCCGGCATCACCTACCAAGACATCACCCTCTCCGGCATCACTGACTACGGTATCGTCGTCAACCAAGCCTACGATGGAACCAGCGGTAGCCCAACCAACGGTGTTACGATCAGCAAATTCATCCTCGAGAACGTTACTGGAACTGTGGAGTCCACTGCTACTAACATCTTGGTTGAGTGTGGAAGCGGTAGCTGCACTAATGTGAGTTTTTATTCTGGATTCGGATTTGGATGAACAGAGCTGACTTTAATATTAGTGGACCTGGACTGGTGTCTCCGTCACTGGTGGAAAGACCTCTTCATCTTGCTTGAACGTCCCATCATCCGGTGGAGTTTCCTGCTCTTTGTAGAGAGTTGATTGGCTAGTAACTTTCGATTCGCTGTGGTTGGGAAAAGGTGATCGGTTTCTATGATCATTGTCCGTCTGGAAAAGTTCCTACCGAAGAAGAAAAGTTGCCTAATGCTGGCCATGCAAATTGCTAGGATCTCTTTCCTATATCTTTCGAACTGTATATATTCTTCCTTGTACATATGTTCGGGACTTTATCGCTCCTTTATTCAATGTTTATATTCGTTTCTTGATCTTATGATCTTATATGCTGGTGAAACTTGCTCTTCAATGCTCTCGATAATGATGTTGATGCCCCTCTCTAGACTAAGGCGTCGCTGTTCGGCAATATGCTGGCCATCAAATTGACAGAATTACGAAATGAGACCTCCACACGAGATTATCGATGAGCGACGTTTTTTTTAACTGCTTTTTAAATCTAAATCATCCCCCAGCCAGAAAAAAGACCCCACCAAATTTCAATCCAGCTAGTACATCTTTCCAGAGTTTCTTTAAAATATGTGACTGTTTTTTGATGTTCTGTATTTTATATAAGGTACATATTTATCATTAAGAACAAACTTCTCCATCAACAAGTATTCACTTCGTCCCTCGTGGCGCAATTGGCTAGCGCGTTCGACTGTTAATCGAGAGGTTGGTGGTTCGAGCCCACCCGAGGGAGATCACATCTCCTGCGGACATTCGCTTTTGGTACTTGTTTTTTGGATCTTTCCCGGAAGTTTTTTTTAATTTTTGGCATAAAGAACTGAAAATGTTGCTTCCTTTTGGTGATTAACGGTTTTTTGTTGTATATGCGAGGAGGATTGGAGGTACGGTAAGCGATTTTTGGTAGTTGCGCGCAGTTTGTGGAATGGGATGCGTAGGATTGAACTTCCATCCAGTAATCTCTCTCACAAAGTTTTCACGCATCGATTGAGTGCATCGACAGGTTCTAATTTTTTGGTAGAAGATTGTGATATTTGACATGGTTGACGTGGTCTTCGCTAGCAATATTCCTTTAAATCGAGAAACACCGACAGGATTTGGACGCCGACGGCTTTGGGGTGTTGCGCTACATTTTCACAGTCCCATCGTGGAGAAAGAGAGCGGCTCGAGTCAAAATCTTTCATTCCAGCGATAAACCCTTCGAACATTTGGAGCTCTCATGCAGGAGTCGCACTAAAAACCAACCGCTAAACTTCGATTTGAATCCGCAAATGGATATGAATAATTCCAATTGCTAACTGAGTGGAAAACTGTCTATTTTATGTACAATCATCTAACCATAAACCATGTACGAAGCCTCAGAGATATCTACCAAACAAGCAGATCTATTTTGCCGCACCATTCCCCTTCACAACCGCCACCTCACCCACTCCCTCCCCCTTTCCATCCACCACAACCCCATTAACCTTCTCCGCCACCTCCTTCCCATCCCTAACCTCCTCCGTCGTTCTCACCAGAATCTCAAAAGCCTTCTTCAGAAACCTCTCCTCCGCCTTCGGATTCGCGCTCACAACTCTAATCGCATACGTCCCATTGACCACTCCACTGGTAAGGAAGATCTCCCCTCTCTTATTAACCAACTCATAAACCTCTTTCGTAAGCGCATCCTGCTCCTCCTTTCCCTCTCCCTCCCTCGGCACCACATTAAACACCGTAAGCGCGAAATTCGGCCCTGTAATCATGCTAAACAGATCTTTCCTCGATTTAATCAGATCGGAGAAATACTCCCCGAGTTTTACATGCCGGCGAATATGTTCTTGCAAGCCTTCGACTCCGTAGCTGCGTAGCACGAACCAGACTTTCAGACTGCGGAAACGGCGGCCGAGCGGGATTTGCCAGTCGCGGTAGTCGGTTACGAGACCGCTTTCGGAGAATTCGTTGCGCAGGTAGCTGGGGGTGATGGAGAGGGCGTCGATGAGGTCTTTGCGTTTTTTCACGTACAGACATGAGGCGTCGAAGTTGGTGAGAAGCCATTTGTGCATGTTCATGTCGAAGGAGTGGAAGTGGTGGAAGTGGGAGGTTAGGTGGTGGTATTCGGGGCAGACGAGAGCTGCGCCGGCGTAGGCTGCGTCGACGTGCACCCAGATTTCGCCGGGATGGTCTGGTGGTGCGAATTTGGAAAGGACGTCGGCTATAGAGCCGAAGTCGTCGACTGCGCAGGTTGCGGTTGTTCCTAGGGTGGTGGTGAGGTAGAAAGGTTCAAGACCTTGGGCTTTGCATTCTTCTAGCACTTTTTGCAATTCCTCACCCGTCATGGCAAAGTCATCTTCGGCGCGAATGGGAACAGATCGGAATCTGACACCGGCGATTTGTGCAGCTTTTTGGGTTGAGCTGTGCGCTAATACGCTTCCGAGTGCGACAAGCTTGCTGCGTTTGTATGCAATTGCGTCTTCGAGCGCATTTCCTGATAGATTGCTGGTGGTTTCGCGAAGGTACTTGTCCCGTGCTGCAACCATTACAGTGACGATTGCTTCGGAGGCCGATCCCTGAATAACACCCCCACCATGAGTAGTGGACAGATAACACTCTGGAAGATTCAATAGTTTGGCCAGCCAATCTGTGACGACGGTTTCTAACTCAGTTACGGCAGGTGAGCAGATCCAATTGAACGCTGGAGCGGTAAAAGCTGCTGAGTACATTTCACCCAGCATGCCAGCAAAGGTGGAGGATGCGGGGAACCAGGCCATGAAATTTGGTGATTGCCTGGGTAGATCAGCACTGGAACATCAGATGAGAATCCGAGGGACTTACCAATGTGTTAGACCCGGCATGATTTTCTCCTCGATGTCTTTCTGGATATCGGCCCATGGTTCGCCTTTTTGAGGAGGACCATCGGGAAGAAGTTTCTTGAGGTAGCCGGGCTCGACATTAGATACCACCCGACGATCTTCTATGTTGTCGTAGTAATTGATGACTGTACTTGTTAGTCTTTATCAAGGATGGCTGGGGAAACCAGAAGAACTCACTCTCATCAATGGCAGATGTTGCCGCCTCTTTGAATTGTTTCGAGTCCATGATTGGTTGTTGATTGAGAGGGAAATGAGTGTGGAGTATGCACAAATGCCCAAGTAGGAATCGAGCGCCCTTATATAATGCTCATCAACGCCTCACAATGCCGTGGCCTCTTCGATACACCTTACTGTGTCCTTGCGAATCTGTCACCTTGTATGTATGTCTTTATAGGGCGTGAGATATCATTATATGTCAAAAACCACGACTTCAAATGCATGTTTGTCATGCATGTTTGTCATCAATCTACGTTGTTAGTGGCGGGGTCCTGCGGAATTTGGTCCGCTTTTCATCAAAGCTTTCTAGGGATGTGCCGATATCGTCTACGCCGCAGATAGAAAGTGTTGGAATATCTCGAAATCTGTGATGACTAATTGACATTCGTGTCGTGTATTCAACGGCAAGCGCAGTCTTCCCCAGAGAAGTGCGGAATCCAACATTTCGCGGACGCGCAAGTGAATAGAACGGTAGAACCGTAAAGCCGCAGAGCCGGTGCTAGTCTTGGCGAAGTGATGGATTAATGAATAGCACCCGACGAAAGAGATACAATTCTCAAGGGGACACCTCTTTGCACTCCGCGGTACGACATACGCTTAATGTCGATGAGAGCGAGATAGGAGAAGACGATGGGACCAACCAGATCTTGTGCTGTGGCTGACATGAGCCACATAAGCCGCACAAGTCGCGATCTTGCCTCCTATGATTTGCCAACAGCGGGTGGAAGATCTTAGTGCTCACTTGGACAGCATAGCGAAAGAAGCTTTACAAACACAAGTACTCCAGCTCAATTAAACCTGGATCAATGCTTCGTATACGAAGAATTACCCTTTCCGGATCGCGATGTAAAGTGCCGCGAACACAGCCATCGTCTCCCTTGGAGTTTCTGGGGTTATACTTCGTTCTCATTTCGTCTACCCGAAGGATGTCGCAATACCCAATCATCAATCCGTGTCTACCTATGATGATGACAGTCGTCGGCACCATGGGTTCATCCGTTCCCCGTCTGACCAGGCGGGGACGTATCAATCAAGAGATCTCGCACGGTAGGTCGATAAATGGATTTTGCACAGCCTACTACGACGTCCACCATTTGATAGAGAGACGTGAACGCATGCCACCAATATCCTGATCTAAGGCCTCAAGGGATATATCTGTGCGTATGCTCTGAATTGGAGTGTTGAGCGATATATAATGTACAGAGGTTTATTTCTTTGCTGATTCGATTCACCTCCATCATCTTCCTGTCTTGCGTTCAATATCATTTTCCCTGGTTCTGTCACCATGAAACGCGAAATATGTGGTGCTGCTCTTTTCACACTCAGCTCCCTGCTGTCATCCGCAAATTCGTGGGAGGTTGGTCAGTCAGTTCAGACAACCAGTGGTCTAGTACATGGCCATGCCGCCTCTAACACCTCAGTCTCGGAGTACCTTGGGATCCCCTATGCTGAGCCTCCCATTGGAACTTTGAGATTCGAGCCTCCTCAAAAGTATACCTCCAATTCTACCATCAATGGCACCGACTTTGTAGGTTTAAAAACAATTACAGCCAGGTAGCTACTAACTCCAAAGCAGGGCTTCTCTTGTCCAGTTGCCTCTACATACTCGGCTGCATTATCTCCACAACAGCATCCTACGTTTAACTTTACGGTTGGGGGAATTCAAATACTCGATGCTATCGCTCAAGTCGATGAGAAATTTTCGGAAGACTGCTTAACTCTCAATATCTGGACAAAGCCTCAGACCGGCGAGAAAGGAAAGGCTGTTATGGTATGGATTCCCGGTGGTGGATTTGTTGGTGGATCTCCGACATCAGTCGCATACAATGGTCAGTACTTTGCTGATCAGGAAGATGTAATAATTGTGTCTGTGAGGTAAGTGTTGGGACCGTATCTTCATTGTCATTTAGCCTAACGATGATGTAGCTACCGGTTAAACATTTTCGGATTCCCTGGAAACCCGCTTGGAAGGAATAATCTTGGGCTTCTCGACCAACGTTTAGCGGTTCAATGGGTTCATGATAATATTGCTGCCTTTGGCGGTGATCCATCGCGCATAACTCTCTTTGGAGAAAGTGCAGGTGGTGCATCCGTGGATCTCTACAGCTATGGTTTTGTCAAGGCCCCATTAGTCGCAGGCTTCATCGCACAATCTGGTACCACCCAGCTTGAGCCCGCTCTCACACCCTCTGCGAGTGCCAATCTATGGTTCACAGTTTCTTCCGAACTTGGCTGTGGAAACAGTACTTCAGATAACCAAGCTGTTCTAGCATGTATGCGAAACGTTTCAACAGAGCAGATCACTAAAGCTGTTGGCGCCGACGCAGGCTTCATCCCAACAGCCGATGATATCATTGTATTCTCAAACTACACAGCTCGTTCCCTGGCGGGCAATTTCACCAAGAAACCTATGCTCGTGGGCCATACCGATGCTGAAGCCAACCTATTTGCCCTAATCGCAGAGATGGGTGGGGAAACCGTCCCAGATGCATACTGGGCCAGCTACGAATCTAGCCTGTTCTTTTGTCCAGCCGCTGTTCGTGCGAACGTGTCTGTGTACAACGATGTGCCGGTCTGGCGCTACAGATATTTCGGAGACTACCCAAATATGCAATTACAGGAGAACATCGACGCGGGTGCGTATCATGGCTCTGAAGTCTTTACTCTGTTTGGGAATACACCGAGTGGAGCTGGTATTCCGGCGCAGACTCTTGCGGAAAAGGGCACTGGAGATTATATGAGAAAAGCTTGGGCTGCTTTTGCAAAGGATCCTGAAAACGGTCTGACTAGGCTTGGGTGGCCTGCCTTTGATCCTGAGAAGAACACGTTGATTCGTTTGGGGTATGGAAATTCGACTGGGTTGAATCTTGCGTCGTCTGCTAGCTATGATGCGGGATGTACTTCTATTTTTCCTGTTTAAGTTGGTGGTTGATTTGCAAGGTTGATGATATTGTCCCCTGTACTAATCGTAAGGGCGTCCTCATCCGGCCAGCAATGGGGTCCTTGCTTACAGTAGCTTTTCTCGACAGATATTTCGACAATCGTTTCTTCGCATATATATTTATCTTCTAGAAATCGTCCTCGTCCTTAAGATAGTTATTAAATCAGAGGTGGAACTTAACCTTCCAAATATCAGTCGGAGCCAAGACGAGATCAGGCTCTGTATCTGAAAAGACATACCTAGCTCTGATCTTCTCCTGCTGAGATATCTTCTACTGAAAGTTATAATGGATACATACTGGGTTGTGCTTGTCATATTGCTTCTTACTGTCCCATCCACTGAGTCGGAGAAGTGGTAATGCTTGCCTGCCGCTTGGCTGATCAGCTTGTTCGGCTGCGGGGCTGGCTTGGCGAGCGCTCGGGCCGCCAGATGTCGGATTCACGGCGGTTCCATAGTTTAACGTGGTGGGGGTTTGGGGAAGTTGTGACGTATTCCACGGTCAGGACATGTAGCCCTCAGAGTACCGTGAGTTTTCTGCGGTTCCCTGTATTTGCTTACTAATCGACTGACATGGCCAGACTCACCAAATCACCAAATTATTCTCAACACACCAAAGATCAATCACAACGCCAACAGTACTCCAAACACACTCCAGCACCAGCAATTTTCACCGCAGCAAAACCTCCGAAATTGGTGACTCGTTGTTACGAGGCCATTGGGGATCGCAAATTGTCCTAGCGTGTATAACTTGCGAAAATGTCATTCTGCTCTGAAGGACCGACGAAGATCAAAGACGGCTCGAACAACTTTACAGAACGTCATCGATCTTCTGCCATTCGAAAATATCGAGTCTGATTATTGGAAAAGTCGCGACATGATGAACAGTCTGTTTTTGCCCACAGTCTGCTCTTCGTGCAGCAAGTCGTCGTCGTGGAAGACTCTATCGATAAACAGGAGATATATCGAAATATAGCAGCCTTATCTGGTTATGCGGGCATTTCTAGAAGGGGATCTTTCACTGCTAGGGTCGTCGATAAGCATGGTGCATTGCGAAGACGTTAGAGATGTTGTAGGTGCCGCCTATGTGGTTCGGAGCGTCGAAGTGAATCTTACACCAGAAGCTGCAGCACAAGTCCAGCCCTATCTTCGGAGTGGATTTCTCTAGAGCCTTGAGCTCTGCCGGGGGTCGGATATGTGGCCAGCTAGAAGAAGAAAGTGTAGCCATAGGTGAGGCTGTCGGTTAGGGACAGGATATTGGAGTAAAGGATGTCGATTAATTCGATCCAGCTAAACATTGCGGGAATAGTGGCATCGTTGTTCGTCACCGCAGATATACGCATGACAAAAGCCAAGTGCTGGGGATGTACTGCAGATCCCAATGTTTGCCTGCGTTCGCTACACGTTTCAATGCTAATGAACATGAGGTTCGTCTGATTCTCGAAACCCTGCCCCTCCTGTCACCGCATTTTCTTCCACTTCAGTCCAGTATGCCTCTTCCTGGGTCTTATCTGCCTGGACCTCTCTGCATCGCATCACACTATCAGGCGCACTACTCCGGGGGCTTTGCGAGCAAACCCCATTATCGTCTGTCATGCGTTCATGAACCGTACACCAGTGGAAATGGTGTTTGCGAAAGCAAGTCTCGCTAGGAATTTGGGAGCATTCAGGGCTATTAGAGTAGGCATTAATAGTTCCATGAAACGAGGGGATTGGCCTACCATCGTCTAGTCTCTTCAAAGCAGTCCTCAATTTGATCCAAAGCCCTTTGCTGCTCCTCTCGTTCTTCTTCTATCATTTCTATCATCATTGTTTTTGGGGAGGACGGAGCCATCTTTTGTGAAGGTCGCTATAATGTGGGATGCTTGAAGTCTCCAATAGTGATTCATGAACTTAGGAAGAAAGAGCATCTTCGTCTGAAACATCATATTCGTCATCAGAAGGTATGTCCAAAGTCCATTCGGTCAGTTATCGTATTGCAATCCGTTAGTTTATTAGTAAAAGCCAATCGGGTTTTGCTACACAGCATTTGGGGTTGCACAGTACTTACATTGGACGAGAAAACCGAGCGGGTTCTCAGGGCGATGCTCCAGAGCACTGCACGCTGATTGTGACGAGATAAGCTTAGCGATCTCTCACCTGAACGCTACGAGCATCCATTTGACGCTTTCCCTAAAGCAGGCAAAAGATATACACCGAACAACAGAAAAGGCCCCTCCAATCAGCGAGCAATTGCCTCGCCACGAGAGCGTAACGAAGTCGTAGCTTGCATCTATAATTATCGAACCGTGACAGCACTAAGCTGAACTGCGAATATATAATACCCTTCTCCATCCTAGAAATTAAGTCTTCTTTCATTCAGTCACTATTTCCCAATATATCCACTGTCCACCACCATCATGTCTTCCTCTGAAACATGGTTGCCTCGAAAACGTAACGCGTCACAATATCCTACGACAGACAACTTCAGGACATTCAAGATGGTGAAACACACTGGTACCTCTCGCAAGCGATCTAGATTTGATCCCAAACGACAGCAGGAAGTCACAGCCGTACGGAGAAAGAGAGCGTGTTTGAGATGCTCGCTATTAAAGATTAAGGTTGGTTGTCAGCTGTGTCGTCCTCGAGTGATTAATAATTTCATAGTGCTCTGATGATGACCTTTGTACCACTTGTGAGAAACTGTCATCTGCTTTACACAAACATGAGAAGCAAACATTGTCATTCTCGGGGTGTATCAGGACGCGGCTTTCTGAAGTCAGCGTCTTCGAGACTTGTGAGTATTCCTTTACACTTAGCCTAACTTTAATGAACTGACTTAAATTGCAGACATTCCATCTCATAACATTCGAGACCTGGTTACAGCAAAGAACACAAAACTGGCGCCAATAACAGTTTCTCTTGGTTTTGCATCACATGTTATATGGGACCTTAAAGCCCTCGTTGAAGACATTGTCGATTGGCTCAACGACCCTATGATTTCCCATACAAGCAAAGTTGGAATTCTTTCGTCGCCTCAATTCCTAGAACTCATCGGGCCATCTATTGACGAGAAATCAAAGACTTATTTCCAGAACATGATCTATTTCATAACGCTTGCCTATACGCAAAAAAACGCACCCGATAGGCAACTTCAAAGGATTTGTGTTCTCAGCCAGATCGGCTCAATCACTGGACATGAATTCCTGAAAGTTCTTGACGAGAAGCTTAAGCCTCAGTCTTTGAAGGATTGCACTAAAGATGATCTATATGCCTTGTTTCTCCTGGTCGTGGGTACTATTCTTGCGGTCGGGTATACTGAGCCAGACGCCGAATATTGTATTTCCCAAAATCGGGTAAGCGATTCGAAGTGGATGCAAATCGAGCACTAACATAAGCTACAGGAGGCTTCCAGCCCCACGCAAGGGCGGTCCTGTGAATTTCAAGCTATGCGAGATTTTCTCTGTCAAATCCTCGCTCACTATATGGTCTATCTGGGCTCACAGCTAAGCCTTCACGTTGCTGGCCATGTTGAAATACTCATCCTTCAGGCAGCGCCCATAAGATGGCACAAAGAGGGGTCCTTTGGATGGAGAACACGTCTTGACGACTCTGGGGTGGCTGGCAGTTCCTCTGGAACCGAGGTGGATTCCATTCTGGATAATTCCTATCTCCGTGGAGACTGCTCTCATCCAATATTGCAGCCACCAGTGTGGGACACAGAAAAGGATAGCCAGCCATTACAGATTTTAGGGTCCGACCCGGTTTTTCTGAACAATTGTTCGGAGATAGCTTTCGCCACGATAGATCTTCCTTCCGACCCCCAAATTTCTTCGAATATATCTGGAGCCTCTGCTATTCTTGGTAGCCAGTTACAACAACCTCAGCCCCAGTTTCATGTTTCATTACCGTACTCGGATGGTCCTTCAACTGCATCAAACGAGCAGAGTATCCCAGGCTGTCTCCATGCTGGGGTCGTTATTGATCCTCCTCTAGAACAATCCTTTGAGCCAAGAATCCATCCTTCCACCGTTGAGACCGAACTTCCTAAAGAATCAGACGAAGAGCCCCGCGGAAACGGACACAAGGAAGGAAAGGCCACCGAGCAGCCGACGTTCAAAGGCCCTCCGTCCATGTCAGGTTGGTGGATATGTTGCGCTTGTGAGAGGGAGGTAAACCCAGAGGTGTGGGGGAACTTCTGTCCAGACTGTACACACCGGTGTGACTACTGTCCAATCTGTCGTAAACCGGCACTTCTTATTTGAATCAAATAGATCCTACTGTTATTGAAAGAAAGATACGACATCGTGCTCGGACGAATGGTTAAGATATCGCTTGTGTTGCACAATTCATAACTCAGGACTAACTTTCCCTGTGATTCATGGGGAGGCCACGGTCTAGGATCTACCAAGTATAGAGAATAACTTTCAGCTATTTCATATAGTACGGTAATTAGTGGTTCTAAACTGTTTGCATATTATGTATCCGATAAGGTAATAGCTAACATACAAGGAGTGCTCCACCTTCAACTCCCCCACACCTATTATCTACCTCAATTAGTAGTAAGGTCCATAAGAATACTGTCGAGGAGTTACAGTAAAGAGAGCCTTGAGGAGAGTGACTTGTATATGGTAAGAATATAATATTCGAGAAGGTTCAAGTTTCTGTCGACGATATGATGAATTCCGTGCCTGCTAGTCATATAATATTTCGCTTAGTCCATCCTTTAGGTGGAGCTCTGATTCTTCTAGCGAGTACGGAGCGGAAGCCGATTTTGTAAGCGACTGTTTAGTCGTGGCATACCTAAAAATCAAGAACTCAATATATTTTGATTTTGTAAAATAAACATTATTCTATTGTTTATAAAACTCAGAAATTTCTAAGGGTATATTTTATTTCAATTTTTAAGGGAGGGTTTAAAATATTTCAAAAGAGAGTCTTTAATCGAATATTACAGATTTTGGTGTAAATACTCATTTTGGTGTGCCACGACTAAATATAGGCTTGTGTGTACTTATGCAATATTATTGTTTACTTCTTTCCAACAAATTATATTATTATTCTACACCTATGTATTTAGATCAATTCTCGCGATACAAGATACAACCATTCATCTATTCTCCCCATCTCACATGCAAACCCATCCAACCCCGCACTAAACCCAACAGCGAAACGCGGGGAATCTACCCCTCATCGTCATCATCATTGATTACCAATCCCTCCACCTCAAACCTTCTCCCTCGACCTAACTTAAACATCTCATAATATCTCAATCACTGCCTCCCCAACATCATACATGCAAATCAAGAGACTCAACTTCGAAGAACGAAAAGCCCGCTACGCAAACGAAAATACACAGACGACAGAGAATATGCCTGCTATCAAGGGGAAAGCTACGGCCACTGTGAGCGGTCGTACGATTGCTGAGACGGATAGTTGGGAGGTGGTGGAGGGGAATGTATATGTATGTTTCATCGTCTCATGCCATTGAATCGATGTGTTTTTGATGGAGAGGGGGAGCTTTTTGATCTTGATGCTGATGTTTTGTTATGTAGTTTCCACCATCGTGAGTTTGTTGTAGTATTGGATGCTGTGGGTTGATATACTGATACAGGGGAAAAGTTCTGTAAATCAATCCATGCTGGCGAAGACGGATCATAGCACGCATTGTCCATGGAAGGGGGATGCGTCGTATTATACGATTAATCTGGATAGTACGTTCCTCCTCACTCCTCTTTCAATCTTAGCTCGAACCTGGATATGACCCTGGAATGGGATGCGTTGCATAGGATAAAGTGAAATGAATGATTCGCTGATCTGTGGTCGATGAGTAGAAACGGAATTGAAGAATGCCGCATGGTATTACCCTGATCCAAAGGAGAAGGCGATGAATATTAAGGACTATGTCGCTTTTTGTAAGTTGCACTCTACCATGGGAGAAAGGAAGCTGATGAGAATTAGATAAGAATTTGGTGGATGTCAAGGCTGAGGAGGAGTAGTCAGGAGGGATATCATGGGGAGACGCAAAAGAAAGTGAAGTTATGGTGGCTAATTATGGTGGCCAGTTTATGGTGGCTAATTTATGTTTGCTAATGGACGAGCAAGTCGTTGCTGGACAAGCTGGATGGACCGTGGTATGACTTAGCGGAGCTGGTATGCATATTTAGGATTTCCTGCTTTTCAAGTAATCAAAAGCCATTTATACGGAGCTTCGGAGAAATAGTCTTGTTGTCTTCCTTCGTCACTCATCGCGAAGGGTATAGTTCAGTGAGAACCCAGGGTGTTTGCAGACAGAATGCATCTAGATACTCCATCGAAGAGCTAGCCTCAGTGATAGGTTTCGATTCTTTCCGATGCCTCCAACTTATGCCGTACCCCAAAGCAATTCCAAGCATCCTTGCAACTTGAATATTGTGTATCTCGGCATTGGTGATACTGCCCACTTTGTCCTCGAAAGTAACCCAAAATAGCTTCCTTAGATCATCACTCTCTGAGTAATAATGCCATCCCAAGTCATCCTCGTAACCAAGAAGATTTTCCAAGCCCCATAACGCAAAGCCGAACGGTTCAATTGATGGGTCAGCCCAATCAATTATCCCAGTGATGCGTCCAGTGTTGGGATCGATGAGTATGTTCATCTTGCAAGGGTCATCGTGTGTGAGAACTAATGGATAAGGGGAAACGAACAACGAGTCCATTTCTTCGCGAAGCATCTTTAAAAGTCCTGTGAATCGAGATGGCATGTGTTTGATGAGCACGTCGAGTTTGTGCTCACGGTCACGGCGGAGTTCACGTATAATATGCTCCGGTCTCTCTTGCTTATGCGTCCACGATTGAGCAAAGAATCTGGCAATGTCAATATAAGTTTTGGATACCTGCTACCTCCTAGCATCAGATGTCCCTCTGGTAATTAGATATGAAACGTTCCACGCACATAGCAAGGTCACGAATAGTGTTCGATCGACGTAACAAAACATCGCTCGAACCGTCCTTGAAGTCTTCATTCTCGAAATATGTGACACCATGAAGCCGCTGGATCACATATACAAGAAGAAGAGATGACCCGCTACCTATGGTTCCACAGAGCTTGCAATCGGCCACCCAGTCGCCATGGATACTGCGAGCAAGCTCCATATTCTCCATATCAAGCTTCGAGCTCTCTGGTCGGAATTGTACGATCTTGTCCTCCTCGGAACCACCTGCTAGCGTGTAGCTTACGCCTCCTTGGATCGCCACCGGCGTGACTGGACCTCCGACGAGAGATGCGGCTAACTCGTCACAATCCGTTCTGGTCACTGTTGTGTAGCACTTGAAAAATTTCTCGATAACATGGTCGGCGTTGTGGATGGATTCCATTTTAAAAATAGTTGGAATCGACCGGAAATTCGTAGATAGGAAACATCTTTTCTTTCCTTTTCTTTCCTTTTCTTTCCTTTTCTCAAATTTGCGCAAAATTGAAGCCCAACCTGTAAATAAACTCTGTCAGATTGTGAAATACCCCCCTTGCTTTAGGCTTGATAAGTCGCTAGAAATGGTGAGAACACGCTAAAAATTACCGCGACTACAAACGCGTCTCCCCGCATCTTCGGACTTCGCACCACGAACCGCTGTAAGAGGAACGACAAACAACGTCGCCATGTCGTCGGAAGAACCAGAGACGCAGTATAATGATAGCAATCGCGCGTTTCTACAGGGGCTGATGGCGCGAGGGACCTTGACAATAGAAGAAGGGAAAACTCTCCTCGCGCATATTTTCACAGCGCAAGATAACGGCAAGTTAATTCTGAGAGTAATGTGGAATCACTGAGTTAATAGTACATGCAGATGGCCGTGTCACCTCTTCTGCTGAAGTATCTCATGAGGATATCATGTCATACATATCCGCCGCCGCCGATGCTCTATCACCGTTCGATTACGAAATAAGAAGCACAAAGCATCAACTTTCGAACGAGCAGATTTGGGCGCTAGTCAACAGTACCAGCGACCCTCTCACACAGCTTGCAACAGCCTTTTCGACCGAAGAAATGTTTTACATAAAACGAATCCTAGATGCGATGTTCGAAACATTTAACACAAAAGGCAGAGAAGTGATGGCGATTACCAGTCAGCAGGCTATACATTCATCACTAATCAAAGGCGCCGGTCGACAAAGCATGGGTGGTGACGATCTGCAGACGGTAGACAACGGTGTTACACGAGAAGCAGCCGAAAGAGTCCTCGCCAATCTAGTCGCACAAGGCTGGTTCGAGCGAAGCAGAAAAGGATACTATTCTCTAACACCACGAGCACTTCTAGAGCTCCGAGGCTGGCTTCTGGATATGTATAACGACCCCGACGAACCAGAGGAATGGCAACCGATCAAGAACTGCGAGGCTTGTAAAGGGATTATCACGGTGGGCGAGAGGTGTCCGAGACGGGATTGCAGTGTGCGGCTTCATAGTACTTGTCAGACTGCGTACTGGAATTCGAGGAGGAACAAGAAATGTCCGAAATGTGAGACGGAGTGGGATGGGAGGCATTTTGTGGGGGAGAGGGTCATTACGCAGACGGAAGATAATCTGAGGGAGAAGAGGAAGAGTGGAGGTGGCGGTGGTTCATTGAGAAAGAGGAGAGCGGAAGCGGAGCCAGAGCCAGAAGAAGATGGAGCGGAAGCTAATGGGAACGATGATCCTGAATAATGAATTGTGATTGGTACATTGATTTTCCGTGGACTGGGTCGTGCTTGCCGTCGATTGGGTACCGTTTCGCCTAGCGCATGGGATGGAGACTGCATATAATCACATAAAGCAACGATATTTGCACTCATCCTCGATGTGTTGACTTTGCTCTCTGTTCGTTGGTTTCAGCGAGCTTAAAGTATGTCTAATCGATCTGGTGCTGCAATCTCCAGCAATGAGATAACTCAGCTAGAGCAGCCTTTTGAATACTCCCCCCTTGATCCATCAGTCGATGGAATACGGGTGCGTCTTGGAAACATTGCATTGAAAGATAGGAATTGGGCGTACTGACTGTCAACCTGTAGCTCCTTGTCTTGGAGCCCGGACAGAAGGGCGAAATACCAAAATGTACCCTCAAGCATGTGACATTTGGGCAACGCCCAAAGTATGAAGCACTTTCATACACTTGGGGCGATGAAACGCAAAGGCGGGATATCGTTCTTGGCGGGCACAGCTTTTCCGTCACAAAGAATCTCTATGATGCTCTTTGCTGTCTGCGGCATCCATCTGAACCCCGCCAGTTGTGGGCTGATGCAATTTGTATAAATCAAAAGGACATTCCGGAGAGAAATCGCCAATTATACCTCATGCCTTTTGTTTACGAGAGGGCCAAGACTGTTTTGGTATGGCTAGGGCTGTATGAGACGAAGGCTGCTCCTGGCTCGTCAACATCGCCTTCTATCTCGGAGAAAGCACAGCCTGTCCTAGATTGGTCAAGACTAGGCTCTGATGATCAGTCGATGAAGGTGATTTGTTGCAATCCTTACTGGGATAGGCTTTGGATTATCCAGGAGGTTGCTAAAGCTAGAAGGCTAATGGTCCATCTTGGTAACGACGAAATAGGCTGGAAAGAGCTATTACCCCTCCTGCATGGTTCTCCATACTTCTCCAGCTCTAGAGTAGAAAGATTGGAGTATCATTTGGCGAACAAATACCAGAAGTTCTACAAGCTTGAGAACTTATTGGAAGCCCATAAAAATGCTTTGTGCAAGGAACCAAGGGATAAAGTGTATGGTTTACTTGGCATGGACCCTGGCTGGTTGTACTTCCCTGTGGATTATCGAAAATCTCTGTATCAAGTATGGAAGGACACGGTGCATTACAGACAAAATGTTCCAAATGGTGGTTATATACCTATACTACCTTTCGCTCGGCTTGTTAAAGCATGTCTCGGGATGGACGACAAGGCATCGTCGAAGGAGCTGGCTTTGGACTTTTCCGTGGAGCTATCCCGAAAGGAAATCGAATCCACATCGATTGATCACCAGAAGTCACCTGAAGCCGGCCCTTTAACCATACGAATCAAGGCTTGTGCGGTTGGACGCATTTTGCGTACTGGTCCTTCCTATAGTCAGGTGATCAAAGAATCACCAACGGCGTTGAAATGGAGACAAATCCTAGAAAGGTACTTCCCAGTACCTAAGAAGTCTGTCGCTCACGATGAAAACGACCTGTTTTTGGAAGGGGTTATGGGACCGAAGGATCTCGAAGTCGTATCTTCTTGCAGCATCGAGTCTGAATCTTCATCCAAGTCATCTCCTGCTACAAATAGCCCGGATAATCGTTCTCAGTCCACTGGTGGGGCGTGTCTGTATCTTCTGGATGGAATGGGAAGATGGCGATCTGGCATCGGATTGGCCCCTTCGAACGCCCAGGAAGGCGACTGGATATATCTGATTGACGGAGCTAAAAGGATTTCCGTTCTGCGCCCCGCCGGGGACAAGTTGAGATTGATTGGTACTGCAGTGCTGGCGCCTGGACCATTGTCTCAACAAGGTTGGGTACATGGCAATGATGAGGGCGATAAGAGTCGGATGTTTAACATAGAAGATTTCCCAGCCAGAGATGGTGAAGTCAAAGAATTATATCTTTCTCTCCCTGAGGTATATCATCTCCTGGATTAGGTATACCGTCTTCTAGCACCTTACTCTTCATGGAGCTAAAGAAAATTAATTAAAGATTGGGTATCACTCCATCCGTCATTCAATACCTCGCAAAAAGGTACAGTTCCCGATTCAAAGTCTGCAGATCGAATAAGTCTATTTCTGTCAGGCGCTTCAGGTATTATGGTATGTTGAGAAATTGGAGCCATAGCAAATAAACGGTCTGCAGCTTAGTTGCAACAATCATATACGTTGTTCAATTTTTTGCATTGACTTCGACATGAATAGTGAGGTGTTTTCTAAGAAAACAGCGGATAAGGGAACAAGCAATTCCTATATGTGATGGATATATCTACGATATGTCCGTCCATGGATCCCCAACAGTCCTTCATCGCATAATATAATTCAGTCCGTCAAGGTCTCTCCTTCTTCTCCGTCGTGACTCAATAGAGTCGCCACGATTTCCGTAGCCTTTTCAAGAGCGTAAATCAACTTACCTGCTTCAGCCTCCAATCCCTGGACCCAGAACAGACACGCGTTCTCTTCGACTTCATAATGTATTAACGGAGTCGTAGGATCTGCCATCATATAGCCGGATTCTTGCGCGAGTAATCCCTCGGACGAATCGATCGACAGACCACGAGGGCCATTGGCATCCACGATTTTCCAAGCTTTGCTTTCAAATAGTGCAGGCGGTACAGGTTCGTCCCGAGATATCGCATTGAGAGCCTCCAAGTGCATAACGCAACCTTTACCACGCGCAACGCGCATCATAGTATTTGCATGTATCCTGGCAGCTTCACGAAGCAGTGCTCTTTTCTGCTTCTTCGATATTTCGGGATTGAGGGCACCGACGCAGAACTCGTGCATGGCAGGGGTCATCGGCATTGTGTAATCAATATTCCCCTTGTGGAAGAACATGGTAGTGACGAGCTCGACGGCAGACACTGGTCGACCAAAATGAATCAACGAAGCCAGTTGCATTATCAGTTGGCTTCCGGTTTTCAAAGGAAGTTTGTGCAAGCGGAACAAATTCCCACCAATATCGGACGTACGGAATACTTTGTGTGTTAGGGGGCGCTGAGATTCTTTGGTTTGTTGGAGGACCTTGGAGACACGGGTTGAGATAGCTTCATCAGCGAGAAACGAGAGCTCATCTAGACTTGCGTTTTCTGCAGCATTAGTACTCGAGAAGTCACCCGCCGACACCTGCTTGTAGTCTAGAATAGTCTTCGTCACGAAGGCATTCATCTGTTTTATGGTATTTGCCATAGCCAATGGAAGCGAGCAAATGTGGCCAGAGACTCCATTCTCGAGGACTACAAACTGTAAAGATTTGTTGAACCAGCGATTGGATGGATCTCCTTGAAGGAAGTGCTGACTCCGTTCCGTTGAGGTAGTCGGACGGCCGTCGTCGAGACAGACTACGAATGCGGATGCTTCAATCACCTCCATCGTCTTAGCATTGCCGTCACTTTTCGTGATCAACAAGTCCCTAAAGTGCGTCCATGAGTCTCTAGTATCGGCACTCAGCGGGCTTACAGTGGGTATTGGCCCCGCAGATATGACCAATATATGCTGGATCATTTCCAAGAGTTCTAACAATGACAAGAGCCTTCCTTTATGCGATATCGAGAACCGGAACATATGGCCTCGCCTTAAAACGACAACATCATCACTCTTGGAAACCTTCTCCCACTCGTACTTGGCCAGAGTTGGAATACTATAAGTGTTGAAAAGCCACTTCAGCGATTCCATACATATGGGCTCGCCATTAACGTAGTCTTGATCCAAGCTGCCAGACTCCATCATCGCCCTGAATCGAGACGCAGCGAACATGATCAGAGCTGCTCTTTCTGCTTGGGTCTGAGGTATCGGCCCATCCAAATGCGTCCCATAGAACACTAATGAAGACTTCCTTCGAAGCCACATGTGGTCAATCTGGATCTGGTGTAACCAATTGTCGATGCCAGGGTCTTCAGCTTTCTTCAATAATCGTTTCTGGAGTTCTTTCCCTTGACCGCTGCGGAATTCTGAAACCAAGGTATGTGTTGTTTCAAGCTCGGAACTTGTGAGAAATGGTGTCGCGAATGCCATGAAAAGCTCCAGTGTATCTTCAAGGTTTGGCAGTGGAAGATCTGGAAGTGAAATAGCCGCAGAGCTATGTACTTTGTGGTTTGCCTCATTGGCCGTCATGTGTGCCAACTTGTGGTCATTAGACCCATTCAATGTCGGGACGACACCGTCAACCTTTTTTTCCGTGACTGATTGAGACGAGCCATTGGCCAGAGTGTCATCGTTGACTAGTGCTGTGTCTGCATGATCAGCTGTTATGGGTTTGGATTTGGTAATTGGGGACCGCGAAAGAATTCGTGTTGCAAGCGATGAGACGCTGAGCTCATCGAGTATTTCCGACGCCTGAACTGAAGCATCTGTTTCACGGGAGATGAAGTTTTTCAACTCAATTGCTGTCAATGAATCAAGCCCAAAGCTTAATAAGGACACATCCATGCTCAAAAGCTCCGGATTAGTGCCAGTCTGATTTCCAATTTCAAGGGCAAGAGCCTGCATAAGTATCCGATGCATTGCAGAACTGCTTTCTGCTTCAAGAATTCTTTCCCGCACACTCTTTGGAGTCTCGAACATTCCACTGGGCTCGACGACCTCATGATCATAGTTGTATAACAATTGAGCGAACATCGCACTCTTGGTAGTAGGAGTGATCTTGTCTGCAGCACGGATTGATGCCGGGTCGAGTCCGATGCCTGCTTGAACACATTTCGATTCTTCCTCTGGAGGACATATAGCAAAGTCCAAAATTGCCAGAAGTTCCGCAGTTTTCACAGGGATGAAGCCGTGCCGAGTTAGATTTTGTGCCCGAGTTGCACCGTCAGCTTCCCTGTACACATTGGTATCCTCAATAAGTCCGAGATTTAGCGACATGTATCTGGTCCGCGAATGCGAATAATATTGTGCTACTGTATCTTGGTAGGTATTTCCTGCCGCGTAATTTGCTTGGCCTGCCGTCCCCACCAGTCCACTCAGCGATGAGAACATAATGAAAAAATCTAGCTGCGTGTCTTTGAATGCTTCAATCAAGTTCTGTGTACCTAACAGCTTAGTCTGTAGCGGAAATGCGAAGTCTTCCGCGGACATACGCTCAAGAGCACGATCCTGTACATCGTTAGCACCGTTAGATACTTATTGTTAGCGCAAGTACTCACTCGTAGAGCTGCAGCAGAATGAATAACTCCTTTTACCGGTGGTATATTCATATGCCGAAGCTCCAGGACTGTCTTCGATACCATATGAGAATCAGATATGTCGCACTTGAGACTGATTATTTGAATACCCGGGGATTGATCTTTCAGGCTGACGTGTAATTCTTCTAGGGCGTGATCATCTAAAGCTCGACGCGATATCATGACGATGTATCTTGCACCACGACGAGCAAGTGTGTAGCAGGCTCTTTGGCCAAGGTCACCTAGGCCACCGACCACAACAAAAGAAGAATTTGGGTCAAGCTTCCGTTGCTCGAAAGCCGCCAGGTCATTGGGCATCATTGCCGTCACTGCAGACTTTTCGTTTGCTTCAAGTACAATTGTCTCGCAAAGATCGGGTTTGTATGATTTAACGGCATCAATCATCCTTTCCAGAGGCCACTTGGCTGGGGCTGAAATTGTGGCGCCAATCTCCTGGGTCTGGCTGAGAACACCGAAAGCCTTTTTAAGCAAGCCATTTATCTTATGGTGTCTGGATCGAACGAGTGCGGTAAGATCCAATGATACAATTCGCAAGTTGTCTGGAAATCGAACGTCTATCTTGGTCTCTGGCCCACCAACTTGGAGGTAGAGTCCGAATGGCTTTATCGATTCCAAGACTCCCCGGGGGATTTGCGAGTTGGAAACATTCAAGATAGCATCAACACCAGTTGACTCGCCAGAATGTTTCCAATTCATTGGGAATTCATCCTTCAGGAATATATTTTCGGGGGGTACGTTAAGGTTGGTCGTCAGCACGTGCTTAGCTTCGGGTCGTGAAACAATTACCAGAACCTCAGCACCTGTCTGTTGAGCTAAAACCAGCGCCATACGTCCAATATCACTATCCGCTCCAAAGATCAGTATGATGTGGTCTTTTTGGAGGTGAGCAAGCTCAAATATACAGTAATACGCAGTCATGATGGGGATTACTGCTGCCGCACAATCTAGCGAAGCAATCGAATTCGGCAACGGCGCCAAACTGTCGGCATCTACACGCACCAGATTTTGGTAAGCCTCTTTCGCAAGATGCCAGCCACAGACCTGATCGCCCACGGAGTAAAGTTTGCTTGATTCGGAACCCGCAGATATGACGGTACCGCTGAATTGACGTAGCCGCAGAACCTGCTGAGGATGCTTGTTTCCAAGACCCTTGAGGTCTTCAGGAGTAAGCGCATGTGCTGTGATGGCGATCTCAACATAGGTGGAGTCTGTGGTGTCACTTGCGGCAGGCAATTCAGAACTTATCGTCAAAAATCGAGTTGTAGAACGATCTTGGAAGTTTTGTGATGGATCCAGATATAGTGCAACATTGCTGTTCTTATAAAGATAGGGAATTTCTTTGGCCACCAAGTCTCGAGTGTCGCGAGCTATCAGTGCGTCAAGTTTGGGATAAGCAACAAGCCTTGGAATTAGTAACTCGCCCTGTCGGTATATGTATTCCAATTCAACTGGTCCATCTTTTTTGAATTGACTGTTACTGAAGCTTGTGATGGCGATATCGACAACAGTGTTGAAAAATGGATTGACCGCGGTAGTGATACAATCCTGAGCGTCTAGTGTGACTATATCGAGATCGGCGTTCTCAGCCCGAGCAGTTCGTGCCAGGCCGACAATCAATCCCTTCGCTGGATTCATTGCTGCACCAAGCTCGCTATGAGCGCTGACCCAAAACACCTTTGACTTAGACCCGAGTATGTTGGTTATCTTTTGAAATAATTCTGCGTTTGGTTGGGTCAACATCGGGTTGATGCCGCTGTCAATCACAAGGTAAACCTCTCCGCTGGTGGGGGTTTTCACATCATCCCAGTCAACCACCCGGGATTCAAATCCTTGATTGCCCAAAGTCTCTGATAACTTCCTTGCGATGGCTGTTGTTCCATGCTGCGTAATTATTTGGAATGATAAAATTTCGGGGCAAGACTGATGGTGTATTCTTGAGACGAGAAGAACATGTTCGATGTGTTGATCAACTGAGTCTGACATGATTGGCAATTCGACGTATGAATCATCTATTTTCAATGATGACTGAATATCACTGTCGTAGGATGCCCTTTTATCTACGAGAATTGCTAGATGCCCTCCAAATTTCAGGAACTGTTGATAATCTTGTGTATTGGGGGAGTGCGTGGGTTGCTTAGGCAAGGTAGCAACAACCAAATCAAAGGATTGTGCAGGTAAATGCGATTTATCAATCCCTGCCGTGGAGTTTATTGTGTTTAACTCAAGGCTAATTGGCGAGTGTTGCAGGTGGTTTGTGGAAGCTTCACGCTGGCCGTTGGAGAAATTTTGCTTGATAACGACATCTCTTTGAGCTTCCAGTGCTTTGAGCAATGGATGCTGACGGTCGTTTGACAACCCAGTTGTAATTTGAAGCACACGAAGATGAGGTCGTTTGAAATACAATGCCTTGACGTAGTGTAACAAAGCATGCACTGGTAACCAGTCTCTGGAAGCATCGGCAATGTAGTTCACGTCAACGTCCCACTTCACTTGGAAACTCATGTTACGTGTCATTTGTTCTGATTGCTTGGTTAGAGATGATTCTCCTAGCCCGCGAACCTCCACAGATGATACACTGAGAAGTGGCGTATTCGTGCTGGATAGATCCCGAGCATGGCGCACAGTAATCTGCGCCTCTGCAGAACGAGTTCCTTTCGGCGTAAGCCCAACGGATACCTCGAATTCGGTACCAGGGTCATTTGGAATAAGATTAGATATGCGCATTTCAGCGATACTCACTGGGACAACTGACCCAGGACCAAATACGGATGTATACAGCGGCAGAGTGGTGTGCATAATGGAGTCTAAGGTTGTGGGGTGAATGATATGAGGCTCTATGTGTCCCGCTGGCATAATAGATCTCACATCGGGTACCTGGATGCTTGCTACACCTGCAGTGTCTTGCATAGAAAGGCTTGTGACACCTTTGAACATTGGCCCGTAGTAATTTCCATTTTGTTCGAGATTCCTGTAAATATCGGACGAGCGCAAAGTCTTGATTTTTGAGTGTGGATTTAGCACCTGCTTGGTAGCGAGGGGAGATGTGTCTGATGGTTGTGAGTTGACGTGATGAACATCTGGTGTTCCTTGAAGCCTCCTATGAATGAAGATTGATCCTCGGGAGTACTCGTACCAAGTACCATCATCCGCCAGGGCCGTTACTGAAAAATTGTACCCAGAAGTACCCAGGTCTTTAGAAGTTTTTAAGCGTAGTTGAAGCTCCGTTGTTTTAGACTTGAGAAGTACCAAGGTTTTGAGGAAAACCACATCCCTTAGAACAAACTCGGCAATTTCCTCACCCGATTGGATCTGCCGGACTGCTTCAACCGCCATACACAGATACCCAGCTCCGGGAAAGATGATGAGGCCATCAACCACATGCTGCTCAAGCCAAGGTATACGATCTGTGTTCACAAGATGCCGCCATGTTGGCTCTATTGTAGTGCTGCTTACCAGCCGTAACCCGAGTAGATCATGAGCCCGATGCTTTCGCAAGCGATAGTCTTTGCTCAAACGAGACTCATGCCAGTAAGTAGTGGAATGATTCCAAGGGTACGTCGGTAAGTCCAGTAAAACGTTTTTGCTTACGCTTTGATCATCCGACAAGAAAAATGAATTGAGCTTCTCTAGATGAAGTGTGGCTCCATGAGCGAACAGAACGCCACTCAGTCTGAGAATACTTGCGATGGCATTGCGCCCCCTTTCCAGACTTGGGAGATAAGTGCTATTGAAGTCCTCAAAGTCCGAAAGAGTTCGCCGTACAGAGCTTGCTAGAGCTTTGTGAGGCCCGAGCTCGACGATGATAGATTTTGGTACTCTTTCCGACGCCTGTAGCTCCGAGCGGCAGTATTGTTGTAATGCATCACAGAAACGAACCTTCGAAACCAAGTTTTTCACCCAGTAATCAGATCCAAAGCCGTCAATCTTGTTCTCGGCCGTCACTGAAGATATGAATCTGGGTTTGTTTTCTGGTCTGTTGAAAGGTATTGTTCCCAACGCTTGCAGATACTGATCAGAAACCATGCCCATGTGATGTGAGTGATACGCAACATCAACCTTGAGAAGACGATGAAATACATCTAGACGCCTTAAAATTTGAGCAAGTTCTAATATCGCTGACTCGTCCCCCGAAACTGTAGTACTTGTGGGGCTGTTGAGACAAGCAACTGATGCAAGTCCTGTACGAATTTTCCCAAGTAAAGTAGCAGTTTGAACTTCACCAAGCCCCACGGCGAGCATTGCACCTCTTGATATTTGCATTTCTTTGACACGTCGAGAGATAAATCCTCGGTGGTATGATATCTTTAGTGCAGTTGGGGAGGAGAGAATTCCTGCAGCGTAGGCTGCAGCAATCTCTCCGCTTGAGTGGCCGATGACTACATCTGCAACCAGTCCAAGGGATGCTAAGAAATCAATAAGCGCGATTTGCAGAGCAGTACTGGCTGGCTGGGCAATTTCGCTTTCGTTAATCCGAGACTCTACCTCTGATTTCAACAACTCATCAAGAAGGCTCCATGTTGCACCTAGCCCTCGCAATATTTTATCTGAGTGCCATAGAGATTTTGTGAACTGCGAGTCAAACTTCACCATTTCACGACCCATTGCGTACCATTGAGCGCCCTGGCCAGTGAAAACGAATACTATTGATGGATTGGGGGAAGCTTGTAAAGGCTTCACGGTTTTGTCCTGTAGTGCCGCCATAAATGACTCATGCGAATCGGCAAGGAAGGTATAGCGGTACTGCATAATTGAACGCCGAGTCGTGAGATTATAAGCCAACTGATGACACCAGGTGTCATAATGATCCCGGAAAGAGGCCCAATGACGAAGTCTCTGGGCGACCCTGGACAGAGCGTCTGCAGCCACCGCAGATATAATGAAGAGCTGGGGTGTAGGCAGTGCTGTACTTGGAGACTTATTCTGTGTCGAGCGAACCGAAACCAGATGTGGTGGGGAGGATGATTCCATGTCAAACCTTGGTGGTAGAAAGCCTTGTTTCCCCTCTAAGGATGCCTGTCTCTCGTGGATGTTATGCCCAGTGACGTCCCACTTGAGACTGGGGGAGAAGGACTCCAAAATGGCATGAGCATTGGTTCCGCCTAGCATTTTATGGAAGATTAGCGAAAGATGAAGATTAATAAACTGCCAATGTGCAGGGGAAGGCTGCCAAGCTGATGCATTTGGGGACGAAAGACAGTGTCGACTTACCATAACCAAAGCTATTTATAGATGCTCGGCGAATCTCAGAAGGCGGCCAGATCTCAACTTTCGTAGGCACCTGATTCGTTAGCGGATAATATCTAGTACGGCAAAGAATAGGTATACCCTGATATTCCATTTATCCATTTGGAGTTCCGTCTTTGGATTACAGAAGTCTGCATTGGGTGGAATCAATCCTTTCTCTATCGCAAGTACTGTTTTCACCAAGCCTGCCAAACCACTCGAACTTTCTAAGTGCCCAATATTTGACTTTATCGACCCAACCACAAGCGTGTCTGGTCTCCTAGGATCACAAAAAACAGATGCAATAGCTCCAATTTCAGCGGTGTCTCCTATGGTGGGTAAAGCATTGTGTCAGACTTGTCTATCACGCCCGTACAGCCAGATTGAAGGATGGAAGTAAACAAGGTCATACCAGCTAGCGTTCCAGTGCCATGTGCTTCCACAAACTGCACTTGGTGGGGATGAATGCCACTGCTATCGTATATTGACTTTTGCAAAGATTTCTGTGCCTCCGAACTCGGCATTGTGATACCGTTTGTTTTTCCATCCTGGTTGACACCAGTATTTCGTATGATGGCACGTATGTGATCACCAGATTGAAGTGCATCATCTAGGCGCTTCAGAACGACACTTACCACTCCCTCACCGCGG
The DNA here is from genome assembly GCA_002946415.1 of Rutstroemia sp. NJR-2017a BVV2. Classification (NCBI taxonomy): domain Eukaryota; kingdom Fungi; phylum Ascomycota; class Leotiomycetes; order Helotiales; family Rutstroemiaceae; genus Rutstroemia; species Rutstroemia sp. NJR-2017a BVV2. Next base: position 298,501 of record NJPS01000002.1, on the reverse strand, counting down.
CCATACCCCGAACCCCTAGTGTCAAAAGAGTAAGATCTTCCTGTGTCACTCAACATGCTATCACAGGTCAGCTCTATTTACATACACAGTAGACGTGATAATGTAGGTACTAACTGAAGGTTGCTCATCCCGAACATATGATCAGGGTTTAGAATGAGGTTGACACCCGATGCTATAGCCATGCTTGATTCTCCTGTACGCAAACTCTGGCATGCTTGGTGAAGAGCTACCAGGCTACCTGAACATCCGGTGTCCAAGGCAATTGACGGACCACGCAAGTCAAATGTATATGAAATACGATTGGCAATGATCGCTTCTCCGCTACCAGTGACATGATATTTAGGCATGTCACTAGGATCTCTAAGTATATTACGGTCATAGTCCCTGGTGAACATAGCTGTGTATACTGCGGTATCTGAGCCACGGATGGTATCCATCGCGATACCGGCATTTTCGAAAGCTTCGTAAGTTGTTTCTAGGAGAAAACGCTGTTGAGGGTCCATGGCCTGAGCCTCGATTGGAGAAATCCCAAAGAAAGCGGCATCAAATGCAGCCACATTTTGATGTGTAATGAAATGTCCTCCACGATGATTTGTAGTTCCGTGATGGTCTGGATCCGGATGATGAAAGGCATCTTCATTGAATCTATCCGGCGGCACTGATGACCAAGTATTGCGTCCATCACATAAAAGCTCCCATAAATCTTCAGGATTATTTACGTTTCCTGGTAAGCGGCAACCAATGCCGATTACAGCGACGGGCACGGGGCTTGGCATGGCGTCACGTGATCGTTTGATCGTTCCTCAAGTACTTGGGTAAATTTGCTTTTCGAGTAAACGAGTGTCCGGCTCAAAGAGTAGAATCCAAGATCTGAATAAAAGTTTTCGTGCTCAGTGAGAAGAGCCATGTTTAAATCTTTGGTTTTCTCCTATTCACAAAGATCTAACTGTTATGTCACGAGTGCCGGACCAACATCAAATTCGACTATGTTTTTCTTCAAGAGATGTCAGAGACGAACGGCAGAACTTTGGGGACAATCATCGAAGAATGGGCCTGGACGGAGCATGGAAGAATACGATCCGGGCTTGGACGGAGCATGGAAGAATACGATCCGGGCTAGCGACGCATCTAGCTCATGCAGGGTTTTCTTGGTCGTCGTGGTCGTGCAATACCATTGATGTGGAGCAATGTATCCTCTGCCCCACTGGACCATTCCACTTTCCAACATGTTATATCCAACATGAAGATAATTGTGTTGAGCAAGCAAATGGAACATTGCTCCATATCCGTCCCAGAGCCATAGTAGCAAACTAAATGGATGAAGAGAAAGTGATCATACAAGAAACAGCCTGATCCACCAATTAAACACCCGAGGTCGTTGATGCCGCCGCGAATGAGCATCGGAGGATCTCTACATCGAGCCTCGAGTCCTTGACGGTGACGGCTTGTCACCAACATCTCGCAACCTCCTTCCTGTTCGTGATATATCTATATGTCAACCGAGTGCGGCGTTATCCATCGGATCTTCTAGTTACCAACCGGATCCTAGAAGCTATTGCCAACAATGTGATTACATTGTTGGAGAAGAAAGGTGACATCACCATACCGAGAAACGCACTCGATGGATGGCTGCAGCCGGTGATATAGAAATAACTCTTTTCGATGCGCTCAACAATATCCACCGAAGCCGAAAGCGCGAATTCTAGGATGCCGGGTATAGAAGACTTAGATTGTTGAGCAATACTTCGTACACACACCACATCTCATGCAGCGGCCCACATACTACCTTCTGAATTAGCGCAATTATTAATTCTCCACAGCCGCGCCTGATCATGTGATCCACTCATCGGCTTCCGTTTCGGTATGTCCTGCGGTTCTTTCAGGAAGCGTCAGTCGCTCCAGAGCGGGGTTCGGAAGATAGGTACTGTACTGTATTGCAACTGAGGATGCAGTCAGAACGGTGTTGCCCCTAACATTCGTCGATCTCCTCACTCAAGCTTTATTGGTTTTGGTAGGGCCAGCTTAGATAGTTTCAGGAACGTAGAACCACTACGTACCAAAAAGAATGGACGAAGTTGGCTACTAGATTTGTTTCCACACATCTTGGATGTTAAATGTAGAAGAATATGGGAGGATTTCCAAAGGTCCTCCACACGAATTTACTGTGTGTGATACGTCCACAGGAACTTCATATAGCTAATGATAGAGGACGTAGAAATAATCACAGCGTATGTTGCTGCAATTTTTTTGTGGTAACTAGGATACATGATTCCTCAAATTTTATTCGCAATTGCTTAAACACTATTGTCACTGACACCCCCAACCTCGAAATTAGTGGTGACTCTGATGCCACTTCGACTCCCAGTAGAACCGGCATGCCCATCATCCAACATGTAGAAATCGTGCCCTTTGATTGTGACCTCATTCGCATCTGTAAGCAATAGACTATTCAGGGGCAGAGGTTGATTGCTTCTGGGCTTTATCACTCTGGAAGAGTACAAATCTGATTGCTTAGGAGCCGTCATTCGACTGAAAAACCGTTTCTTACCAAGACGGTCAAGGAAGGTCCGCCATGTCGGAAGGCAAGCTGATATTAGATATACACCGGCTTCGACTTGTGTCCACTATCAATATAAATTAGTACCCGGACATATTTTGGAAGAAGTAGGTTTAGAGAAAATAGATACATACAATCAAAAGATCCACTGCCGACCATGTTCCGTCCACGAACGAATTCTTGCCGAAGAACGTTATCAATCTAATGATGGAAGTAACTAGACCACTAAAGAGTCAATGAATACCGAGACGAAATATCTGGAATAGTTGTTTCACGGTACTTACAAGCCTCCCACGACAAAAGTTATCGTCAAACCGATCTTCAAACGAGTGGTGGTTTGTAGCTTCCAAACAACAGGCATAGGCAGTATTACCATAACTAAGTCGCTGATGATGTTTGGCAAGCTAGCCCAAATGAAAAATGCCTCTTTATTTATGCAATGGTACTTGGGAAGAGTCTGATCCCAATTGGCAGCGAAGGGAATGCACGCAACTGAAGCAGTCACAACAGTAGATATCGTTAGGCCGATGAAGAATGCCATCAATCCATATATGAAAATGCGAATGACTTTCACGGGAAATAGTCGATAGTAGAGAACAAGAATGGCGAACTTGGGTACATTGACACCAATGAGGTAGACATATTCCACTGCAACAAGATGCTTTGCCCAAATTGTGAGCTTTTCGGGACTCTTAACTGCCAAGTAGGCGGCATGATACCCAACTCCAGCATTCTTCACGGCACCTGGACGTTATACATAAGCATGAGAAGATACCAAAACGAAGGTGGAAGCAGTGGGATGGTGAGACTTACTGATTGCTATACCAGCCATACATGTTTGCAGAACGAGTGACGAAAATACTAAGATGTCGTCTGCTCCCCAGGAACCTTTGTTGAGATATCGAGCCAAATACCTAAGACATACAGAAACAATCAATGAAGGATAAAAGATTCCAGTAAAAATTAAAAGTTCAGCACCTCCATAGGTCGAATCTTGTGTAGGTTCGGCCGACATTCTCTCTAACTGCGCAATTAAGCTGTGGAGCACTTGATGATAGTTCAAACCGGAACGAAGGGCTACCTCAAAGCCCACAGATATACACTTGGCGACTGCACGTCAAGTCGTTTATCTTCTTCCTCTTCTTCGCCAACTAAAGGATTTTATGCGTCCCCTCGCCGCACATCACCCCTCTTCTAGAGACGGGGGATTGCCACAATCCCTGGCATGAGGCCCTGTCCGAGTGCTCACGGATTTCTTCGTCCCTTCTGAACCATCTCTCCTTGATCGCATGGATGTAAGATCCGTTTTCTGCATTTTTTCAACAAAATTCCAACAATGAACATTCATCTCCGAGTGCATATGCGTCGTCGCGGCGGGTCCTACAACGGAACGTTCCTGGTATGCCATTGTCACCAACATGTTGGTAGCGATGTAACGGTTATGACCTGATACATTTGCATCTTCAAGTATGAACTCAATGTTGGTATTTCCTTAAGGCTGCAGCTGCATCAAACCCTGAGCCGGCAGTTCTCTGATTGGCCCTTCCGATACAGATACAGTACGTCAAGGTAGGCAGAGTATCTTGTGATACAGGCATGGGAATCCGGATTTGGAGATTTCTCCGAGATAGTCATATCGCTTTGGTGGATTCTTGATGGATTACTTCCTGTACGCGCCCTGGATGCCCCTGGCGGAAATGATAGGGTGAGAGGTGTTACCGACAGCTCGGTCAGAACCACCTGGATAATGTACTCGAGACTGCCGATAATTCCCGTTGCCAAACTCCGAGTACAAATTCTAAATCAGTCACCTCCCAAAATGTTAAAAGGAAAATCAATTAAATACGTACTATACTGCACCTATCTGTCTTACGCTTTTCAAAATTCCCGTGCTGCTACTCTATGTCATCTTCTGCTACTTGACATTTGGTGCAAGATTACGAAAGTACTAGCGCTCGCTTAGGTGACCCCACAATGGAACTTATTCCTCAAAAAGTCGATCACTTGGCAGAAACCAACCCCACGGGACTTTACGCTGAGTATCCCATTTCACCCCAGAATTATGAAGATGGATATCGTCCTATCACGTACGCCGATCTTGCAAATGCTGTCAATGGCTTGGCATGGTGGTTCAAAGATCACCTCGGCCTTGGTAGCGGCTCCGAGGTCGTTGCTTACCTGGGGCCCAATGATTTGCGATACCCTGCCTTGATTCTGGGTGCAGTCAAGGCTGGTTATGTGGTGAGTTTCCATCCGAAGACGATATGCGTAGGATACGCAGAAGCTTATTGAATATAGGTCTTTCTCACGTCTCCTCGGAACAGTGTAGCAGCCCAAAAGCAGCTCTTCGATAAATTGAACTGCAAAATAATTCTTTGTCCAAATCCTCAACCACCTCCGGTCCGCTCCATCACGGAATCTCATTCGATGAAAGTGCATGAAATACCATCCTTGGATGACCTGCTTTGCCAACGCTACCCACATTTTGAATTCTCAAAAACGCTATCTGAAGCTCGAGATGAGCCACTCTTCATCGTGTAAGCTGTCTCTCATCAAACAAACGAGGGACCTCATTTCTGACATAACAGCCACACATCTGGTTCTACGGGAGTACCCAAGCCAATGGTCTTCACCCACGATACGGCGGCAAGAAACACAAGATTGATGGCACTGGAACCACCAGCAGGGTTTCTCGCACAAGAGAGTCTCTACCGCGGGAAACGAGTCTTTATGACATTTCCTCCCTTTCATGTCAGTGGCCCCGCGACATCGAAGTTTAAGGCATGTGCTTACAACAAGTTATAGGCGGCTTACCTCGCAACACACTTGTTCATTGGAATCCATACTGGGACAGTGATCATATCACCCATCTCCGGAGCTATTCCAAGTGCAGAAGGACTGGTGCAAGGGCTCCGTAGATCACCAGCTAACGTCGCATATGTTGTGCCTTCAATCGTACAAGAGCTCAGTCAAAATCCCACACTCTTAGAATATTGTGCGCAGAATCTCGACCTGCTGATCTACTGCGGTGGCGATCTCCCACAGTCGATGGGTGACATCGTGGCATCCAAGATGCGGCTCGTAAACCAATTCGGTGCCACAGAACTCGGTCTACAGGCTTTACTCCAACCAAAGAAGGGGTTTCGCGATCCAGAAGACTGGAAATATGTCCAGTTTCACCCGGACATTGGCGTGGACATGCGGCATGTTACAGGAGATGTACATGAGCTATGTATGGTTCGTGATCCAAAGATTGAGACTCTCCATCAGCCTACCTTCACACTATTCCCAGACGCTCAGGAGTACGCAAGCCGTGATCTCTTCATTCAGCATCCGGACAAAGCCAAATCGGATCTTTGGCGATGGCATGCTAGAGCCGATGATATTATTGTCTTTCTCAACGGGGAAAAGACGAACCCAATATCTATGGAACAGCACATTTTGTTTCAAAACTCTAATATTGGTGCAGTTTTGGTGGTTGGCGCGCAGCGATTTCAAGCGGCTTTGCTAATCGAGCCGGCGGGAACCGTCGCATTATCCACAACAGAGAAAGCCGCCTTCATTGAAGGCATATGGCCCAGCATCGAGAATGCAAACAGCGAAGCACCAGCTCATGCCAGAATCGCCAGATCTCATATCCTCTTCACAGAACCTGGAAGACCAATGATCCGTGCCGGTAAAGGAACGATCCAAAGAGCTGGGACGATACAATTGTATGCGAACGAGATCGAAAAGCTCTACGCTGATGCAGAGAAGTTGTCGGATGACCTCTCAGACGGGGCTAGACCCTTCGTAAACTTCGACGATACGAGTGAGCTTGCAAAAATGATTGGAAACGCAGTTCAGTCCACGACGGGGTGGTCGGACCTTGAATACGATACTGATATGTTCGAACTCGGAATGGATTCCTTGCAGGCACTCATGACTGTCAGATCTTTGAAGCGCATATTAGGATTACCTGAGCTTGGCCCGAGTAATCTGTATGCCAATCCATCAGTATCAGCACTCACCGACGCCGTGCTCAAGATCGTAAAGAAAACGAAGGAGTCTGAAAAAGCAGAGAAGGAGACGCAACTCCTCCTGATGGAGAAGATGATCTCAGAGTACAAGGACATGGTAGACCAAATGCCCGCAGCTCAGGCAAATAGCGCAAAGCCAGCAAAGAAGACAGTTCTTCTAACCGGCTCGACCGGCGCGTTGGGATCTTACTTACTTGATACCCTTCTCCACAACCCTAGCATAGCGCATGTCTTCTGTCTCAACAGATCTCCCGATAGCCTCAAACTCCAATCACAGCGAAACCTCTCCCGCAATCTTTCAACAACTTTCGATCCCTCTAGAGTCACATTCCTCCACGCCGACTTCTCCGACAAGTTTCTCGGTCTAGACCAACCCACATTCAATACCCTATCCCAACAAACCACCCTAATAATCCACAACGCCTGGCCCGTGAACTTCAACCTCTCCCTCCCATCCTTCGCCCCCTCCCTCAGCAGCATCATTCACCTCCTCTCCTTCGCCGCCTCCTCTCTGCATCACCCCCAGTTCTTCTTCATCTCCTCCATTTCCTCCGTCCTCTCACACACCTCCCTAACCCCAGAATCCATAATCACATCTCCCACCGCCCCCGGCCCTAGCGGCTACGCGCAAAGTAAGTATATCGCAGAGCACATCCTCTCTCACGCAGCCACACATCTTTCCCTCCCCATCTCCCTCGTCCGCGTAGGCCAGATCGCCGGGGCGGTTCAGCGCGCAGGGTTGTGGAACCGGTCGGAGTGGTTTCCGAGTTTGGTTATTAGTTCTGCGCATATTGGCGCGGTGCCGGAGGATATAGGAGGGGGGTTATTGGGGAGTGAAATTGATTGGGTGCCGATTGATTTACTCTCTGAAGTACTTGTTGAGTTAGCTCTGGGGTTCGGGACAGGAGCGGAGAAAGGAGAAGTACAGGTTTTTCATCCTAAGAATCCGAGGCCGATTTCGTGGGCGCAGTTGAGGGATGTTGTTGTGGGGGAATTATCTTTGATATTAGAGAGAGAGATTGAGAAGATACCGCTGAAAGAATGGATTGCGAGGGTTCGGAATGATATTGAGGGGTCTGCGGGGGGAGCGAGGAAGTTGAAGGATGGAGAGATGGAAGATCTGTTAAGGGTGAATCCTGCGGTGAAACTTCTGGATTTCTATGAAGGGCTTATGGGGACAGGTCAGGAGGTGCCGAATAGGTTGGCTGTGGAGAAGACGCTACAAGTGAGTGCGCGGTTGGAAGCATTGGAGGCGATTAAGGTGGAGTGGATTAGGAAATGGGTTAGGGAATGGTTTGAGGGCTAGCTTTCAGGTGGGCGGTATTGCATGCGATGAGTTGTGGAGTGATCATTAATTTGCATTCATTTCATTGTGGGTGAGAATTAGAAAAATTTGCATTCATTTCATTGTATGTGAGGATCAGAGACAATCCATCTCATCCCATCATATCCAACCTTAACCCAGCGCCGTTCTATGTACTGTGGGGCCGTGTTCCTTAGAACTCCAGAGAATATGTACTTTCCAAATCCAGTCATTATCCACCCGACCCATATACCCAATTCCCGATACTTGTTCAGACATCCGCTAGCCATGCTATGCCATGGTATCATTTCCCTTCCCGCCGTTCCCTATATACAAAAACCTTCCCCACTTCCACCACGCAAAAGCCACTCCCGCGATCCCAATCGCCCCCCCTACTCCGAACGCCACCCACTCGCAAACCCCAAACCTTCACCTCGAAGTTCTCATACTCCTCTTCCCACTCGCCGTCACAAGCGGCAAACTTGGCGGCCTCTCGCCATCTTTATCCCAATCGCTGGGTTCCGTGCCTAGCACATATTCCATCGTGCCTCCGTTCGCGAAGATGTCGCTCCATGTCACCCAATTCTTGGTCCAGGGCTTGGAGTTTATTTTCAGGGATTGGATGTAGATGGCGTCTGAAGAGGCGGTGGAGCTTACGGATGTGGTGGTGATTTGCAGGGTTTTGGAGTTGGAGAGGGAGATGGTGAGGGAGGAGAACCAGGGGGTCGAGGAGATGAGGAAGTTGGGGGTGGAGGTTACGGGGTAGAGACCGATCATGTTCCACTGGGGGGGGAGGAGTTAGCTTGGTTGTATGTTTGGGAAGAATTTTGAGGAAGAAAGGGGAAACGAGAAGAGAAAAGCTGGAACTTACGAGGAGCCATGTTTGCATTGCGCCAGCGTCAGAATTACCTGGGAGACCGGATGGTGAAAGATTGTAATTCTTCGCAATGTTGCGTGATTGGTACGAGGAGCGGGATTGCTTGTTAATGAAGTTGTAGAGGTAGGGTACGTTGAATGTCCTGTTATGGTATGTTAGTTTTCCAAAGCTGACAAAGGACGAAGAAAGATCGCCAGAGGATATACGTACACTTCATTAGTATCATCGAAGATAATACCAGTCGGATTATTTGGGTTCGCTCCAACAGTAAACATCGTTTCCAACCTATCATAAAACGTATCATCACCACCCATGTATTCCACAATTGTAGCCATATCATGGATATCTCCCCAGGAATACTGCCACGAACTACCCTCATAGAATGGGTCACCCCAATACCCAGCATTGGTCAAAGGATCAACCGAAATAAAACCAGACGTTGTTCTTGGTACGATGAAACCAGAATATCCAATCGATGTTAAATTTGCGTCCCAATGATTCCTCCAGTTTCTTGATCGCGCGAGATATTTAGCCGCGTCGGATTTCTTGCCCAATCCGCTCGCAACTTGATAGAGCGCGAAGTCATTGTATGCGTAGTCGACAGCTCGAGATCCGGCACGTGAGTAGGTGGGTGTGATGAAACCATATTTTTTCCAATCTGGTAGGGCTCCTCGTCCTTCTTTAGTCGACGAATCCGGTGCCATGGGATCGGGTGGTGAGGTGTTTGGTGGTGGGGTTTCGGCATCGGTTACCATCGCAGCGTAGCCGTCGTTCCAGTTGACTTTGCCGCGAACGCCTTTGACGTAGGCATCGGCGAGGACATTGTCTGCGTTGGATCCTCCCTGAGTGCGTCCATTATAATTGGAGGAACGGGCATCCGGCATATAGCCATCATGGCGCCAGATGTCGATGAGAGATCGGATATATTCTTCGTAGACTGTAGGTTGAAGGACGTGGAATAAAGCGGTACCACAACGGAAAATATCCCAAAGCGTGAAGATATCCTGATAATATGGCTCTGTTGATGACCAGCCTGGGTTCTCGCCGGTTTGATTTGTTGGGATAAGACTCATAAAGTACAAAGAGGTGTAAAGTAATCCTAGATTGGTGGTATCCGTAGAAGTGGTCGTGATTTTAGAGAGTACTTCATTATTCCATGCTGACTTTGTGGCTGAAACGACAGCAGAAAATGAAGTACCGTGGGGAATCTCATTGTTCACATTCTGGCACGCCTTTTCTATGGAGATCCATGATATTCCGACACGTGACGAGACTGCGGTGGTGTTGAAGGTGAAGAGGCCGCCAACGTCTGTGTTGCCGTCGTTCGCAGTTGCTGAACGGCTCGATTGTACAACACTTCCAGCAGCATTGACGTTGCTGTAGACATTCGCAGCCGAAGGTGTAACGTTAAAATAACCACCTTAAAGAGTTATTGGGAATTCCTATTCGAGCGAGGTTTTGCACTTACATGAATAGATTTTCCAGTTTGGAGATCTGTTCCATCCATTGTTGTATATCCCGGTAGCTTCGTAATGGCCATCGGACTTAATCGCGAAACTCCCTCCAGCATAGCCTTGACTCAACCCTTGACCTCTAAATGATGGTACCACATGACCAACATCGACGAGAATGTTGTTTCCCGCACTTCCAGATGGGAAAGTATACTGATACATGCCAGCATGGGAGGTAGCAGCAAGCTCGACAATGACATTGTCACTTGTTTGCGCATGGTAATAACCCACGGAAGCTTGGTCAGCCACTGCTCGACCGACAGTGATACTCGAGAGGGGATTTGATATATGGCCAACTAAAGGTAACTGAGCAACTGTCCCATATTTTGGTGCGCCACCAGTTCCTTGTTCATGCATCATACTGAATCCAGAAAAGTTGCCATTAGGAAGGTAACCCGAGTATGAATCGGTTCCGGAGAGGAGGAGATCAGGTCCAAGCTTGACCATTCCCCATGGTCTGGCAACACCGGGGAAGTCATTGCCTCCATTTTGCGAGCCAGTGCTAATACCGGTTAGTGATTCTTCTTTTGAGAGTGAAGTTGCGCGGTACTTACAATACATTTACATATTGTGTGTAATCAGACTGGGCCTCAACCACCGTCACGACTGTGGTGAGTATTGGAATGATTCGAGCTTGTCTCATGGTCTAAGAATGAAAACCAACTGAACCGATGGATAGAGAAGCTGGACGTCCTAGGACACGGTTTTATGGTTGTAGTCGGTCCATACAGCCAAGGCATCAGATCGATAGCCTCGCACTGACTTCTCTAATAGGGAATAGTATGACAAGTGGGCCATGGGGAGAGGTGCCGCGTGTGTAGGCGACAGGATCTGGATGTGCCAGCTCAAAATAATATGCAGTGATAAGTCGATCTACTTTTGCATGGTTGTAATAGTTGCATGTGAGGTTAGTTCTGAATTGTAAGGCCAACGTCGAAATCAAATAAATCACATAGTAGCAAGAACGTGCCCAGCTCCTTCCACTTTTGGATCGACACACTTGCGTGATCTAGGATAATTCAATACTTTAAAAAGTACCGGTATCAAATCACAAGCGCTACTTTCAACCTGTGTTCAAGAAGATCGTCCAATGATAACATCACTTGATATATCGGAAGTACCTATGTAGATATGAATACTGGGTGAACCGCAATGCGTGCAGAAATATGCACGTGGGAAAGTAACGAGACCTCATTGTTGTATGTTCAATGCATGAAGTCGTCTCGGCAGATGATTGGTCAAACATAGGAATTGTGTTCTCGCACGCTAGGTGACACAGCGGCGATCGTTTTCTGGACCAATGAGAGCTTAGAGCACTGATTTCTAACCCCCTTTCACCACTTGTGCGAATTAGAAAATCATCCAGAGGTCTAGACACTTTTCACAGTAAGCCAAGAGGACCCTTAGACGGCTGGACGGGACAGCCGAAGACGGTGTAAAAAGAGTGGTATGTTACTGTGATCTGTTGGCGAGCTCGCGGGTCGGAAAAAACTAAACTGACTAATTTCGCTTCGAACTAAGTTAGATCCTGCATTGGGAATCCTTATTCTTTAGTCGACCAATAAACGGGCGGTAGAACTGGGGATATTGTGCATCGATGCATATTTCGGGTAAAGTTATGAATATCTGTGCAGAAGCTAGACCTCCCCTGCACCCCTCCTTTTCCGCCCAATCACTTTTCCGTGTTAGACCTCATGGTAGTACCGATACTACTATAGGTAGCGAGATGTAGGCGCAAGGACATGACAGCTGAGAAGGCCGCATGTGCAGTACAACTCAATAAGACCTGCATGTTGCCGAGCCTACAAGCGGAAGGAGAAAAGAAATGAAGCAAGAGTAAGAATGAAGAAATCGAGGAGCAAAGGAATAAGCAAGTAGCGAGTAGTAAGCAGCAAGCAGCAAGTAGCAAGAAACCGAATCCAGATTCTGAAGGATAAGAGGAATGAACTGCGAGTAATCGTTTCAGTGGGAGAACAATGAATGCACGTCAATATCACCTGCATGTCATGTTTATCATCTGAACCCTATGTCGGTAACTTAAAAATGATGTCCGGCAATTATTGGTATCACGTGACCTGATCACTTACACTCAGCCTCCCACTTGATTGGTTGAATGGATGGACACTAAAGTTAGGAAATAAGTGGTTTTTCCCCCACTCCCACTTCCACTCCCTTATCAACTAACTATAATTCGACTGCACTGCGAGGAAGGCGGCCGGTGCGCTGTCGACTGTTGATTCTCTTCCCTATTAGGTACAATCCCAACGACATTGAAGCGCGCGGCGAGCGATAAAGTCCGCCAAAGTGGTCGAATGCGATTCCAAAATGCGACGGCGGGTTAGGATTCACCCGAAAGTAGTAACCCAAGACTATGAGCCCCGACCATGACTTCGAGAAGGAATATAAAGTGGTTACTAGTACTGCAGGCCGGATTATCATGTCTTCTTATCGAAACGTTTACCAATCTTTGGGATCCACATGCAAGTCCCGGGCTGGTAGCCCTATGAAGCAAGTATGAGGATGCATCCACTTCAACCGTCTCTGACTTTACCATGGCTTTGGATTCGGCCTCGCTCTTGCGGATTTAGGTGTCCAGGCCATGTGTCTGAGCATTACATTTCCAGGGAGCCATGCGGCTGGTCCCTGGCCGTTGAGTTGCATCTGCAGGTACCACGGATGATCGCCTATGGTGGGATCTTGGGAAGCCTCGTTACTCTCTTGGCTCCCCTCCCTGCTCATATGGCTTCCCTCCCTGTTCATATGGTTCATGTAATCAATTCACTAGGATATATAGAGGTAACGAATCAAGTTGCTGGAGCTGAGCACCCGACTTTCGTGAGCCCCATGTACCCACTTTGCTTGCACTGTACCTTCTGGCTCTATGGAGTCTGCTTATTGGGAACCCTACCGATTTACATAGCTGGTTTGGCTCATCGAACCGAATATTCCTGCACGTCATTTTCTTTATGTTAACTACCATTGAAGTTTGTATGCGTCCGGTCGACTTCGGCCGAAAAATTTATTTGGCTACAACCTCTCATATGATTGCCAGGGCATCCGAGGATACAGTAGGCTGAGCGATGGCGAACGGTCTTGATACACATTTCTATGTTCAAAGAAACATCTTTCGAGTGAAAAAGCGAGGATTTTAGTACAGCTCGTCGACGTTTTGCATTGTTCTCCATTCTTCTATTTTTCGCTTAGAGAACAATATTAAGGGTGAGGTGACAATCAACTCCCAAGTACCATTATATTGTAGCGGCCTACTGCTCGTACCAAATCTCCAAATGTACTTATCAAGCTGTATATTTCGTACTTTTATGTTCTTGTACCTTCTTCAAACTATTTACATGCTTTTTGTCACACATGTAGTTTTCTGCATTGCATTATGACGATCTCCTTGGGGAAGCGTTTTAAAAAGTACACCAAAAAGAGCCAATCTGGCTCGAACACACCGCTTGCGAATGATGGCCAAATTTCATCCATTGAGATGCAAGAGCTTGATTGTCACGATCATGAACCGGATATTAAACCATCTTTGCATTCTTTATTCTCATTTACCACCAAAAACCACACATTCGACTTGGTTTGCTGCGTAGTTTCTGGAATACTCAGTGGGGCGCTCAAGCCAATATCATCAATATTTTATGGAAATATATTCGGCGCCCTCACAAACTATGGAGCTGGTGTTCTTACAGGCAGCGAAACTTTACACAGAGTCTCTATATGGTGTATAGCTATCACAGCTCTGGGTGTAGCGACCTGGCTTTCTGAGGGGATATTTCTATGCTCATGGATGGTGTTTGGAGAGCTTCAAGCAAAAAGTGTACGCGAAAAGATGTTCACTGGCTTGTTGAACAAGGATATACAGTGGTATGATCTTAGAAAAGATGGCATTGGTTCTTTATTGATTCGAATTGAAACGTGAGTATGTCTCTTGGAGTAATGTTGATCGAGCTAAATGCTCCACAGTCAAATCCGGGAACTCCAACTATCCGTCTCTCAGCCACTCGGATTTCTTCTTTTTGAAACCGTCTCTGCGATAACTGCCCTTGGAACTGCTTTATACTTCTCTTGGAATCTGACGCTCGTCATTATTGCGACGTTCCCACTCGCTGGCGGCATTCTTTATTTGATCTCCCGGAAACTGACTCCAGCAATCGAAGCGCAGAAACGAGAACTCACTGAAGCCTCAAAACTCGCAAATACAGCTGTTACCGCAATCGACACTGTCAAAGCCTTCAACGGCCAGGACCAGGAGGTGTGGCAGTATCTCTCCGCAATAAAACGATCTACCGCATATTACATGGTGCAAGCTAGGGCGAGTGCCTTGCAATTTGGAATTACGAAATTTATCATGGTAGCAATCTTCGTCCAGGGCTTTTGGTATGGCATATCGCTTGTTGATCACGGATTGAGCGCTGGTCGTGTGCTTACAACATTCTATGCTTGTATGATGGGTATGCAGGCTCTGGAGATTATTCTACCTCAATGGCTGGTCTTGGCGAAGGGTATGTCTGCAGGTGCAACACTCAAATCTATCATGGATCAGGTCGACCGAGGAAAAAATGTGAGCAAGGCAGAAGGATCTATTAAACCAGCCTCATGCGATGGAGATATCGAGGTCAACGATGTAAGGCTTCGCTTGATTGAACCCCCCTGACGATGCTAACATTTCTAGGTCACTTTCGCATATCCTTCGAATCCACAACAGAACGTTCTTAGTCAAACTACTTTATTCTTCCCCGCAGGCGAAACGACTTTCGTGGTTGGCAAAAGTGGTTCGGGAAAAAGTACACTGGGCAACCTGTTGCTCAAATTCTACGATCCGGATGAAGGAAGCATATTAATTGATGGCCATCGAATAAAAGACCTCGACACAGACTGGCTCCGAAAGAATATAACATTGGTGCTGCAGCAGAGTGTGATTTTCAATGAAACGATCCGAAAAAACGTCGAGTTTGGCAAAGAAGGCGAAACGTCTGACCGCGACATCATCAATGCTTGTCAAGAGAGTAGCCTAGACGACGTTGTTGCCGGATTACCGAAGGGTCTGGATACTGTTGTGGGATCTCGAGAGAGGCAACTTAGTGGCGGACAGAAACAGAGGATTGCTCTAGCGAGAGCGCGATTAAGAGACGCACCCATTCTCATTCTCGATGAGGGTACTAGTGCTCTTGATCATACCTGCGGAGCCACAGTTATGAATAACATTCGCAAATGGAGGAAGGGCAAGACAACAATCATCATAACACACGATATCTCTCAAATTCTCGATGATGATTATGTCTATGTCATGGACAAAACTCGAGTGGTACAAGAAGGATATCGGAACAAGCTGTCCGCCAAGGAGAATGGCACCTTTGCAACTTTCTCACCAGAGCCTAAAATCTTGCACAAGCTTGATGTTCATCATCGCGCCGTTACTGGTGAGAGGAGAAAGTCGGAACCAATTACGCCGACGTCCTCGAATTTCGATACTTTTGATATCGACCATCGCTTTTCAGCCGCACCAACGTTATTCGAACATTCGATCTTACCTGCACTCCGTCATCGTCAATCTTTAGACTTCTCGACTAGAAGAATGTCTCTCAGTAGTTATTACCCAATAGCTTTCACCAACGATTTGAGAGCCAAAGAAATATGGGGAACGCCAACGGAAAGTCCTCGTCCAAGGTTCGATAAGTTCGAAAAACCCCGTTCGAAGTCTACGGGACCTAGAACGCGAAAATACAGCCCCGCAAGATATCTTTCGCCACCTCAGAGGTATCATGAGGAAAAGTTATTCCCAGTTGAGAACGTATTTTCTGATAATTACGAGATAATTCCCGAGTCATCACCTAAAGAAATGGAAAAGAGCAAAAGACTCACTGCCATCAAGACAGACTTTCCAATTGCTGGATCTTCAGCGATAGACCCAGACATGGAAAAGGAAGGAAATTCGAAGCAAGATGAAAATCAATTGAGCAATGAGCAAGACAACATTGAGCCGGCTTCCTTAAAACATATCCTTAGCACTGTCTGGCCTATTCTCAACAAAAAGGAGCGTGTAGTCATCCTCGCGGGATTTTTCGCAGCATTTATCGTTGCAGCAGCGACGCCTGCATTTTCAATCATATTTGCACGTCTTCTCGACACATTCTACAACTCCACCAATCGATCAGCTGAAGCTCAGAAATGGTCACTCGCACTTCTTGGTGTGGCCATCATAGATGGAAGTGCATGTTTCTGCTCGCACTACGCACTCGAGCACGCAGGACAAGCATGGGTTAATGCACTCAGAGTCGAAGCCCTGAAACGAATTCTCGGTCAACCAAAATCCTGGTTTGAAGAATCGAGGAACTCGCCTGGGCGACTGAATGAAGTTCTGGACCGAAATGCCGAAGAAATGAGGAATATCATCGGTCGATTCGCTGGGGTCGTTTTCACGGCTTCTATCATGCTTTTTATATCCATTATATGGGCTTTTGTGAATTGTTGGAAACTCACCTTGGTGCTCGTCGCGTGCACGCCTGTGATAATTTGCATCACAAGACTCTATCATGGTGTGAGTGGAAAGTGGGAGCATCGATGCAATTATGCAACGGAAATCACGACCAGTATATTTTCGGAGACGTTCTCGAACATCAAGGTTGTCCGAGCCTTCACGTTGGAAAATTATTTCAAGGACAAACATTCAAACGCCGCTGTTGATACCTTTCAGGTTGGGCGATCGCGGGCAAGATATTCTGGACTTCTATTCGGGCTATCCGACGGGTTAACATTTTTTATAACCGCCACAATCTTCTACTACGCTACAGTTCTCGTAACTCAGAAGTTCCTCAGCCTATCTACTGCTCTTCAAACCATCAATCTCCTTCTCTTCGGCATTGCTAATAGTACCAACATGCTGACCATGATTCCGCAAATCAATTCCTCTCGTACAACAGCAACACATATGCTTCACCTTGCGAATCTTTCTCCTTCCCAGTCCCACGAAAACCTTGGATCCTATCGTCTCACCACAATCTTCCCCATTCGTCTTCGCAATCTATCCTTTACCTACCCCGCGCGCCCCGAGACCCCAACCTTAAAATCCATTACTCTGTCTTTCCATCCCAACACAACAACTGCACTCGTCGGGTCATCTGGTTGTGGCAAATCGACTCTGACAGCACTCCTCATCGGTCTCTACCCACCTGATCCCGAACCCAAAGACGCCCTCACATTCGCCGGTGTCCCCATCCAAAAATGTCACATTCCTTCCTTACGCTCCCATATCTCTCTCGTCCCACAACAACCCCTCTTATTTCCTACCACCATCCGACAGAACATCCTCTACGGCATCCTCGAATCCTCCTCCATACGCCCTCAGTCCTCCGTCACCGCTGCAGCAAAAGCAGCCAGTATCCACGAATTCATCATCTCCCTCCCATCAGGCTACGAGACCCTAATAGGAGAAGGAGGACAAGGAATCTCACCCGGCCAAGCGCAACGGATCGTAATTGCAAGAGCCTTAGTGCGCAAGCCGAAATTGCTCATTCTAGATGAAGCCACAAGCGGATTGGATGGAGGCAGCGCGGAGACAATACGAGAGACGGTGGGGAGACTAAGGAGAGTCGAGGGCCTGGCTACAGTGGTGGTGAGTCATACGGTGGAGATGATGCGGATGGCGGGACGCGTGCTGGTTATGGATAAAGGGGAGGTGGTGGAGGTGGGCGGGTTTGAGGAGTTGAAGGGGCGGAGGGGTGGGAAATTTAGGGGGTTGATTGGGGAGGGGGAGGGGACGGGGGTAGAGAGTGTGGAGAGTGATTTGGCGGATGTGGATTTGGATTTGAGTTTGAGTGATGAGGAGGAAGCGAGGGATACACCGATTAGAGAAAGAAGGGGCAGGGAGAATTGGATTAGGAAGAGGAGTTTTTGAAGTGCGTTAATTGGTTTTAATGGTGTTCTTTTGTATAGAAGTTCAGTAGCATTTTGCATTTGAATTATTTACGTACCGATATCTAAGTCTTCAGACTTCTTTCTCGAGCGAACATGACCATTTTGTAAACTGGTGAATATACCAACCTGGATTCTCTTCCGAGGCCATATTAGTGAAGAGCATCTATACCGATATTTCGCAATACAAAAGATCTTTCTATACCTGGTGTCGAAGAAATTAGGTTAGTAGCGCTGACGAACCAAGCCTAAACCTCCCCAAAGCCAAGCCTTACCCCACCAAACACCCACTAAAACCATCCCTGCACCCGCCCCTAGCAACCATCACATCGCATCACATCGCGTCTTACTTCCGCGAACATCAATAACCTCAAAAAACCACGACCCGATTTTCCACCACGAAACATATACGTCAATTGCCTCACATCGCACACCACCAGCAACTAACTTCTCTCCATCCCCCTCACCAGCCATCCTCCCCTCGCGCACAATCGAACCAGAAAAACCACACCCACATCCTCTGACCAAAAAAAAGAAATGTCAACACAAACCCCCTCCCAACTGCTCTCCTCCTCCGTCTCCTCCCTCCGCTCCTCCCTCACCACCCTCGATAACAGTATCTCCATACTCGATGCCGGGATTTCTGATTTTCCGCGCTTGAAGACGGTGTTGTCGGCTACGAGGGTATGTATTTATCCCATCTCCCCCTCCCCCCCATCTTTTCCGTACTCTCCTCCCCTCCCCCTTCCCCCCCCCAGCGCTCAAATACTGAAAAATTCTCACCCCAGCACTTCGAACTCACCCCGCAATCGCACCTCCTCTCCGCCCAAAAATCGCTCTCAGAAGAACTCTCCCCCGCAATCGAAACCCTGCTCGCGCGCACAGAAGCGCATATCTCGCGGCTGCAGCGTCGGGAGGAGGGGTTGATTGCGAGGGGGGATTTGTTGGAGGGGCGGCTTGGGGGGAATAATGCTTCGAAGGGTATGGGGAAGGGTACTAGGGGGATGGCAGGGGGAATGGGAGGAAAAGGTGGGGGGATAGGAGGGGGAGGGAGAATGGGAGGAGGAGGGGCAAGAGAAGGACAAGAAGAAAAAGCGATGCGGTTGAAGGTGCTGAGACAGAAGAAGGAGAGGTTGGGGTATGCGGTTGAGAGGCTGGGGTTGCAGAGTCAGCAGCGGCAGAGGCAGTTGAGGAAGAGTATTGCGCCGGGGATGGGGGGGTTTGAGTGAGTGGGTAGCATGATGGATTGGATGGGGGGAGAGAAGGAGGGAGAAGTTATTCTTTAATTACTAATTTAGTTTTCAAGATTATTCTATGAAAATTTTATTTTTGAATAGGTCTTTATAAGGGCTTTAAAATAAGCTAGCACTTATTATTATAGGACTATTAGACTCATATAGGACGGCTTTAACCAAATTCGAGAGTTCAAATAAAGATTTGCGGGCAAAGCTGGCGGAAATCAGAACAGCGGAACAGGAGAGGACGAAACATCTCGCAGAACTTGGTCATAGACTAGAAGAGTTGGGAATTGACGAAGATGAATTGCTGCGGAAGTGCGGTATGACGCTGCGGCCAAAGAAAATAGATGTCGAGGATCTGGTCCGTCGGGTCATTGCTGAGGCTTTTCGCACATAGGCTGCGAGAGAGGTGCCCATAGGTGGGTTGTCTAGCTCTCCAAACCACCCAGTTACTCAAGCAGCGGTGGCGCGTACCGGAAGGAGATCCTACACAGCCAGTGGGGTAAAGTATGCCCTTGAACCCACCTCTTCGGAGGAGAAAAAACAGGCCCATCTGAGGCTCTCAGTACAAAAATGATAATAAGAACTTTATAATCTCTCAAAGTGTTTAGGATATTTATTTAGTGATGATATCCTTAGTATATCTAATATTTTAGGACTTTTAGGACTTTTAGGACTTTTAGGATATTTGTTGGATAATAGTAGATAGCTTCAATATTGTTCTAAATCGGCCTATTTTTTCTACTCCGAAGAACCCACCCACCGGGCACCTATCAAGTCACCATAGCCCACCTATGGGCAGCCTAGTCACACACATCCAACCCCAACCCCTCCACCCCCAACCCCTCCAACCCCCTAAACCCCTCCTCCACCACCCACTTCCTCCCCCCCTCACACCCCTTAAACAGCACCTCGCACGCTTTCCCCAAAACCAACAACCCCGGCGGTCTACTCCCCGCTTCCTCCACCGCATCCACAACCCATTCCAGACTCGTTCTCAACACTCTCTGATCCGGACACGACGCTCTCTCCACCACTGCACAGGGAGTATTTTTTGGCCAGAGTTTTCTCGTTCTTATAACTTCTCCTGTTTGCTCGTCGACGACTTTCGCGTCTTCTGATTCGTGCGTCGTGAGATCTGCTACCAGGCCTTTGATCCTGTGGAGCGCCATGAGGAAAACGACGGTTTGCGTGCCGACATATTCTGGCGGAACTGTAGGTTTACCCTTTCTTCCCGTTCCGGTGCATATAAGTACCTGATCACTAACCGCGCGCTGTGTGGCGGGAATTCCAGCAAACAAAGGCGCACTTAAAGCACTCGTTATACCAGGTAGTACCACCACTCTATCTGCGAATCCCTCCTTTCTGAAGAATTCGTATTCTTCTCCTCCTCTACCATATATATATGGATCACCTTGTTTTAGTCTTAGAACTGTCTTTCCAGCTTTCAGACCAGCTAGTCCGAGAGATAATAGCTCTTCCTGGGCTAGTTCTGCGTTTCCGGGGAATTTTCGAGCAATGTGGACGGGTGTGCGACGGGGTATGAGATCGAGCACACCGGAGGGAACGAGTTTGTCTGCGAGAATAATGTCGGCAGATAAGATAGCTTTATGTGTTGCGCGCGTGAGCAGATCAGGATGACCTGGACCGGATCCAGCAAGTATTATTTGTGCTTTCTTTTCGGCGCGAGAATCAAGAGACGAGGTATCAAGGGGCGAAGAAGTAGCCGGGTTTGTAGCATATGATTTAAGGACAGAGTCGACATCAGAATCCGTGATCGATGCAAGTCTTCGTAGGGGCCAATATTCGCAGATTTGTGATAGCCACCTCATACGTCTGTTTTTCGCTGCATCGAGATCCGCTTCTGTGATGAGCTTGTTGAATGTCGCTGTTTGGTCGATTTCTTCTTCATTGTTGAGATCTCCATTTAGTGCCATGTGTGACAAGTGATCTTCTTCTTGTATGCGCCGACGAATTGTGCCTAGTCGGAGACATGCGCTTCCTAAATTCGTAGGCAGGGAGGAGGCGATTTCACGTCGTATTCGAGAGGAGAGTTTGCATCCTTTGCCATTGGTTGTCACACCAATTTGTAAAGGACCGTCGGTATGTGTCGAGAGTAAGGAGAATGTGCAAAGACTTGGAGAGTCTGCCACATTGACTGGTATGCGATTCCGTCTGCAAAGTTGCGAAATATGCGCACCTGGTTTGATTAGTCGCTGAATGGGGAAAAAAAAGGAGGATGTCCATACTCATAGGATCTCTCGACCCAGAAGTGACGAATACTGCATCAACTACTCCTCCAATTTCTTCTCTACCAAGTCGCATAACATCTTCATCCTCGAAAGACTTCTTCAGCCATTTCGCTTCGCCATTGTCAATTCTCTTTTGTAATGTGTAATGTAATTCTGCGGTTTCAGGAGCAATAAGGAGTGGTTTCGCTCCAACTTCAAGTGATTTCGCGCATCGTGCTCCTGCTAATGGATTCGACCCGACTATTAGATGAACATGAGACGTAGAGTCCACAGCTGTGAGAAGAGAAATGGGAGTCATGATTAGATTGGCAGACTCGTCACCACGGAGGAGAACAAAGAATAATGATCGTGAGTTATGAATAAGACGGACGATATATGGAGATATGAGTCAAGAGAAGGGAGAAAGATGAGAATAAACAATGATTTAATTGACCAAACTAACTAAATATCTCCCTCCACCAAATCCCGTCGCATCTAGCTCGGTATTTTGGTCTTCGCATTACTATTCCATTAAATTTCATCACCCACGCGCGATAACGCCATCGCGGGACCGATAAGAAATTTCACTTGCCCCTCCACACTAGCGGGGTTGATTGACTAACGCATTTCGGAGCCGGTGTTGCTGCCGCTTTAATTCTTGTGTTATGATGAATCTAGAGAAACAATGTTACGGTGCTTGCCCATAAAATCCATTCTTTAAAGCAGCAAGTACTACCACTATCCAGGGATTTCCGAACTCGCAACAACCCCGCGGAAATGCAAACCTACCTGATAGCGACAGCGAAGCTATTGTCAACATTACAACAGAGCGGAGATGCACATTTATTTGTACAAACGGGTTTATCTGAGGTATTCGAAGTAGAATGAATTAAATTTGATCATTATTTTTGGTGCAGACGCTCATTATTCGTTACTCATCTGAAATCTGCTTCCGGCAAACTATAATTCATGAAATTTTCGTTACAAGCTCTCAGGCTCAATCAAAATGACTGGATGGAAGCAGAGAGATCTCGATATACCAGGTTATCAACCATCTAGTGCTCTACACGATAATAACGTGCCCCTGCCCACCCCAATTCGGTGCCCTCCCACAAAGCCTGCAAATGCCCACAACCACATCACCGCAGACACGAAATGCTCTCAATATCAAAATTGCCAAGTCAGTCAACCCCTCCGACCCCTCAGCCTATCAATAAACCTCAAGTACCTTCTGCCAACGCCTTGTGTATCTCCTCTCTCTCGGTCTCTATCCATCCCCATCCTCTGACCTGCTCCAGCTCCCATGCCCATACTAGTAAAGCCCATATCAGGTGTCCCCATAAACTCTATGCTCATATTTGCCCAATGCGTCATGGAAGTTGGCAAACTTCCAGCGTTCTTTGTAGAGTCTCTAGCCACAGGAGTTGGTGACAATATTTCGCTTGTTACCGAAACAGACGCCGAGCGAAGAGCTTCAAGACTGCGAAGATATGCGGGATCCTGCTCATTGAGACGATTCTATGTGTTGGGCGACGTCGTACAAATCGATGAGAATTGGGCACTCGGTGATGGTGTGAGAAGCTTGCGATTTTGGACGACGGTGGGTGTGTGGTGCTTGTCACATGGGGAGCTGGTTTTGCTCGATGATTTGGATGTCTTATGCGGAGTCAGTTGATTATCAACATCTGCTGGTGATGAGCTGGTTGCTGTGAGGTTCCGATTTTGAGCATCGGTTCTTCTGGGTAGCCTCGACTTCGAAACCTTTTGCGTGCTAGATTGATGTGATAGGAGACTGGGTTTATACTGTCCTATTTCTTGCGGATCGTGATCTTTGATAGTGCCGGGATCTCCGCTCCCTGAAACCATCTTTTTCTCATCGTGATCCATGGGAGTGGAGCACTTCGGCGTCTTAATTGAATCTCGCTCATCTCGATCGGTATCTCCTGAAGTATCAGAGGAAGTAAGTGGAGGTAAAGTATCATGGTATTTTCTTACATGTTCTGCAACTAAAGAAGATTGTGATGTTCCAGGCTGACTCTGACTAGGCGTAAGTGGTGAAAGCTCCTCGGAACAGTTGGCTCTGCGATTCGAGTAAAAGGATGACTCGTGGGTCAGTCTGCTGCGCAAAGTCCCCGAACTAGCACTGGCACTGTAGCATGTATCGATTGGTGACACAGAAATCGGTGTAGCAATTTTAATGCTCTGGTTTGCAGACATGGTTTGTTGAGGTGGAAGGGGTGGCCAAGCAGAAGCAATAGGAAAAGTCCATCCAGGAGAATCGTTTCCTTCACCGAATATAGACTGCAGCAGAGTCTCAGTATAATCCTTCGAAACCCGGATAGACGTGCCCTTTTCAGAATTCCGCGCAGGTTAATTACCGCATCGCACAACCACATAGTCTCTTCCGGACAGTATTCTAGAATTTTGGTTAGCAGAGAATTCATTTGCAGGTTTCGTGGCGCAGTGGAAACTCATTTACCATTTAAATCTCCATTGCTCCAGTTCCAAGGGTCTTTTTCGTCTCTTGGGCGATTTCCCTTGAACCTTCTACACATCAAGTGAAGTTCGGCCATAGTAGATTGGCCATTCCGTTTCAGCAAACCATTGACAATGCCTCCTAGCAGATTTTCCATCTTCTTCATATCATACCCAAATTGTCTCGCACTTCTTAAAGCACTACATCCGAATCTCGTAAAATCTGCCTCAATCGCAAGGTACTGGACCCGGTCGAGGTAACGATGTAACCAGACGTGAGATAATGGGGAGAAAATAGGCCCACTGAACGCGCTCAATGTGACATGGAAGTGATATTCTGTCCAGAAATATGTCTCTATTCTGCATGTATTGACTACTGGACAGCTGAGTAACTGTATGCTTTGCTCTTATCTTGGTTTATCCGAAAGGTGCCATTCCATCAGCCGACTCCCATTTCTGCAATGCATCTTTCTGAATGTCCTCCATCTTCGAGTTCTCTTGAATTTATCGCTGCAAGTCTGTTAGTATCCCTGACATTTGACAGAGTGATATTCGACTTACCGCCAGATAAGTTGTATTATCTTTCCCAGAGGATCCGGCACACGACGTTTCAATCTTTGCCTCGGTGAAACCCGCGATGAAGAACAGGGCATATGTGATGAGTGCAGCTACCAAGCCCTTCATGACGTCAAATTCCCGCTTTCCACGTTCCGAGACACCCGTGGGATAAGGTAGAATTGTGATAAAGACAGAGATACACGATAAGCCGTACCATTTAGTAGTATTAATGAAATGTTGGAGGTTCGGTTTGTCGCAGTGGAATGTTGAAAACTTCATGATTGGGAACAGTGTGAGACCTGTAACAAACGCCAAAACCTGCATAGCGATAGTGAGAGCCCTAACGATTGCGAGCCAATGATGATGTATGTAATACCAAGGTTGAGATGGAGGTTCTACCGCTGGAGATGGAGGTTCTACCGCTGGAGATAGAGGTTCTACCGCTGGAGATGGAGGTTCTACCGCTGGAGATAGAGGTTCTACCGCTGGAGATAGAGGTTCTACCGTTGGAGAGGTATTGGAGATATCAGATCCTGCCATTATAAAATACTTGGTTAGAAAATATTTCTGTAAATAAAGATTGAAGTATACATACTGTACGGTGGTGGGGGTGCTTCTTTCTCCATGATGGTCAAGATGAAGAAGTTTAAGGAAAGAAGTTTCAGGAAAAAAGAAACAGAGAAAGTAGAGTTAAGTGCAAAGTTAGGATAGCTGGCGCGTGACGGCGTACCACTAGATGGGAACTATGGCGCTCGCATATCTGCCAACTGTGGAAGCCGCTCGAGTCAACAGTAATTGACTGGGACGTTTTCCGTGTGATAACTTTCGAGCTGGTTGGACTGGGTCGGGATTGTTTGTAGGATCGGTTGTAGATGTGGAATTATTTGAAAATGGAGATACTGATTTGCGAAGAGACCCATTGATAGATCGTTGCGGCGATACTATTGACGGTCAGTTCGATTTTTTGTAAAACAGAGTATTGTAAAACTTTTCTTGTTGTTGCAATCCATCTTGACTTACGATATAAATTTCCTGTGAATAAAACGAAGAAAAGGCTCGCTCATGCTAGGTGCAAAGGGCTTGAGAAGTGAATAGAGGTAAAATTGCAGATTCAATGGCTCGTATTCCGAGAAACCAGCGAAAACTCAACCTAGAGATGCGAAGGAAAGAGAGGCAAGGTGATAGTGAACAAAGTCACCATGACCACTTTCGGGTGATGTTAATGAGTTGTGAAAATAAGTTTAAGGAATAGTCACAACATTGACGAACTCGCATGGCGACGAATACGCCTTCAAGCCTCGAATGTGTGAATTGTTCCAAGTCTGAGCGAAATAACTCTCAGATCGTCATACCACCAGTCTCAATCGTCCCAAATTAAGAGACGGAACATGAACAAAAACTGTATGTATGTTGAGTTAAGGAAAGAAAGGCCATCATGCAGCTTCTACATTTGAGGAATGACTTAACGGCTGACATATCGCTATCGCTATCGATTTGCTTATACTCCTTTAAGTCCTTTCAAGACAACCTGTTATGCAAGTACTTCGAACTCTTCACTTAGACTCGAGGCTTTTATGTTGTGCTGCATGCAGTGCACCTCACACCACATTTGATGTCCAGTCATGAGGATTCCAATGAGCGCGCATATTTTCACCACCACGCGTACGACACATCACCCAAGCCAACCAGGTGTATCCTCTGTGATACTCATGCATTCAGAAAGCCAATGTAAATCTTCCACAGGTCGGCAGCTAAGTATCCCAAGGGCGGAAAGATATTTATAAATCATACCGGCGGCCAACAGAATTCTTTCGCGCACCATCGCACAATGCATTATCCTCCACAGACGCACTGCCAGTGTACTTGATATACATATACATACATCAATGTAACAGAGTTGTCGGCTGACTGGGCGGCGCAATGTGTGACGGTTGATGAGTACAGAGTACATGCATAGTAGGTAGACGAACAACTTATGAGGTCTGCTTGGGGTGATATCGGATAAAGGTTCTTCCGTACCCCGCCTCCGTCATGAATTTCTTTTTCCTTCCACGGTCAATCAAGCGACAGACATTTTTCACAGTTCACAGTACAATCGCGCATTTTAAATCTTGCCTACAAATAGCAATACAAACAAGCAAGAGAATAACTTAAAACTTCTCTATCACAACCCTGAAAACTGTCAAAATGAGTGAAGCGCCGGTACCCTCCAACTTCAACCCAGAAGAGGCAGACAACTTTGAAGATGTAAGATCTTAAGACTCCTTTGCGCGCAAACGTCTTCGCGATACCAAACTCTCAATATGCTGACTTTTGAAAAGATCGAGAAGCAGTTCGCAGTCAAAGGTTCGCAAATCTTCACATCCCTCATCTGCTACCTCGCCATTAACCCCGCAGTCAGTCGTTCAGCACATGTCCACCTACTGGGCGATTCTCGAGAAAGTCCGTGGCTCCGCTCTGCGACTTACCAAAATCGATGATGAAATATATGACCACCTCAAGAAAGACTTCCCAGAGTTCGATCCTGCGGCTACGATAAACGAAGACGAAATGAAGAGCAAGACAGGCAAGGAAAGATGGAGGACCTTCATGATGCAATATGAAAACAGAGTTGATGACTTCAACTTTGGTACCATGCTGAGGTCAAATCCAACATGGGAATATGGCCAGGACGAGACCATCTTCGGTATGTATTGCGCCGTACGAGTCAGGGTGGGACATGGCTGATAGGGGGTCTTGACTAGTGCCTCGAATGCAGTTCTATGCCATCGAAATTGCGAGGTAAGGATAGGTCTTGTTTCACCGTATATCATTTGTTTGCTAAGACTTCTTCAGAAATCGCCTGGGACTCAATGACTGGATTTACGAAAATGCAAACCCGGGAGCGAAGGAGAAAGCCGAAGAGAAGAACAAAGAGGAAGCAAAGTCATAAGCTCTAGGTTACATACAAATAATTATACCCCGTCACACCTACGGTTATTGGCATGCGATTGTGCCAGGTCATGAGTTTACGTGGAGAATATTGGGGTTGCCTTGGAGCCGGATTCTCTCCATCTCATGCGCGGAGGTGCAGAGGATAGCCACATGGCGTGCATGAAGCTACAACATCTAGTGGTGCATCTGGGGCACGTAGAGATGCTCATCACTCCATCTCAAGGGGCAGGCGTAGCACATCCTCGTTGCCAACGAACCCCAACTTCCTATCCGGAAAGCCAATGATCTTGGTTCATTAGAAGCAAAAATGTGTTCAAACTTGTGTGGTGTCATGAGAATATATTGGTGTGAGAAGCATTGCACAGGCAATCTATCTTGCTGGGCTACCATGTCCTATCTGCTTGCTTTATGTGTTTGGGCTTTCAAACGGGTAAATGGATGCCAAATCTCAGATATCTTCCTATGAAGGTGTACATGATAGATTCCTGAAGTCACCCTTTCTCTTACAAAGTAGCTTCGACTATCTTGGCCTATCCCTTAGAATGCAGCTAGAGGATCTAACCGACATGATCTTCAGATGCGATTCGAGCAGAACATGAATACTTCTATCGTAATAGATCTCCAACCAATAACCTTGTCGCACTTATCCGGCTCTCCACAATCCCCATAACGCTTACGAGCATCATCATACATCGAGAGCCACTTCATGGCGCCACGACCCTGTATCCACCCGGATTAATTATCGGCCCGTGACCACCTCAGCAAAGCACAGCTTGCGACCTAAATTAAACTTCCCCTCCTTTACATTTCGTGCACATCTTTGCTCCGTGATGAAAGGGGGACCGCCATTTGCACTTCAATTATGCGGCCAAATTATGAGACATTCTATCCATCACATCATCGTCACAGCTTGGGACACAGGATACAAGTGGCACTGCAATGCTGGCATGAAAACGATGAATTTCATTACTCCTGACTCCATTTTGCTACCCTAGGATTCCAATCTTCCCAATGAAGGTGCCTGTTACACCTAACCGATACCGTACGATCACGCAGAGAGTCTATTTTCCAGAAAAGAGCAGGGTTTGAGAATTATGCGAGATGAGATTAACAAGAAAGAGATGATCCATCGCCAGCGAATGGGCATTTCTTTCCAGAAAAGTTGCGGGGAGATGTCAGGCAAAGTACGACCGGTACGACCAGCAAGTCCGATTCCTCAAATCCATCGTGGGGGTCCCGCGTTTTGCAGTTGGCAATCTGGAACCATGGGATCAATGGAACTGATGGACTCGTTATCCTCGTCCATCTCCACGTCGTAATCCCTATTCCGATTGACATTCGCTTCGGTCAGCCAATCCACCCGGAGCGGCTGAGAGAATTTAGGATGAGCCTGGCTGGCTCGGTGGCTTCTCGCTTCTGGTTCTTGGTCTCGGAAGTAATGACGGCCGGCGTCCATACTTGATGAGAGTGCCATCGGAGGAGTCTGCCCTCCATTGAAACGGCTGTGGCTTTCTGGTCTCTGGGGATACTTGTGGAATGGAATTTGTGGAGGATCTGGTACAGCATAGAGAGATAACGGTCGAGTTCGTGGCTGACTAGCTTTCCTCTGCTCCAACTCGTATCTGCGATAATCGGCTGGCGACGATCTTCGACGTACTTCTTGGCTGGCCTGTTGGATACTGGCCATCGTGGGAGTCCGGCTCCCATGGTAGCTTCCTGTTGTAGCACGTATAAGGGCTGGTCTTTCGGCTCGATGCGAGTTTGCCGTGGCAGGACGTTTTTGTAAGTCGTATTGAATCGCGCTGTTGGAGAGGTGTGATGGCTGCCTCGTGCGTTCCTCTGGAGCGGGTGTTCTACGTGAAGAATGCCTTGTTTGTGGTCGCACAGGGATTGGTAGACCAGCTGGTCCTTGTCGATTTCTTTCTGCAGCCAATTGATACTGCGATTGTTCCCCTTGGGAAAAATGAGCTACAAATCCAATAGCTTCAAGGACGTGGAACTTGCTTACACTCATAATCTTCTTGTGGCGGAAGCCCGCTGCGTAATTGATCAAACTCCCAGTCTCTCATGGACTCGTTTCCTGTACTCTACGTCAGCGAATCCTGTCCAATTTTCGATTCTCGGCAGCTTTGAAACTCACTGAATCCACGCGGCTCAGAAGCAATGGGCTTGCTCTTGATTGCAAATCGGCTTGCCATCATCCGTCTAAACTGTTCCTTCTCTTCCTCTCCCTTTGTCCAAATTTGGTCGTGCGACGGCATTGGTTGAAATGATCTTTGGGTACTCATATCTGTAATCGGGCGAAACGTCGTGTAGAAAAGCTCACAATTGTTGTTTGAAACGCCACAGATTTGAGTTGAAGAAAGAATAGCGAGGACAATGGCCCAAGATATTCGAATGCCAACCCCTCTAAGTTCTTCGCGAGCGAGACTGTTGGCAAACTGGGGTAGTGGGTCCACGTTGATGTTTGATCTGCGTTTTGGTGCATCACCACGTTGCTTCAAGGTATTGGACGACCAACTCCATTTGCTTATTATTGGTCCTCACCATGTTCTCATTCCAGAGATCACTTGCATGATAGCATATGCTTTTGCATCTTTAGGCTAAGAGATGAAGCGTTGTGAAGGGTGACGACTGGTTTCTTGAGGTGGTGGGAGCATTCGAGTACGTTATCACAAAATTTGTCGACTTTCGGGTTGAAATGGCACGATTGCTTTCTGACGTGCATGTGTCGATTTTAATTGATGTAAGTATTTCTACATATACTCGATGCCGCTACTTGCATGTGGTTTTCTACTACTTTGCAGGCAAATCGGATCTACCAGAAGGCTAGACCCTGACGAACGAGTACATAATTTGTGTCACGTGATATTCCTCGATTTACCTCAATTTCCTGCCTGAACCATTAGAGAACACGGATATAGACGAGTGGTGAGGAAAGCGAATATAGTTTCCAAGTAGTCTCGCAACTGGTGTTCGGCTGACAGTTGTTGCGTCGCACCCACCGAAGGGAATTACTTTCTTGATATCCTTAAACTCCTTCACCTCATCTTTTGTGCGATTTGACAAATAACGAATTCTGCAATTCACATTGCCACTCCCTCTAATATTGCTTCCGAAGAATGATTAAAGTTGCTAGTATTACTTCTGAAAGAACATCTTCTCCGGCCTATTGATATGGATTCGTCTAGTCACATGCATCCACAAGGTAGGTACCTTTGGTTACATTTCATACAGTTTTAGAAGCGTGCTACAAGATCTGCAGAATCCAATCAACAATCACCAGCTTTTAGCAGCTATTCTGCTACTACTGCCACCATGGGGAGTGTTGGCCCAGAAAAAAAGAATGGCGCCCAAGCAGCGTACGAATCGCCGCTTTCCCTCCTCCTCTCCCCAAGATCGCAACAAGGCAAGCACTATCCCCGTACACTAGATCGAACGAAAGATCTAACAAAATTCCCTCACAGGCCCCCCCCTCCACAGCGAAGAGCAAGCGATCTCCCTCGGCTGGGCAGTTCGTAAGTGCCAACCCCATCCAACTCACGAGATCTCCCCGCTAACAGCCTCCCTCCAGGCCGCCTCTCACCAACCCAACCCGTCTACGCATCCAATAACTCCCAATACGAAACCAAAGACCCCTACGGCAATCTCATCCCCGTCAAAGACGAAGCAGAGCGCGTCCTCAGATTAGCCTGCAATCGCAACGCCGCCCCTAGCCACATCGCCCACGACTGGAAAGAGAAATCTTCGCGATATGCGCCCGAGTCGAGGATGTTTGCGTTGAGTCAGAAGATTGTGCAGTTGGTGGAGGAGATGTACAAGGTTGGCGCGGCGTCGGTTATTCCGTGGATGAATCCGGAGACGAGGTTGAAGGAGAAGAAGAAGGAAGCGAGGTTTTTGTTGTTGAAGAGGATTCAGAGGAAGAAGGCTGCGATTGAGGGTATGTTCTTACTGATTCCAGACAGTTCATCAGTGGGTGCACTAGTTCATCGACCAACTTCAGATGCCAAGGACGAATTTCTACGTTTCTCGATATACCCACACGATGCATCTCATTGTTCAGGTGAGCTTTCAACATTGAGAGCTCATATATACACTTGCCAGAAGAAATCTCAAATGTGTATATTTGGAGTGAATATCGAGGTTTTGAAGTTGGTCGATGAATCAGTACACCCTCCGGAACTACCACCCAGATGTCCCCCAGAAAAGCTAACACAAACGCAGAGGGACGAGCCAAACTGCGAGTCTGCGAACCCAACACAGATTTTGTGCGCAACACAAACAAACGCTTGGATAATGCATATCGAGGTACATCTTCCCCTTGTCACTAACCCTCGTGCATGTGGAAGCTGACAGGCATATAGCTCTACTAAAGCAATCAAGAGAAGAAACCAAGGTAATCGAGGCCAAGAAATCGATTCAGGACTTTTATGTTCATCCTTCGACGGCAAGAACTGAGATTTATGGAGAGAAGTTCATGGTGCCGATTTATGAGCCGTTTCCGAGGGTTGGGAGGACGTGAATAGGTGGTGGGGAGGTTGGGGTGGTTAGTTGAGTGAGGGGGTTGTTTCTGATTGGCGTTCTGCGGTCGGGAAATATCGGCTGAACGGGAAATGGTTATGGTGTTGCTCGTGGGATATATGGTGGAGATATTCGGGGTGCTGTGACTCGGAGTTCTGTGACGCGGCGTTTTGCTGTGGACTTGCTGGGAGCGATGCACCATGGACGAAGGTCGGGCAATGGCGGTGGTGGGATTGATCGGAAATGGATTGTTATGATATTGATATCACAGATGTGGGGAGGGACCTCTGGAAAACAATGTGGTAGGACGAAAATGGAATTGGAATATCGATTTAGTCATGCTATGCTATGAAGTCTACGCAACTGCGTGCTTGCTCCAGCGTCAAGAAGACTATCCAAGCTCGAGTGCCCCAGAAACTTCCAGTGATAATTCCGAGAATATGCAACACCGGTGTAACAAATGAAGAAAAGTCCTTACCGCTGTGATCATACTCACCAAAGAAAGTAAATATTCAAGTCAAACGCAGTATTGTAGTTCCATCGCTCTAAGGAAACGCCATTAAGTGGAACAGACACGCCGGAATCTATCCCCATCTCCCTCCCTCGTTCCGGATCATGGCTGGTACGCGAATATCCGCAAGTCCGTCTGTCAGCAATTTCAATCTCGCCTTATTACTCCATCGTTCCAAAGTTCATGACCTAACCGTCTCATCCCACCCGTCCTTCAATCCCACTCGCACATTCATCTCACACCGAATCGAGCCTCAAGCAGGAAACTCCTCCGGCCAGCACTTCTCCGGCGTCCATCCCTTGTCCGCATGCGACTCGGCGTGCGTCTTCAGAATCGCAACATTCGTCTTGTCGAGTTCTTTGCGGCAGTACTTGCACTGCGGTAGAAGATCAACATTAGTTATGGTTCAGCGCGTCCTCAGGTATATTTGAATCATATGCGAGAGAAGGTATCTGTAAAAGAGACTGAGGAATCATACTTGCGCCATGGGCTTCGCGGCCTTGACCGGTAGCCCGTTTGCCTTGACCGGGGCGCGGGTGCCTGCCTTTTCGGCTTTTTTGTGCTCGCGGTTGATCTATGCGGTGGTGAGGTTAGTGGATTCGTGGAGAAAAGAGGATGGTATAGGTGCGTACTCTGTCTTTCTTGGAGATAGGCATTTTGACGGGGTTTTTGAGAGTTGGGTTTGGGATGGGAGGAGGTGAGGTTTGATGTCGGGGAAAAAATATGTGCTGGAATCTGGTAAGCCTACGGTAGGGTTCCGGGGAGGCTAGGCTGGATGAGGTATGGTGGGTGTGCTGGGTGCTGGGGGTGACATGGGGTACAACGACACTCCAGCGCGGAGGAGACAACATGATATACACACTGTTCTGCTGAATTCAGAAGAATCTTTCCAGACGATTATCCCAGATGGTTAGAGATACTACTACAATCATTTGATACTTGAACATTCGATGGTCTATCGGACACCATCGTCATCATCGTCAGCCTGTTATTACAGTACACACTGGACAGCGAGATCAAAACTACCTCATCAGGTTGACACGACGAAGCAGAACTTGCAATTGTCTTAAGTGCTGATCCAGACCAGAGGTGCACAAAGGAGATTATGCTACACTCTAAAGTATCCATGCTTCGTTAGATTTTATGAATCTTGTCTTCTTTTATCCCCTTTCCCAGTCCTCGTCCAGCTTTTTCCTCGACTGTCCTACCACCTGGCGTTTTGCAAAGCTATCTTACCAGTCTTTGAGGCTCAAGATTCATATCAAATTCGCAGATCCTCATTGAAAGGTTCAGCTTCCCAAATCCAAAGGACGTGGAATCTGCAAACCATATCCTCGTAGGTCATTCCATAGGCTTGTACTGAGTGATAAACCGGAGGACATTCGTTACGATTCAGACATTGAAAAAAGGGGAATCTCACCTGACAGATTACTTCTTCGCTGAGTATATACCTGCAGAACCGAAATGACGCAATATGGCGAACCCGTGTTTGGTGCACAGCCTTACGAAGTACCTGCGGTCCAAAGTGCTCAGTATTTCTGACTAATGTTATATTATTCAGCGAAAAGACCGTCGTCAACGAGATCCTCTGTGGAGCGGGATTATAAATCGGATTTTGGTGCAGCAGGCGGTTGTACTCAAGTAGGCGGTCAAAAAACGGCAGTTTCAAGTATCTCCGTGGAGATATCCTACCCAGCAGTATTTTGAGCAAACTTTTTGGAACCAACGGCAACAGCTCCACTTAACGCTACAGATTATAAGTTGACCTTTATTACTGATGCATTGGACCGTCACTAAGAATTGACTCAATATTGTCGCTTCTATCATTCCTACATTTAGATTCTACAAGGAAGAGCGGTGCCTCACTTCTCTCTTCTTCCAAGTCACACTGAGGCTCCGGCGAGATCGACATACAATCATACAAAGACCAGTTTCACCATGGCAGCATTCAGGTCCAAGGCGACAATACGTTTGTTAAATTCTTTTCCGTGGATGACTGCACCATGTATCATTGCTGCACCCATGCGCGTGATGTCTGGTCCAGAGCTTGCCCTCGCCGTCTCGCAGGCAGGCGGGCTGGGGTTCATTGGCCCAGGTGTCAAGCCAGACGATACTATCGCGGATCTAAGCACAGCACGGAAATTGTTAGATGCCACACCGAATTCGGCATTTCCGGCATCTACAAATTCTAAGTCTATACTACCAGTTGGGGTTGGGTTCCAGCTATGGAATGGTGACCTCACCTCTGCAACTCGGGCCGTACGAGAATATCGGCCCTGTGCAGCATGGTTATTTGCACCTCGTCATGGACAGGCTGAAGTAGATGAATGGACAAAGTCTCTACGTGATGCTTCTCCAGACACTCAGGTCTGGCTCCAGATTGGAACCCTGCGGGAATCTCTCGAAGCTGCAAACAGCCCCCTTCGTCCGGATGCCATAGTTGTACAGGGCACGGAGGCAGGCGGTCATGGTATGGCTACGGGTGGAATGGGGCTCATGACACTATTCCCCGAGATTGCAGACGCTGTACGTGATTCTGGTATACCTCTCTTCGCCGCTGGCGGCATCGCGGATGGTCGAGGAGTGGCTGCTGCCCTTACACTTGGAGCCGCAGGTGTAGCACTAGGAACTCGATTTCTAGCGTCGAATGAAGCTCGTATCAGTCGGGGTTATCAACAGGAAATCGTGCGGGCTACCGATGGAGGTACATCTACTACACGCACAACCCTGTACAATCAACTTCGAGGCACAAATGGATGGCCAGAACAATACAGTCCGCGCGGTGTTGTTAATCGAAGTTGGCATGATCATCACGCAGGTGTGCCGTTTGACGAGCTCAAGCGGCTTCATGACGATGCTATGAAAGCGGGTGATGGTGGATGGGGTCCGGAGGGTAGGTTGGCGACGTATGCGGGTGCTGCAGTTGGGCTTATACATAGCGTGGAAGCAGCGGGTGTGATTGTGAAGCGGTTGCAAAAAGAGTCGAATGATATCTTTAAGAGCTTTGCAGACTCGTGATGACCGGTGTTGCTCTACCTGGGTTCTTGGCTGGGTTTGGCTGGGGGTTTTTTTTGGCTGGGTTTTTGGCTGGGTTTTTCGGCTGGGTTCTAGGCTGGGTTCTGTGGGCTGGATGTGATCAATGAGTGCCCGGGGGTGATTGAAGGGTTTTGACTTATGAGAGCGACACATAAGGTGGGAGTTAATGGGGGAGCTTTTCGGAAGGTTTACTAGCTTCGTATTGGAACCTCGCCCGGCATTTAGTCTTGGTCCTCAATTAAATTTGTTCACCTACAATTAAGTCTTGTTCTGCAGGTACGGCAAACCAGCATAGGTGACACCAACACCATCGGCGTTGCGAGAGTGAATGCGCGATGAAGTCTGTTGGTTTGGTGATGAAAATGTACGTGCCATTTCCCCGAGCCTTACTACTTCCTAATTCACTTCTAGTCTTCTACATACCCTTCTCTCAGTTTTCTGAATTAATCGCGGTCATAATCACCATGGACGCTCAACACGCAGTTTTTCTGGGATCCGAAGATGGCATCCTCTTCCTCCATCGACCCCAGATTGCGCAGTAAATTATACATCGGGACAAGTGACAGGATCCATTCACGTCCGATCTGATCAAACCGTCTTACGGAATCTGTCAAGGAAATGACGAAGGAGATAACGAAATTGCAATTTGGCAATTCGGACTCTTATAAGGCCTTATTCGAAGCCTCACAGAAAAAGATTGTTAGTCTTGAGGAGCAACTAAGCGATATCGAACTGGATCGCAATTTAAGTGACAGTAAAACGCTCTTTGCACATAGCAAAGAGGTGGAAAGAGTTAAATTCGAATTGGAGGCCTGCAAGCGTGACTATGACCGGATGCAATCATCTTTCAAGAGGTTGCAAGAAAATATGTCAACCGTGAAGGTCGAACATCGGGATGCGTTGCACGAGGCAAACGAGAAAGTGATTCGTCTGGAGGCCGAGAACAAGAAGATGCGAGACAATGATAGGCTATCAGCCGGTATGGAAAGCATCCAATCACAACTGCAACAGGTTGCTTCCAGCATGGCTTCGGGAAATCGGGAGACTTGCCCCATGGAAGTTTTCAACCGTGTTTATGCAGAGAAGCAGGAAATCGCAAAGGAGCTTCAGCGTTCCCGAGATGACCATCGTACTGCTGGAGCAGAACTAGCTGCTGCGAAGGAGGAGATTAGTCGGCTCAAGGAAGAGGTTGATGGTAATCGTACTGCTGGAGCAGAACTAGCTGCTGCAAGGGAAGAGATTAGTCGGCTCAAGGAACAGGCCTTAAATAATCATACTACCGAAACAGTATTAGCTGTTGCGAAAGAGGAGGTTGAACGGCTCAAGGAACAGGTCGAAAATAATCGTACTGCTGGAGCGGATTTAGCTGCTGCGAAGGAGGAGATTGATCGGCTCAAGGAACAGGTTGAAAGCAATGCTGCCCGCGCCGAAGAGGCTACACTTCGAAGAGAGAGTGAGCGAAGGTCAGAGGATGCCGCGGTTTCTAGTTCACAGCCAATCGGGAGCCAACAAGGTTCACAGGGCGATGCAGCCTTGCACAGAGTACAGGTCATGGATGAACAAAGGCACCAATTCTTGATTCAAAATCCGACACCTGATCCACGTCAACTCTTTGGTGCTTCTGCTCGCGGACAGGACGTGGCTCAGTCGCAGCCTGGTTCTTTTGGAGCTCCTTCGCCCCAATCAGGTTCGTTTAATACTCCCTCACCTGCCCTGTCGCACAGTCAATCTGTTGGGGTACCTTCACCGTACACGCCGCATGGTCCTTATTTCGGAGCTCCATCTCCCCAATCACCTCCCGGAAGTTTTCCTCAAGCACCCAACCATGCGTGGCCTGCGCAACCATATCCCCCACAGCAGGGTTTCTTCCCCGCGTTCCCTCAATTCTTTCCCCCGTCTGGTCAAGTCGCGACTCCTCGTTATGGCCAACCACCCCTTCCGCCATCCCAACTAGGAGTACCTCAACGCCCGTATCGATTCCTCATCAGTGGAACCTTGGAAGCCGGAGCCCTCACCACCGACGTTCTGCAGGATCTGATTCAACAGATGGATAGGCAAATCGAAGCTTGGGCAAAGAAGAACCCTCGGTGGAGTCAGCAAACTTCTACTAGCAAGACTCGTTGCATTGATCTTCGGCTGAACCCTGTAGCTCAAAGCAAGGCGCCATCGAGTTCCGATGAAGGGGATAAATATGCGTGTGCTCAATGTACTAAGCGAAAGAAACTCTGTGTCTTGGTTGGAACGAGGGGGGTCGTTGTTGCGCCATTGGCTCCTTCGTTAAGGGCAGTTGGTGCTACTCATACGGGCATTGGATTTTATGTGTCAGGATAAACACTGTTACATATTGTTTTGGAAATAGTGTAGAGAAATTATCAAATATCTATTTTATTATAAATGTTCAAG
The DNA here is from genome assembly GCA_002946415.1 of Rutstroemia sp. NJR-2017a BVV2. NCBI lineage: Eukaryota > Fungi > Ascomycota > Leotiomycetes > Helotiales > Rutstroemiaceae > Rutstroemia > Rutstroemia sp. NJR-2017a BVV2. The sequence continues at coordinate 260,407 of NJPS01000002.1, read as the reverse complement.
ACCTGGAACTTTGTTGTGTCGTGTTCCTTCGCCTGCTAGCTTCCGTCATGCAAGAACAGCCCAGGGGCATTTTAAGCCAGCCATGCCAATCTTCCACGGGCAATTTATTCTTTCATATCTGCATCGTAGAAAGTATCGAGATCATGCCATCGAGGAGTTGCCATCGAACCAGGTATATCAGGAAAGTTAGTAAGATAGTCGTCTGAAAACAGGTTGGTGATAACCATTGGTTCTTCCATTTCCTGATACAGAATTTCAACAGATTCAGGTGGGTCGGGGTCATTCTCTATAACGGTTTGGTACTTCTCAGTAATCTCACATCCATCCCATTGTGGAGTCGCCATCGAACCAGGTATGTCGAGGAAATTACTTAGATAGTTGTCCGGAAGTGGGTTGGGATCGACCACTTGGTTGTCTTCCCTTTCCTGAGTGAGAGTTCCCACAAATTCAGGCAGGTTCGGGTCATCGGCGGAAGCAATTTTGTAGTTTTCGGTAATCTCATGCTGTATATATTCTTCGCCCGAAGATCCCAAGCAGTTAGAATGGGTGAAGATGTTGTGGATATTTGGAGAATCACAGTCCTTCGGCGGATCCAGCTCCACTACTTCTGGCGTTCCATCAATGTTCGGGCCACGGATAGGTAAGCTAGAATTTGTAAGGCTCGTTGGTGGACTGCTAATTTCTGACTGTGTATCAGAGTCTGTATCTGAATTGAAGTTGTCCTCGTCATCCTCCGAGACGGATAGAGAAATGTTAGTCAGATAGAAATCTGTGTCATGTCTCTCGACCCTTTCGCAGTGCACCCTCCCAAATTTATCCTTTTGGTGTCCTTGGATCGTCTCCGATAAAACAAAGTGCCCTCTATTCCACGCCCATTTGGTCGCTCGACATAATTGATGCTCGAAGTCGATTCCTACAACACTGTCTGCTAGATGGAGCAAATATAAAACCATATCTAGCCGGCCGAGTTCAGCTGCACCTTCTATGGCTGAACGGCTAATGTGCTTGCCTCTGGGTGCGAACGCATCTGCGCCAGCTTCCAGGAGGAGTTGAGCAATTTTAAAGTTGCCATTAATTGCCGCAAACTGGAATGCCGTTGCTCCGAACCAGCTTGCGGGGCAAGCATTTACGCATGCTCCTTTTCCTATGAGTAACTCAACAATGTCATCTCGGTCCTTTTCGGCCGCCGCTTGGAGTGCCGTTCTACCACTATGTATGCCTGCCATCGAGTTGATATCTGCTCCCTGGGAGAGCAAGTAGTTAACAGTGCTTGGGCAACAACCATCAGAGATTGCCTTTTGGATGGCAGTTTGGCTCCGATGGGATTTTAACGAATAACTATTAATCTCAGCAGCAGTTACGCCGAGTAGCTTTAAGATTTTGACTGCGTCTTTGTGTTTGAAATCAATGGAATGAATGGCTAGTAATAATTCCGATTCACCATCTTTTCGGAGGTTTTCTCTTAGGTGGTGTTTTCCTTCGCCCAGAAAAATTTGCAGGAGGTTGAGATTCATCGCTTCTACAGCTGCGAGAATGGCAGACGGGTATGATCTTTCTTTGATCATCCTGAATACTTGGGTGGGTGGTCGCTTGAAGTCTACTCCTGCTTTCAAAAGAGCACATATTAGCTCGGATTGGTTCGAAAGGATAGCCTCGGAAAGCGCAGCACGGCCATAGTCAGTAGAACCCCGTCCTTGGGATAGATTTTTCTGGCTCAATAATTTTCGATTCAGATCTAGCAAGAGATTGACACTCCTGAAGTCTCTCTTGCACACCGCCTTCCAGAGAGCACCAGAATCTTCAGGGTTGGCTCCACGCGTAAGTAATTGAACCATCATTTCGTAATCGAAAAACCTGATACAGACCTGCAGAGGACTCGGCGCTTCATGTTCGGCTCGTGGGTTGTTGACATCGGCACCCTGATCTAACAAGTATGAGACAAGTTGCATGTTGCGGCTGCGCAAAGCACCTGTTAAGACAGTTACGCTATCCGTCCAATCTTCTTCTGGTGCACATCCCGGTGGTGCATTGATATCCGCGTTGTAGGATAATAGTAGCCGAACAATATCTATTGATCCTAGGCTGCTAGCTAGTTGTAGCGCTGTTGCACAATTCTTATTAATCCACAAATTGGGTGCCGCATCTGCTTTAAGCATCTCCTCGACTACCGCGATGTTCCCACCGAGAACAGCATCCCTCACTATGAGACCTTGGGAACCAGGACGGCCGGAAATGCGTCCTATTTGGGCACCATGATCAAGAAGTAGTTTTACTGCAGCTAAATTTCCAGATATTGCAGCACGGTGCAAAGGAGGAACAAGATCCGTGGCAGGGTGGTTAGGATTCGCGCCACAACCGAGCAGATATTGAACCATCGGCAAGTCATTCATATCGACAAGTTCAAGACATGACATACCAGAACTTGTGGTGTCATTAATCTGGGCCCCTTGAATCAGTATATCCTCTACGAGTTGCCGGTTTCCACTCTGCGCCGCATAAGGAAGGCATTTTCGGAACCCTCCGCACCCTGACCCTCTTATTCTTCCGATATTTTGAAGTAAAAGTTGGAATTTTGGTATGCTACCCGTTGAGCAAGCAACCTCAAGGCAGGTTAGTGGTGGGCCTGCCCTAACTAGATATGAAGGGTATTGCCATAGGCGACCCGCCTCGTAATTTAACACGAGCTCAACAACTTCGACGTCGTGTTTTTTGAGCGCATGATAAAGAATGGAAGAACTGTGCGCCGTACTGATAGAGAAATCCGCATCCAGTAGTTTCCCGGTGACAAGAGGTTGTTTTGCTTCCAGAGATAACTTTAACAACCCTTTGAAAGAGACGTCCTCAAGTTCTTCCAGTGCTACCTGAGTCGCATGTTCATCTTCCCTCGCTTTCGCGCATATGAGCAATGGTAGCAATTCGTTTCGTTTCTTAGCTATAGCAACAGAAAACGCATCTGCAGTACCGTAGAGTATAGCCTTTGGACTGGTACCAGCTTTTAGTAGAATCTGGGTAACCAATTTATCACCCGCAAGAACAGCAAACACTAGCAACTGCTCGGCCATGACTCGTAGTGTGCATTGCTTGTCGGCGAGCACACGCTCAAGAATTTGGAGCATGCCTCTGGAATGACACAACTCTATCATCTTCATGCCGATATCCCCATATTCGCCAAAATAAATGCTGTTCGAGAGCATGTAGGCCGCTAGCTTCAGAAATTCTAAGTGCGGTGTTTTCGTAGTCAACCCAAACGCCTGTTCTAAATTTATTGCGGGGTAACTGTCCGGCTTACTAGGTAGTCGCGGCTGAAGCCACCCAAACATTGCTTGTTGCATCGTGCGATGGAGACCCGGAACTGGAATCTTGTTGCTTCCATATGCAAATGTGAATGATCGAATAACTTCCCGCCCTGTGTTAAGAACATTGGCGGAGAAGTACATTCCTATTCGGATTAGTTTCAAAACAAAATAATATGGGAAAGTTACAAACGCTTGTCATTGAATGTGCTCAAGAAACGGAACCAGGGCAAATCATCCGGGGATCTGTGCCAGCAATCTGACTCAAGAGGTGGAGGAGTTCCAATGGTAATAGCCTGACTATGTGTATTCCACAAGCTATTGAGGTTTTGAGGAGTTACCTTGGAAGTTATTGACGTCTCAACATGGAAACGTGTTAGTGGCAATAAGATTGTACCTCGTAGAAAGATTTCTCGTGATATCTGACCGCTGTAGCGCGCTCGCGCTCGCTCGATTCTCTTCGGATTTACGTGGAAATTACCCATGGTGATGGTTGAACGCTTGTCAAGGACTCTTCGGTTTTCAATACAGCGATCGATGGAAATCCATTCTTTCTCAACGATATTTTTTCTGAACTCCCACTTCTTGAACATTGTTTCGTACTGTGCCTTGCTGAAAGGACGTCAGCCTGAACCGTAGGGTTCTGAGAATCGATGAAAAACCTCATATTAAAGCCGTGGTTCATTGCCATGAATTCCATGGTGCTTCTTAAAGACATTCCGTCCTTCAGATATAGTTTCTCTAGAAGGGATTTATGTTTTTCCCATAGAGCATTGTTTGCGGCTCGTTTGCCCTTAATTTCAGTTCCGGACATCGTGAGAATGTTGTCAACGAATTTGGACAACAAAGGTTCGGAAAATGTACTCAACTTCAACGACGTAGAGTATCATCAATGAAGGATCGTGAGTAGGTCGGTCGATGATCGCATACTCAAAGTGAGGCTATGGATGTGTGCAAAATATTCCTGAGGTATGATTCGCTGTGACAAAATCTGCATTTCGTCAACCAGCACGGGCTGATATATGCGCATATAAACCATGCTCACATCTCATGATTGGCCGCATTCAAAATCTGAAATTTCCTGATTGGGTTACTTATGGTCGCACGGCGGATGACAAATAAGAGGCTTGATTGTGCAACGAGCTGATAGGTCGATGTAATAATCTGCATTTCAAACGCAACCTCATTGGCTTCAACAAGGCCTGTGGTATGATCGCGATAAACCCCGGAACTCAGCTTATGTATGGTATAGGCGAAGTGCATAACATATCGATTTCACCCAATCCTCTGGCTTTCAGGTAACGAATAGCTCCGTAATTTAATAACGATATATCATTGAGGATGGAGAATTGAACATTGGACATTAAGAACTTGCCTCGTAAGTTCCTTGGCCCCAAACCCGCGGAGTCGGAAGTTCCTATCAACCCCTCGCAACATGAATGGCAGGGGCTCGATGGCTTCCTTGTTCTGAAAGTCGACGTGGCGGCCTTACGCATCCCCTTCCATCAACACCATGTCGATCTCCCGCTCCGTTAACTCCTCGTTGCCACTTCCACTTCCATTCTAGCTTATCTGTGACGCGCGAGGATCGGACCTTAGTTTACGTACCCAACTTCTGCTTATTTGTATAATTGAGGAATAATAGGAATAATTTCACATGAATCTTCCGGCCGAGTGGCCAGCACGAGTTCATTCTTTAAAAAGCCTAAACGGAGATCGGGCATGCAATTTTGAGGGCTAAGAAGTAAATATCGGTCGCTGTGGCACGCCCTTGCCTTTGTCCCGATAGTCTTGTTCCAAGAGGCTTTGCTTCTTGACGTACTCCATCACAATATCTTCTTCCGTCTTCTCTTGTGCCGTTTTCTCCCTTTGCTGTTCCTGTTGTTGCGTCTCAAACTCACTTTGCGTGGTGCCCGCGAGATGCCCCGGATCATATGAATGGGGTTGCTGGACGTCTGGTGACCTACCAACCCCGGCTCCTGCGTTCTCCGCCATCTTTCCGGATCTTTTCCTTGCCCGCTGGAGCTCCTCGTCGTCCTCATCACCGAGACCAATATTCAACTCCCATTCACTGTCACTGCCCCTCCGTCTCTGTTCCCTTAGACTTTGCGCGGTGACTAGCTTCAGCTGTTCCTCATATTCCAATGCTTCGCGTGCGTGTCGCTGAGCTTCGGCTTCGCTGGCCGCCATCGCCCGGCGCAAATTCTCCTCGTGTGTCTGGTGATCTGCAGCTTCTTCTTGCCGGCGCTGAAGCTGGGATATGTTTTCCTGAATCGCCCGCTCTACATTGGCATTCTCTTCTGCGTCTCCACGTGAAGGTTCCTGGACTGATAGTCGGCCGGCTTCGTTCGTTTCAGCCTGTCCCAGCGATTCTTCAGGGCGCGTGTTGGCAGGGCGCAAAGGAGATTCTGAACCACCCAGGGCAAGCATGACGCTCTCGGGATCTTGGGCTTCAGTATCTGCACCATTGGCGGACTCAGCAGAACTCGCAGTACGTCCGCAGTTTTGAAGGGCGTCTCTTTCCTCCATGTTCATCTTTTGTTGTGATTCCAGGATATCTCGTACCATCTCGTCAGAAGTGCGCTTTTTCTTCAGGTATTTCTGGATTAGCTTCCAACGAACGATGACGTCTTGCTTTTCTGCATCGGAGCTCTGCAGCCACTCCTCGTATCCTTGAGCTGTCCTTGACGCGATGATGTAGTTTTGCACACTGCTGCCGAACAACTTCTGCACCTCTTTGTGTACCCCTTTCATCATATAACCGGGAATACCAAACAGAGCTGCGCCAGGCTTGGTTAAAAATCCTCCGATCCCTTTGCCGATTCCTTTGAGAAAGCCGCTAGTACCCTCTTTCTGGGCGCCTTTCCAGGGCTGAGTGACCAGACCAGTAACACCATCGTACCAGCCAAAGGCAAACTCTTTTCCTACTGCCTTGGCGCCTGACTTGAAATCACTGACTTTTTGTGGGGGGCGCACGGTATTGTCTCCCCAGAGCTTAGGGGCATTGTGAAATCCTTCGGTAATGCTCATCGAGAGATCCATAGGTGATTGCAAAGCCGTCTTTACAATACGACCGAAGCCTTTGCTCGTGTGAGCGCCGGACTGACGTAGCATATCGTGATCCTTGCCGGAGCTGGATTCATTTTGGCTGCGGACTCGACTTCGACTAGCGTCATCGTGTTTGGAACCCGGGTGTCCTTTCAATGTATTTGACATAGAGCTTGATCCGGTGTTCGAAGTAGGAGTTGACAGACCGGAGAGGTTGGGAGGGCTCCGGACGCGAGCAAGAGATTCCTGCATATTCAAGCTTGTCTGACTTTGTTCTGGAGAAATTGGCGGAGCTGGTATTCCTCCTACATGTGAGATCTCACTTTCCCTTGCCATTGTCGACCTCAATGCTTGGGACTGCTGTCGGCTTGACCCAAACGGAATCAGCAAAGCTTTCACGGTCTCCGATGGGAAATCTGCTACTCCCATCGCCATGCTGCTGATCGCCCCAAAAACTGCTGCAGCAAATCCGGATAATGGATCCCACGGACCTTCGTCTGTGTAGTATTCTTGTGGTCTGAAGAGCTTTAAGTCATGGAAATCCAAAAGGTTAGCATTTGCCAAAGTACAAGCAGCAAAAGCGCTTAACCTGACCTGACTGCGCTTGATGCGCCATGTAGCGGCTCGAGATGGTGCAAGGGTGCAACGGAGTCGGTCAACTTCGAGATGTTGATGGAACGACTGAGCACCCATGTCGCGGCCTTGCTCCACCTCAATCTTGCTTGCAAGTTCTTTGGCGCGTTCCATTGTTTCGGTCTTCAGGCAGACATTGATTGCATCGGCTAATTTGTCCGCTGTGAGTTGTCTATGAGGGATCGGATCAGGGCCGGCGCCTGCTCGCGCAATCATGGCGCCCCAGAAGAGCTGGTCTCCAAAGAAGGGAACGACTAAAGTTGGCCGGCCTGCAGCAATGCCTGCTGCCGTGGTTCCTGCGCCACCATGGTGAATGACACACGAGACGTGCTTGAAAAGCCAATCATGCGGCACGTTGTCTAGCATGAAGACGCCATCAGGGATACGAAGCTCTTCCGCACCCATGCCTCCCCAGCCTTTCGAAAGGAGTACACGCTGGCCAGTCTTCCTCACGGCCTCAAAAATAAGCTCCGTCATCGCATTGGGGTCGTCCAAAATGACGCTCCCAAATCCTATGTAGACCGGAGGTGGCCCAGCATCGAGAAATGCTTGCAGGTCAGGGGCAGGAGTGTAGCTAGAGGCCAAGTTGAGAAAGTAGAATCCGGAGATGGATATGTGAGAGCCCCAGTCGTTGGGTTTAGTTATTAGGGCCGGAGACCAGCAGTAGGTGTGAGGGACTTTGAGACGTTGGAGCATCCCGGGGGCCCAGATCAGACTCACAGGATCTAAACCAAGACACTTTACGCGAAAGTGGTTAATGATGTCACCTAGGCCCTGCCACATGAGGACTTCGATCATAGCATAACTTATGTAGTTAGTGAGCTGAGGGTCGGCATTGGAGGATTGGATGTTGGCCAGTGGATGGGGAAATGCCTGGGTGGGAGAATATGGCATAGTAAACATGATATGGAGAGGGATGCCCAGTTTCTCTGCGCAATGAACATGGGCAAAGCTTGGGGGATTGGCAATGATGCAGTCGGCGACGAAGGGTCTTGCTGCAGGCCCGGGGCCAAGGTCGTTCCCAGAGAGCTCGGAAAGGTCATTGTCGGTAGCACGAAGATCCATTCCATCACCGGCTTCGTAACATGATCGCCAGCAGCCTTGAATATACTGGGCAACGTCTCTTCTTCGCTGACCGACATCTCCACTTAGTAGACTGCGGAAGCCGGGCATCAAGCCGGGATTTTTGACCATGAAGCCCATTAGCTGAGAGGGGTCACCGCCGATGCTGAAGAATTCTAAGTCATTCTCCTGCACAAAGCCTTTGAAGTTGGGATGAGTCGCTAGACGTACACGATGGCCGTAGGTATCTTTCAAGACTTTTCCCAAGGCAACGAAGGGTTGCACATCTCCGCGTGAGCCTACGACCTGGATGACGACGTTCAGGGGCGGGGGTGGAGGAACTCCCTTCGCACCTCCTAAGGAAGGGGGAATATAAGGGAGAGGAGGTGGGCGACTATCTTGGACACTCTGGACGTGTTGACGTAAGACAGGAGTAAAGACCTGGGACAAACGGCGATTTAATTGATTGATGCGAATGTTGACACGGCCGTCGTCAGTAACACGGGCACCCAGGCCGTCTTTTTTGTCGCGAATCTCGCCATAGATATCACCGTAAGCAGGAGGGGGCACATCGTCTTCGGCCGCATCGATAAGTTCAGTCTCTTGCAGGAGGGCCTCCTGTATTGTGGGTCTTGTGGGATGGGTCTGAGCGACAATGGCAGCTTCGGCTTGCTGAAGTATGGATTGCTGCACGACGGTCTCCCGGACTGACGCGCTCTCATCTGAGAGAGGCTGGATGGCCATGAGGTGAATAGAAGGAGAAATGCCAGGGACTTAAGGGAGTGACTGAGTGAGATAATGCAGCTGTATCGACAGAGTCTGCGCTATGGTTCTAAGAATCCGGCTTGGGTTTGAGTCGAGTAGGAGCAATGCTCTCGACCTTCATCTCCAATACCTTGATTGGATCCATGACTACTTATAAGAATTCGAGTCCGCAAGATTCCCGTTGCACTACCTCTTTTACACCCTTTTCTCGATATAGATAACCTGTCGGATGGTTTGAGTTAAGATTTCACGAACGCGCTAGTAAGCAGGCCGAGCAGACGAATCAGAAGATGCGGATGAGCTACGTAAGCGGATAAGTAAGCATGGAGAAGAGCGGGGCCTTGTGGTGTGCTGTGGTTGGTTAAGGAGCTGACAGTGTAATCACGTGGTGATTAACTTGGGCACGGACTTTCTATCATCCTTGAAGATAGCTGACAAGGCACCAAAAGCTGCGCCGAATAGTGAGCATGGAGCGTAGAGGCGGTGTTCGAGGTCGGTAGGAGGGTTAATTCTTCTGTATGTCAATTGTTATTATGCTTAACCCGTCGTCATCTCTTAGTTGCTCCCTCTCAAATCCCTTACTCGAAATTCCTTGCAGTTGTTGAACACGAGACTTGAGATGGCGATAGATCAGGTGCAGCAACGCAAACGACGAGGCGGTCCACACTCGAAGACAGGATGCGGAACTTGCAAGTAGGTTCACACCTGCACTACCCGAGATGGAAAGTTAACTTACACAACTTTCAGAATTAGGAAGATCAAATGCGACGAAGCAAAGCCAAGTTGTAAGCGGTGTTTGACGACCGGACGCAACTGCGATGGATATAGTAGCGATATTACGATATCCAGTCAAACACTCAAGGACTTTACGGGACTCATCCAACGAATCTCTGTACACATACCCGGGAATGCAGAGGAGAAGAGAAGCTTCGATTTCTTTCTTCGGAATACAGCAGCGGAGCTATCTGGATACTATGATTCTTCATTCTGGGAAAGACTTGTACTGGCTGCGTCTGCACAAAAGCCTTCTTTACGGCACGCTGTGATAGCACTAGGAGCCTTGCATGAAGACTTCTCCCGGAAGGGGCTGGTGCCCTCAACCCCGCAAGCGGAGGACCAAAACCACCCATTCGCACTGAAACAGTACGCGAAAGCCATGGGAGCACTGCGGAGGTCTCTTTCAAACGGGAAGGAAGACCCACTTACGGCGCTCATGTCCTGCATACTATTTTTCTGTTTCGACAGCCTGCGAGGCTGGTTCGAATCAGCCATGGTCCATCTTCAAAGCGGGCTTGGGATTCTGCGGGACATGAGGAGGTCGTCTACAGGGAATCATATCATCGAGGACAGTATTGCTCCTCTTTTTAAGAGATTGTCGATACAGTCTATTGTTTACGTTGAAACTAAAAGTAGGAATGATAAGATGGCGTTTGCTAGAAAACTGATGGACGTCTCCGAGCAAGAGATTGTAATTTCGGAAGAATTTGAAGGTCTCAAGGAAGCTCGGAATGCTTTGGATCAGGCTGCCGATGGATTATTTAGAGCATTCTATATGTGGGAGTAAGTACATCTTCTCATTCCCCTTCATTCCCCTAGATGAAAGCCTCGAGGCTATCGTTTCTCTACCACCAGATGCTGACTTGAAGATACGCAGTGGAGATCTGCCTGTCGCTTCACAACCCCCTGAAAGCCTTGCTTTATTCAACAAATACACGCCCCAATTATCTCACTGGAACCTTGCATTCGCAAAATTCATGGCATCCAAAAGCAAAGATCTCACCAGCAGAGAACTGCAAGCCGCCGCACTGTTGAAAATACATCACACAACAGTGAAAATTATGGCTGGTATCCAACCTGACATGAGTGATATTAGGCCTCTTTCTGAAGTATTGAGCGCGAAGAGATTCTTGGGATATTTGGACGACTTTCAGATTGTCATCAACTTGTCGAGACCGTTAATTGCAACTGCGGAACAGGATGCGAAGAATGGAAAGCCGCCGGTTACTTTCAGCAGCGATTTGGGCCTGATAGGACCGCTTTATTACGTCTCTGTCAACTGTCCTGCTGTCTCTACTCGAACAGCGGCCATGGGACTCTTGTTACGGTGTTCGCGACACGAGGGGATGTGGAACAGCGTTATGGTCGCTCAAATGATCCAACAATTCTGGCAGCTTGAAGCGAGACACAAGGAAGCGCAAGCGATGGGTGTGGGGGAAGTGGATGAATTTGGACTGCCGATACCGTTTACCGACAATGGATCAGTTCACTTTGAATTTTTTGGTCGACCAGCAGAGTGAAAACAACTGGCGTCTCCCACTTTCCTGCTCCTGAGATTACCCCTCCTGAGTAGGCGAGATCTTCGCCGTTTGTCGCACAGGAGGCACGACTCGTGCCAGTACTTGACTAGCTCTAGCACCCTTAGTTCATTCAGGCGATGCTTCAGCAGCAGCATTCGTTCAGGGCGCAGTCTAAGGGTACAAGCCTCGTTAGATTAGTCACTAGAATCGCAGCTTCAGTATACTAGTAGTTTTACTTCTATTAGTATATATCTGCCTTTTATTCCTCTTCCTACTCTTATACGTTGTGTCTGTTGCCTTTGGAATACACAATACTTCGTTAGTTGGAATGTCGGCTGCCGATGTCACAGATTGAAAGTAGCTGATGAAAACAATCTTCATCACTGTATTAGCGTTTCCACTGGACAGCCTTTTCACAAGATCTAAAAAGCCGTGGACCAACAATCCTTTTTCGGCTGGTGCTGATTTCAGGACCTCGAGGTCAACGACGATGTACAACAACGGGAGATCCATTAACGCGGAGACAAGGAGGTCGAACCACTCTTCCTCAGACTTTGCACATTGGAATTGTGTGGCGCTGAGTGATAAGGACTTTTCTGTCAAGCGGTGCTGGTTAACTTGAAGAATTTGCAACACCAAATGCTTGAGGATATCGATAGTGGTGGGAACAGTGGAACTATCTCCAGTCAGATTTGGGTTTAAAATCCAAATTACCGGTATTCTGCTCTCAGAAATGAGGCTAATCACATCGACAGCGAAGTCTTGCGCGCAATGACGAGTTGCATATGAGCCGGAAATCGAGATATGAGAGGAACTTTTCGTAGAACTCCATTCTTGAAGTTTTGGGGTTGAGGCAAAGAAGCTCGATACACCGTGCTGAAATCGGCGACGATTACGCATTGCTGAGCACAATTTTCGGGTAGTTTCTGGTGGCTGCAGGATTGAGGAAGCAGCAAAAGTGAGGATCTGCGATACTTGGATATCACACACTCGCTTGTTGGTATCGAGAAGACTGGCCATGTTCAGGCCGTGGTTAGCTGAGAATTACCCATTAGTTATACTTATCAATGGACGTTAACCCAATGGTTCGGAGTTTGTTAAATTACCTTGTATCATGTTTCGCACCTCGAGAAGTACCTGGTGGGAGATTTTCTGTTCGAGATGCATATCACGCTGTTCCACCATCGCTGCTGCTACGGCCAGCTGATCAAGCTGTCGTGAGGAAGTCTTGAGGTCATCCAAAAGGTCCTTGAAACGCAAGGCGTACGGTCGAGTAATCGATGTTAACATATGCTTGAGCCTCCCTTCTTTATACCAATTGACTGCTCGAATCACAAACCTGATTATCTGTGAGTATATGATGGCGACAAGTTCGCTCATTCGTTTGGTTGGATACAGGACACTTTTGAGCTCTACATGTGGAAGGAAGTCCGCGATGGAGCTGAGTGCCTTGGACAACTGAGCGACTAGCTCTCCATGATTAATGACCCCCTAATCACTCTTTAGTTCAAGAATAGTCACAATGGAACTGGTATTATAGCTTACGACGAAAACAAATTTAATTGCACCCCATACCAAAGAAACATATTCCGGGTGATGTTGTGACAAGGTGTCGAATATGTCTGCATAATGGAGTACCCGGGAGGAGAATTTATGGATCAATAGATATGTCTTGGAATCTTTCCCCTTCGCCTCATATGCTGTTTTTGCATCTTCAATGGCCTGCTGCACATCTTCTATAGTGTGCTTGTCGTTCAGCCATATTCGTTTGCATTCATCCCTTGTCAGCTTTTCACCAAAGTACTTCACGGCATTGTTGTATGACTCGTCTGCAAGGCTGGTCATGCTGGAATTGCCACAATTTTGTTAGGCTTACTGTAATGTACATGTGATCCAGCTACAAAATACAATGTGGGAACTTACGGCTGAGGTTCAAGGTCCTTGGGATACCATGCTCCTGGTGAGAAGGAAGCGCGCATCTTGGAAATGTTGGCGACACGACGCGAAGAAGAGTGTTATGATGTTATCGAAGATAGGTGAGATATATTGTATATATTGTAGTAGAGCTGGTTGATTGTTTATATATTGTACAATTCATTCGTGTCGCGATCAAGGCTGTGCGACCCCCAACATGACTCCGCCCCCGCCCTCGTCCCCCCTGGACCTCTGCGCCAATCACAACGTGCCCCACCACATTTTATCGATATATCAGCACGCTTAAGCGCCACGGTCAGGCTTCACCCGCCATCTACCATATTTTCAGCTGTATCACGTCTGTACGTGAATTTTATTGTCGCCTGCACACTTATCTGCGACCCCTCGACTTATTTTATTACTGCGAGTACAGACTTTGGCGCAGGGAGATTTCAGTTATGAATCGTTTCGGCGCGGATGAGGCTTTGGAATACGCAAATACATTTCCGAAGCTGGATGAGGAATTCAATGAAACGGCTGATTTTAAAGTAATCTATAGCGAGCATGCAAAATGGGATGGTGAATATGATAATGATCAGAGGGACCAAGATCAGGGGCAGAGCGAAGAAGTTGGGGGGCGAAGGAGCCAAGAAGAGAGCCAGAGGGAGCACGACGAGAGGTGGAGCGATGATGCATATGAAGAGGATGGTGAAGATAGTGAAGTAGACCATGGCAAAGGCAAATATCGAGCTGATGAAAATCCCACAACCCAGTACGAGAGTGACGAAGGTAAGCACCAGACCCAACTTTGACACGAAGAACGCCTTGTTAATACAATCCGACACAGGAACAAAGCATGAATCGAAAACCAAAAAGTACACGTCCAATTTCTCAACTGTTTCGCAAGATCGAACCGGCGGTGCGGATGAAATCGAAGAACACCTCCTTTTGTTGATAGGTCGAATGCAAGGAGATCCTAACCTTGTATCCACAAAGCATGGAAGTAAACTGATCGAAGATGCAGCAAAGCTTCGTGTAAGTAAAACACGAAAACACTTTGTTTCTAATGCATGAATTAAACAAAGATCAGGAGAACCTCGGGCCGCCTCCGCCGTCGCGAGGGTTTCTGCTCCAGCCAGAGTACCCGAGAAAACTCACGGAACAACTAGCCAACATTCAAAAGACCGGGAATGCTGACAGATTCTCACAGGTGAGCGATTTACATAGATATACAACGTCCTTCTTATTTGACAGAATGCTCATGTTAGTCAGATGCTGCAAAAAAATCCCCCTCACCCCGACGAGGAGTTACCTAAGTTCACACCTGGAGCGCCACCTCCGGCGGTGGGGACAGCTAGTGGTTCTCGTAACCATGCATTGGAAGATTATGAAATGCAATTAATGCTGTTGGAACAGCAAAACAAGAAGCGTTTAATGATGGCCCGTTTAGAGCAGGACTCAATGATGGAATTTGCAGGACAATTACCAGTTGAACAACAAAGGCTTGGGAGCTTCAAACCTTTCCTTACACCAAAAATCCAAGCACCTCGGCTCGAGATAAATCAGAACAAAAACTCGAGCAAACCGATCAACTCCACGAGCGCACCAAGTTGGCCTAGTCCGTCCCGGCATGTCAATGTATCTGAGTCTCAGTTGACCTCTGAAATCTGTCGGATCATCAATGCCCCCCCAAATACAAATCACCAAATACTCCTAGCAATGATTCGAGGACTTAAAGAAAAGTCACGACAATACGACTCACTATCTTCGACGGATACTGAGAACTCCGTAGCTCTGCAATACCAGATTCTACATCGAGTAAAATGTTATCGGGATAGTCGCAAGCCAATATTCGGCACGTATCAGCGTCATCCAGTCTTGATGGCTAACGAAGATAGATCATACCATCTTCATGGTGGGCAACCCCTAACAAATCTCGAATTGTTCATCGAGCGACAGCGCGGAATCTCATTTGTAGTTTTCAAAGACTACGTGTGCTGCACCATAGAAAGGCCTGTCAATCGATTTTGCCCACGATTTCGAGATCCGGTGAAAGTAAATTCGGAAAAGCTGTCATCATTCGTGGAAAACGAATCGATGGCGCTCATATCCCAGGACATATGCGATGCTTTGAAGGCCATGGCAGAAAAGGCTGCCCGAAACACAGCCGCAAGGCCCGACGGGTTCTATCCAACATTCGAGGTTGGACAAGAAATACCCGCACCATTCTTTTGGTATTACCATGATCGTGCATTTTGGAAGGAACAAACGCCTCAACTGAGTGGTGATGAAAAGCGTCATGTCGACCTCTTCCTGCAGTATTTAGAGATTAACTGGGGAAAGACGTATGCGAAGGTTGACAGATTGTTGGGTGAAAAATTGATAACTATGAAATATCTTGCTTATATCTACGTAAGTATACCCTAAACACCAGACTATGAGAGTTCTTCGTGTCACAATGTCCACGTGGTCCTGGAGCAAGTCAAAAATACCAACTAGACGGGAAACTTATGTTCGATGTGCTAACAGACGGTCATGAAATAGCCGCCAGGGAAGCCATTGATCCAAACCAAATCCAATGACGGACGCGAAAATGAGATGACCAGAGTATATATCCAAGATGCTTGGCTTTCCGCAGCAGCACCAGTTCCCCCTAATGCAAAGGCTCCACTATCACAATTCCGCGACCGAAAGCACCGGTCATGCAGAACCTTGAATGCATATTCCTGGAGTTTCGATGGAAGCTTCCAAGAAACCAGAGAAACGCTCTCAGTATTCTATCCGGACCATTCCAACGAACCATTTCCAATAAGAGGTCTCAATATCTACCCTCTAAGTTTTGCCGAAGAGGGTATGGAGGCATCGATTCGAGCACGAGGTAGAGTATTCTGGAGTTGCAGAGAACAGCGTTATGTATCCTACACGGAAAATAATGTAAGTACCGACAAGAAGTGTCTCGCTCCCAAAATCCATTGCTAAGATATTTTTCATTATTCAAGTCAACCGTAAGATATATGATCGACATGGCCGCTTACAGAAAAATGCACCCACCGAAGTCGACATATAACCAACCAACCAAACTTCGGGATGATCTTGGGCCGGCAAAGATGAGCCAAGACGAACCTCCCGATGGAGACTTCTGCCTCCTACTTCCTAGTACGATAGATGGATTCAATATGAATGAAAAGAAATGGAGTATGATAACCCGAAGAGTCTGCATGGAAACTTCGTGCTAACTTCAACCAAGGGACCCTCCAAGTCGATAAAATTAGCCCGATTGCTTGGAACACAAGGGCTTTCGAGGGTTTGGTTATGGAAGACTCCACGAAAGAACTGATTGAAGCATTGGTCAAGAACAAGATAGCTGCGGATAAGAATTCGGACCTTATCAGTGGGAAGGGAAATGGCTTAATCGTCTTGCTTCATGGGTGGGCTGCATGAAACTCTAGGAGAATGGAAAAGGTACTAACTGCTTACAGGGGTCCTGGTACTGGAAAGACTCTGACAGCAGAAAGGTAGAAATCATGCCCGCTTCTGAAAGATTGGTCCAAACTAATAGTTATACGCAGTGTTGCGGAAATTGCAGAAAAACCATTGTATCGCGTCACGTGTGGAGATATTGGAACGGATCCAGAAGACGTAGAGAAGGTAGAGTATTCCCAGGATGGCTGCAGACATTCGTTTGATTTGATCCCCTGCTAATTTTATTTAGTATTTGGAGAGTGTACTGTATCTCGGGAAAATTTGGAACTGCGGTAGGTATTCGCATGCGGTCTACCTTTGCGTCAGCGTTGATACTACTGGGAACCATGAACTAACACTTCAAAGTCGTCCTTCTTGATGAGGCCGATGTTTTCCTGGAGCAGCGAACACTACAAGACCTTCAACGAAACGCGTTGGTGTCAGGTAACCCTTCCTAGAGAGCTTTGACATCAGAGATATTATTCTAACACGAATCCAGTTTTCCTACGCATTTTGGAATACTACGATGGTAAGGAAGCACCACATCCAGACGCAAATACACAGATGCATACTCATATAAAACCACAGGCATTCTTCTCCTCACAAGTAATCGCGTAGGCACCTTCGACGAAGCATTCAAATCCCGAATCCAGCTGGCTCTCCGCTACGAGAATCTAACCGAGAACCAACGACAAAAAGTATGGAAAAATTTCATAGAACGACTCGGAGATATCTATTTCACGCCTTTGATCAACAACGCTCCCACCGATTCCGAGCTTCCTCCTAATATAGCCGAACTTCGAGCAAACTTGCCACGTCTCGCTAAATACGATATGAATGGTCGTCAAATCCGGAATGCTATCACAACTGCTCGTCAATTGGCGTTGTTTAAGAAGAAGTCGATGGGATATACGGAATTGAAGCATGTCATTGATATAGCTGCTAAATTTGATAAGTACTTAGTGGATGTGCATGAGGGCCTGGATGCGGATACGATAGCAAGGAGCGATAATACGAGGTAGTGTAACAGAGGCTGTGGTTGTTCATTAATTGCAGCACAGATAGGCTGCGAATCTACCCTTCGGGTGGGGGCACCCATGGGTGAGTTATGATGACGAATGGGTACCCATTGGGTGGGTTGAGGAGGTCCCATTACCCACCCATGGGTACCCATTTCGCAGCCTACTTGAGCCTCCCCTCTTTATACCAATTGACTGCTCGAATCACAAACCTGATTATCTGTGAGTATATGATGCCGACGAGTTCGCTCATTTGTTTTGTTGCATACAAAACACTTTTGAGCTAAGTTATAATTAGGTGCGGATTTCATATGCAAAACATGGGTAGAATATGTCCGAATTGGTAACGTGGTTTGTCAGTGAGCGGCGTACTTTTCCACTACCTCAACTTCGAATAATAATTAAAAACCACAATGTATTATATACACAATGCTAAACTTTTGCTAGAAAGTGTAATAAAAACAATTGATTGCAATAAAATAAATGATATATAAATATGTATATCATGTCGATCCACACTTCGCAACATTCTGGATTTCATTTCTATCATTCCTATCATCCTCATGTGCACTATTGACCATGTTTGTCGACTTTATAATTCCGATCTCGTCACGTTGTCCAAAGATAGCTTTGACTGCACCTTCTAGGAATGATCCTACAAGCTGCTTGTTCTTCTGGTCTTCTTGAAGCATTGTCGCTAACGCCTCTTTCTCCTGTCTATCAAGTTCTGCACGCTGCTCGGAAATGACCTGGAGCTGTTCATCGAACCTGTTCTCTAAAAAGTTCTTGTTAAGCTCCATATCTCTGATACGACTTTCCATCTCGAGATGTAAGCCTTCGAAACCTTCAGCTCTTGAGTGATCGCCAAGAGTCCGTGCAAGCTGTAACGCTGATTGAATCATTTTTTGTATCCCTTGCGCAGTCACTGGAAGTCGATGTACAGCCGTGTGTCGAACTACAGTTGTAGCGAGGAAGACGTCTTGTAGGGGTGTCTCGGAATCATTGTTTATTGCATGAGCAGGTAGTTTACCGTAGCGTGCAACCAAAGTGCTTGTCCATTTGTTTAACTCAGCCGCCTCAGCACAGTCCCATTTATGATCTTCCAATATAGAAGGTAACCATTTGGCTGCAAAGTCAAAACAGCACTCCTCTAGCTCACGCTGAGTTGTTGTCATGATAAGATGTTGAATTTTAAACGGAAGGTAGGAGGGGTATAAAGATGGAGCTTCCTTTGAAGCAGATCCTAGTATTCATTTAAATGGTCAGAATATTCTCTGGTTGTGATGGCCAGAATCAAGGGTAACTTGCTCTCTCGAAATTTATCATTCTTGTGATTATCATTCTTGTGATTATCATTCTTCTGATTATCATTCTTGTGATTATCATTCTTGTGATTATCGTCCAGTTCTGCATGTTCACGTGCAGATGCCAATTCTTTTGAAGCTTCTGCAGCGGACCGCGCAGCTTTATCTTCGGACCGCGCAGCATTATTTTCGGATTCGTTTCGTTGAACATCGCGGGTTGGTGAGGTCTGGAAAAGCTCTGGGAATGCATTTTTTGCCTTTAATTCGGACTCAAAGATGCACTGATCCAAGAGGACCTTTACAATATCGACAACCTTATCAAAACCGACGTCCGTGATTAATTGTTGGAACGACGTTCTGTGGTGCTCAATAACCTCTCGTACTTTTTTGGATTTCCGAATATGAGCCTGAGGGCCAGTAAATACGGTACGATAGGCGAGGAAGACCCGCCGGCGATCCGCCAACGAATGAGCCATAGCAGAACAAATAAGGACCTTAGAAGTAGGAAGTATACGAAGAAGACTATAACTAGATGGATCGATACAGTAAGAATCGATGTTGAGGGTAACAAGTGATTCAATAGTTGATGAAGCTGGAGTGGTGCCACCTTGCTACCCCACATTCTGATGAGGCATATGCTTTGACCCGTGACCCGTGACCCTGTACTACTAAGCAGTGAGCGCATTCTGCTTACGTATCTACGCGCAGAGGCCTCAACTAGGGTCTTATAGTACGAAAGTACTTAATCAGTCGTCTGTGCATATGATGATGTTCCGGCACTTTGATTCCAATATTAGCCTACGAAGTAGTTCATACAAAAGCCCTTGCTGCGACTAGACTTTTGCCTAAGCCTGCAAAGAGATCTCCAAGGCGACGAACCAAATAACGCTGGTGGGCACTAATATCTAAATTATTCTAGATGCAACTATCAAACAAACTATCTACCTCCTCGACTCCAACATCTCGGTATTATTCTCCACCACAACATCTTGCGCTGCGAAAAAGTACTTAAACCCCAAAGGTTTAATCCTCCCCACCCACTTCAACCCGGACATCCTCTCATACCCTACCGAGCCCACATGATCTTCCATAAACTCTCTCATCTCCCCAACATCCATCTCAATCCCACACTCATGATGCACAAAATTGTCTACATCTGTTCCCTGACCCCTCATCACCGTACGACAAAGTTCCCCAGCTAAATCCTCCGCAGGAGTCATATCAAAATGACCTTTCCACCCTTTCAACTCCGGCATTAGTTTTGTCTCATGAGCGAACCGAACAAACTCATCCAGGACAATTGGTTTTAATTCCAGCCGAGGAACTTCCGCAGGCACAAACCGATGGATATGGACCGGAACCCCCAAGTCGGTTGCTGCGCGCTCGAGAATGCGTTCACTAGCCCATCGACTTGCAATATATCCGTTTGATCCATCTTGTGCCGGAGAATATTGAGCCACCGAGCCTGGCTTGGTATGGAGTAGATCTAGAGGTACCACTCCAGCGGACGAGGTGTAGTGAATGGGGATACGTCTAGAAGCCGCGAGTTTGACGAGTTCCTTTGTCGGTGCAACGTTGCTAGGTCGGAGGACGTGGTAGTTATCCCAGAACGAACGCACCGCGCCCAGGTGAAGAATAACGTCAACTTCTGCGCCCAGGGCAGCGAAATCACTTTCCGGAAGGCCAAGCAAGGGCTCTGCGAGGTTGCCTGCATGTTTAATGATCTTTGGTGAGGAGACGACTAGCTCGCGTGGAGTGTTGGAGCCCTTGGGTCGTAGCGCAACACAATCAATCTTGGAGACACGATCGTCGCTGATGAGTTGCGCTAGGATATATTTGGCAAGAAATCCACCGGCTCCTGTGACTAGCACGACTTTCTGCTCGTTGTTGATGGGCTTGCCAAGAGTTGTTGAGACAGATGGTAGATCAGGAAGTTCAGTTTCCTTATCCCAATCAACCAATTCTACAGCCAGACCTTCTTCAATTTTCTGCGCCATCTCACCAAGTGTGTTCCTACCCAGTAGTTCAACAAGCCGAACAACGATATTGAAAGCGTCTCGAATGCGGGATTGAAGTCGTACAATGAGAAGAGAGTTGCCTCCTACGGAGAAGAAACTGGTGGATGGAAGAATCTGAAGTCCTAGTTTCTTGTTGTTGAGCACATCTTCCCATAGCCGTTTGAGCTGGACCATAGTCTCGGATAATTCGACGTCGTTTTCATCTTTCTTGGTACGCTCTGGGAGCGGCAATGCTTTGATTGCTTTTCTGTCGACTTTCGAATGATTGCTAAGTGGGAGACGATCCAAGGGAATGGCCATGACGGGAATCATGTATTGTGGCATAGGCAGATGAGCGAGTAGGTTCTGGAGGTATTCTTCTTTATCTGTGACATTGTGCTGGGAAGCAAACACCACGTGCGCGACCAGGAATTCGGGATCGCCTTCATGGAGCGTGACGATAGCTTCTCGCAGAACTCCAGTGGATGATCGAACGATGTTACTTTCGATGTCGCCGAGTTCGATACGCAGGCCGCGGATCTTAATTTGTGTGTCGCCTGCCATGCGATTGTGGAAAACCAATGCTCCATCGTCTCGAAGATGTCCAATATCTCCAGTGCGATACATCCTGGTCCAGCCCTTGGCGATATACTCCGATGTAGCATAAGGATTAGGAATGAAATGACGATCGGTTAGTTCCTTGTTGTTCAGATATCCCAAAGAAACACCAGCTCCACCCAAGACAATCTCACCAGGCATTCCAGCCGGCACAGGCTTCTGCTGCTCGTCCAAGATATACGCCACATAGTTCGGAAGAGAAAATCCGCAGGGAAGGCGAAATTGTGACAGGTCTTGACGATACGGAATCTCCATCTTCGTTGAGGAAATGGTGATTTCAGCCGGACCGTAAGAGTTGAAGAATCGAAGTTGTGGCAAATTAAGGGCAGCAAATTCTTCAGTCACTTTACTCTGCAGTTGCTCGCCGCCTCCGAAGGCAAAGCGCCAGCTCGATGTCTGCTGTAGATTCGACAAACCATACTGCAACCACAGGAGATATTCTGAAGGTGTAGCTTTTGTGTAGGTGATATCTTGTTCGAGGATTAATTTCGTGATTTGAAGGGGATCTCCTCGTTTGCTCCATGGAACCATGTACACCATGCCGCCATTAACCAACCCGGTAAACATCTGATCGGAAGAATGATTGAAAGTAAATGCACTTTGCTGAAGGACGCGTTCCGCGCCGAGGTTCCATGTCTTGGTGTAACCCTCCATCTCATTGCGCAATCCTGAATGCTTAATCATAATCCCTTTTGGTTTTCCAGTCGAACCACTGGTATATAGGATTGCAGCCGGGGAATCAGGAAGTGCGCGGTTGGGCACTGGGACAGAAGGTGCTTCGGGGACGAGAGAAATGTTGATAATATTTGCCTCTGGTACATGCAGCATGGATGCATCCGCAAAAGTAGACCCATCAGCAAGAATCGCGCTGGGTTGGCAATCGCCGGCAATGCCCGCCAGACGTTCCAACGGGTTTCGTAGATCGAGAGGAACATATACGGCGCCCACGCGCATGATAGCTAGAAGAGAGCATGGCCAGTCGGAAGTCGCTTGCTGGAAGACCAGAACTCGAGAACCTGGGGCTACACCATTGTTCAGAAGAGCTTCAGCAATTGCTTCAACTCGATTAATCATGTCGCGGTAACTTAATACACGACCGAGACCATCTTTTATTGCAGTAGTATCTGGGTTTGTTTGAGCAATTTGATCGATTCGATGGGGTAGTGTCTCGGGCCAGTCGGACTCCATGTCGGGTCCTGAAACTGAGTTAGTGGCTTTCAGTGGCCATCAAGTCAGAAAGAAGACTTACCTTTTCCAAGTCCAAGCGCATGATTCAGTTGATCGTCACTGAAGAGCGGCGGCTGTTCGACCTGTAAAGAAACGTCCCGCGAAAACACCTCAAGCAAATGGGTATACGTCTTCATCAGGAGATCAGTCGCAGCTTGATCATAAAGACTTGTCTGAGTGCGGAACATAACCAGGGTGCTATTAGCCGGACTATCGGTGACATCTAGCGTTATATCATATGCCGTCCTTCCTGGATGAACGGTCTCAACTTCGAATTCACAGTTTCCAAAGGCTTGCTTTTCCTGTGCGCCTTGGCGATAATCAAAGAAGGCTTGGAAGATTGGGCTGTATGATGAAGATCGTGGAACCTTTAGCTCTTTGAGTAGCACATCGAAAGGAAGTCTTGAATGTTCAAGGGCACCGTATGTCTTCATTCGTGCCTCGACAATAGCATCGGCGAATTTCTGGTTCGGCTCATGTCTGAATCTCAAAGTCAGAAGATTGAGGAACAGGCCTATGGTTCCCATCACATCATCGTCGTTTCTATTCGCATCCGCAATCCCGATGGTCAAATCATCGATGCCGCCTAGTCGGAAGAGCATCACTTTGAATACAGCCAAGTAAAAGTGGAATGTTGTGGATCGTTGCGCTTTGGCTGCCTGTTTTACACGTGCTGCTAGCTCTGGGTCTAGTCTGTACTCGGTCTGATTGACATTGAATGTCTTCATAGGCGCTCGTGTACTAGTATGAGCCATTGGTAGAAGTGGTAGGATTGGTGGGGGGTCAGGGAACACTCCTTGCCAGAATTTTAGCTCATCGGCCATGTCTCCATTCTCGAACGCTGTGCGTTGGGCCCGAGAAAATTCCGGGAATTGACGCGGTTGTGGTCCAAGAGATTGACGTCTGTAGGCTTTCTCGAGATCGGATATGAAAACTTGGTAACTGACACCGTCCATCAGGATATGGTGATAATTGAAAAGGAGGTAGTGCTCGGTTGGTGATAGGGTTAACAGGACGGCACGCATCAACACTCCACTCTCAAGGTCGAATATGTGATTTTTCAAAGTTTCGTACTCCTTGGCCACTTCTTCCACGCTTGAAATCTTCTTCCGCTCTAGCTTGAGTGATGACTCTTTCAACACACCTTGATTAGCCAAGTCTGCCTCGATATCATCGGCCACGAAGCAAGTCCTTAGACCCTCATGTCTCTGACCAACCATGCGAAAGGCTCGTTCGAGGTCATTGATACGTAGGTCGCCGAGAACTTTGTAATAGAAAGTTACATTGAAAGTGGTCTGATCCTCAAGTAGAAGTCTCAAAAACCAAAATCGCGACTGTGCAAATGAGATCTGCTCGCTTTTGACGTAGTTTGGTCTCAGCTTTTCGGTTATCGTTGTTTCGGTATTCTTGGTACTTTCAGTCTGTCCCAAATCAGTGAAGGACGTAGGAGGAGCGAGTGTGGTAGGAGGCGAACCTGTTGATGATGGACTGTGGGATCCTGAGCTTCCCCCAGATGTACCTTCTGCTTGAGATGATTCACTACCAGATACAGTGCTTTCTGGTGCCTTAGGAGTTGTCTTCGTTTCAATATGGGTGGCTTTTGGTTTGGTGGGGGTTTCAGCACCGAGGTTCGGCAGCATCTTTTCAGGTAGCTTATCCAAGGTCTGCTGACAGAGATTGGTGACAGAGCCACCTCCCAGAACCTTGAGGACTGGCATATCTGTTTTGAGTTCTTTCAAAAACCAGGAACGAACTTCGACGGCAACTAGTGAGTCGATACCAAGCTCCACAAGGGGAACATCGTGATTGACTTGATCAGCAGACAGCTGTAGTATGACTTGAAGTTTGGTGGAGAAGCATTCTAAAACCATGTTAGTTTCCAGATTCCAAATTTAATACTATCGGTCTGACCTTTCAAAATTTCGAGTGCCTCCTCTTTACTCGTCGCAACCTCAAGTTGTACGCTGACTGGAAGAACTGCCTTCTTCCCATCTTTCTTCACCTCCACCTCTTTCGTCTCCACAATGCAATGGGAGAAGCGAGGATTATCAAACCAAGGAACCTTGACTTCTTCGTCACTTCGAACCGCACGAATACCAGTCGTCACCTCAGGCAATGCATTGGTTCCAGGTCGACCAGCGAGGATAGTCTCCGCAAACATCTGATGGAAGTCGGACTCAGAGATCGGCATATACCCGTATTTGGTTAATTGGTCGTGAACAACCTGACCTGCGCGTTCCACATAGCCGATTCCGACGACACGACCGATATCAAAGGCCGAACCTGCAAGGCCTCGCTTTCTTCGTTGGGCGGCTAAAGAGGTTAGATAAGTGCTTGCTGCAGCATAGTTAGATTGACCAGAATTTCCAACAACGGAGGAGAGGGACGAAAACAAGATGAAAAAGTCTAGGTCCGTGTCGTAGAATAATTCGTCGAGGTAGTTGGTACCGTCAATCTTTGGCCTGAGGACCTTTTCCATTTGTTCGAGAGACATTTCCGAAAAGAGCGTATCGTGTAGAACCATGGCAGCATTTGCGACACCTGCGATTGGTGGAAGTGTATTTTTGATCTCGTCGTACACTTTCAAGAGGTCCTGTTTATCAGTGATGTCCCTTATTCATGTTAGTACGATATTTGTAGCTTAATATACACCAGGGACTCACATTGCGAAGATCTTAACGGTTGTTCCGGAACCCTCGAACGACTGAATCCATCGCTCATCAACATTTGGGTTACGACTGGTCAAGCATATGGTTCCAGCGCCATTGCGTGCCATCCATTCGCAGATTGACTGTCCGATTTGACCAGTCAGTCCTACGAGAAGGTATGTTTTGTCGCTACTAAACAAGCGCTCGGGTTCGAGTGGCTGTACGTGAATAGTGACTGTATCATCGACCGTCCAATCGACAACACTCGTGGGAACATTGGCTGCAGATGAATATCCAATTTCACTGAGACTAATCGTTTTGCTCTGCAATTTCGTGGACGCAGCTGCCTTTGCTCCCTCAGTTGCACTTGTAAGGGCCTGAAGAAGAGCACCGTCATTGTAGTTGAGTACTTCTGATTGGTGCTGGAGTATGCTGGACACATCAATTTGCTTACACTTCGACGGTAGAAGTTTCGATATGCGGGCGCCCATCTCTCGATCATTTTCATTCACGGAGAGATCTAAGAAATGAGTATATTTCGAGGAAAGCTTCTTTTGAATCATCCTTTCAGATGCGCCGGGGTTGAGATTAATCCAGGACTCCTTTTGGATAGCTGAGGCTGCCGTGGTGAACGTGATTTTGATGCCCTCAGCAGCTGCTCTGTTTGCCAAGGCGGAATCGAAGGAATCGTCTGGATCTTGCTCGTGTACAAGCAAAGAGCTGTTGCTAGGTATCCCGGCGAGCAAAGCATCTGCAAGAAGCCCCACCGAAATTCCGGAAAGTAGTCGAGATTTACCACCTGCCAGATCTTGTGGAGAGAGACTCAAGGAAGCCAAGGGCACTACAACAGAGGAATTCGATTCTGACAAACAGAGAACGTCGCTGCTTGTCTTCTCAGAGGTACCAATGGCAACGAACAAGAAGATATCCGAGGCTAACTTCAAGGCCGAAAAGGTCGAGTAACTGACATGAACGAGGTCATCTTTGTTTCCTTGGCCCTGCAAAGTATTTTCTTGCAAAACCGCGGACCCAATGGCACCAGAAGTTCGGCGAATCTCAATTAGTGATGATCGTGGATGAATAGTCTTTGTGACCGAACGTCTAAGAGAGTTTAACCTGGCATTCTGTTCTTCATTGGGGAGAACTCGAGGTACTAGGAACTGTCCTTTTTCAAAGACAAGCTCTGGTTCCCGGCTCCAAAGCAACGATGCATCCAAGTTCGCGTCCTTCTCAGCCCAGTCTTCAGCGGCATGCAAACGCAGTACGCTCTCTGCAATGATCCGTGATACGCCATCTTCGAGATCGGGAAGATCAAGGAACTGCAGACGCATGTGCGGCATCTCGTGACTGATACCACGACCAAAGCCAATGCTAGACATATGATATGGTTCTTCGACCCGAGCGCCCTTGGTGATCCATAGGACATTCTTTGAGAGCTCGAATAATCTTTTGAGACCGTTGATCTTATCTTCGGTTAGATTTTTGAAGATGGGTTCTTCAAGGTCCACCAAATTCACAAACGTGCTCATGGAAGCGATCATATCGTCATCTGTGGGTAGATCTTCGAGAACTGTGATCTTATCGCAGTATTTTCCGACTAGATCAGCAACATCTTCGGCGATTCGAGAGGTCTCCAAAGACTTATTTCCTAGTATTATCAACTCCTCAATCTTTGTTGATGATGATGGCGATGATAAAGGTTTCCGCAAAAAGTCAACTCGATCATCTACAGCTTGCGAGGCAATGATAGAGAAGGGCCAAGCCAAGCCATTCTTTTCCGGCGTAATGGCACTGATCCCAGAGAATCCAGTCTTACGTAAAAGAGAATTCCAGGTCGCAGGCGTCATCGTTGGCGCATACTTCCTTCCATCATCTGACCCTATCCACCAACCGCTCAGACCACCTGTCATGTTCGCAATCCTGATAGGCCCATTGTTTGTAATCTCTAACAACATCAGATATCCGCCCGGCTTCAGAAGGCGGCGGGTGTTTTCCATGGTCTTTTTCATTGTCTTGGTGGCATGCAGAACATTGGATGCAATCACCATATCGTAAGAATGTTCAACGTAACCTTGCGCTGCAGGCGTCTTTTCAGCATCGAAAGGTTTAAAAATCATCTTGTGGCTGTACTTTTTGAATAGCTCTGAAGCCTTTTCGAAGAAGCCGGTCGAAATATCGGTATAGGTGTATGATGAGAATGAGTCGCCAAGAGTCTGTAACACGCTCTTCGTAGCTCCACCAGTTCCCGCACCTATGAGTGTGTAAGTGTCGCTCGATTTGGTATGAGGGGTCATTCAATCTTACCAATTTCGAGAATATTCATGTGCGGATAACGATGAACAATCTGCTTCACCATCTTGGCTAGATACGAGTTATACTCAGCGAACCCGATGCCCTTCTTGTAGAGATCATCCAACATATTATCTTTCAACATGTGCTCCAGCATGGTTGTCTTTCCACGAACGACGTCTGGTATGTTTTCACCAACGGCTGAAATCAGTCTGAGATCAATGCTCTTAGGGTACCATCTACATATAATGTTAGTGTCGTATTTCAGTGTTCGTGCAGTCTTAGGATGTTACATACTCGCTTATCAACTCCTTAATTTGCTCCTCTGTGTCACTTCCCCATTCTTTTTTGACGCGAGGATGTTTTCCTGTAGAAATAACTGAGAGCAAGTGATTTGTGGAATCTTGTAGACATCTGTGATGCCACTCTGAGCTTGCCCATTCCTCATCAGTGATCTCAGCCTTCCACTTCCTCAAGTAGTAGTACGACAACCTCTCGCAGAGACTAGCAAGCTCGATTTCTTCGAAAGAGGGTCGGTCGTTACCCATTATCTCATTCCCATTCGGCGCGGCAGCACCCCATCCAGTGTAAGAAAACAGGCGACGGTCATCAGCAACTGTTGCCGGAGAGAATGGAACCAATGTCAGATTTTCTACCTGAATGAGTGTGTTTTCGGCATCTTCGCTGTACATATCTACATTTCCACAGATGGCGATAGATTCAGATTCATGTAGTGCGGCATCGATTGGAATAGTTGTCCCATTCAGTGAAAGGGAATTGCAGAGATGAGGATTTACTCGAACACATCGAATTGAGGTAGGAACGTGCAACGACCATAAATGCTGGTCTCCAGGAGTTGATTGTGCAAGCAATGCAGCTTGGAATGCCACGTCGAGAGTGGTAGGGTGTACCATCAGAGAATCTTCAGACGTTACGTAGTCGTAGGTAGTTACCATTGCAGATGCTTGGTTCAGTTTTCGTTTTAGTGATGACATCCCCCTGAAGTAATCAGTGTATCCGTAGCCCAATTCCAGAAGAGAAGAGTAAAAGCGATCCGTATCTATTGTCGACATATTTGTAGTTTCCAATCTAGAAGAGGAAAGTGTGGTGGAGGACGAAGTGCCAAATATCACCTTGACACTACCACTCGCCATTAGTTCCATATCACCACTTGATGTATTTGGACATGAATAGCAAGAAAATTCGGCCGTCTGAGTCGGTTGATCTGGGCGGGAAACTGCGGTAAGTGTAACGAGGGTCTCCACTGCAAAATTAGCATCGTCCTCAAAAGTGATGGCTTTTCCGATGATAAGATTATGAACCTCAAAGAGCTTGACATCTCTGCCCTGGGTGATTCTCTTCGCAGCCTCAAGTGCCATTACGACATATCCAGCGGCAGGGAAAACGGTCTGGCCTTGAAGCTGGTGTCCATTCAGCCAAGGGATTTCATTTGCTTTGAGCAAATTGGTCCATCGCCAGTCTCGATCTGTTCCATCGGGAGACCTAACACCCAATAATTCATGGAAGGTGTCTGATCTATCACGAATCTTCTTCGACCTGCGGGACTCATGCCAATGTACACGTGACTTGTCCCACTGATATGCTGGGAGACCTGTCACAAGCTTGGGGGAAGGACTCGATGGTGTAATTGTGCTTGCAAATGATTCAAAATTTACCGCGGCACCACCGAGCTGAGCCCACACGAAACCCAAGGCGTCTGAGAATGCCTCGACGTCGTTCTCACCTCTACTCAAAACACCACAATACTCAAGCTTATCTCGAACATCTGAAATATTTTGGCTAGCAGGACCCTTAAGTGCTGGATGAGGGCCGACCTCGACAGCGATATTCAAATCCTTTGATGCAGCACTGGTCACAGCTTCCATGAACAAAACAGCGTTGACCATATTATCTACCCAATAAGTATCCTGAAGAGCGTCAACGGGATCCATAGCTTGGCCACCGATGACACTAGAGTACCAAGTGCAAGAAGTATCACGGGCTTTGTTGACCTGGATCTTGCAAGCTCTGAGAGACTCCACATACGCATCGCTGCAGAGAAGCATGTGATGAGAGTGATAAGCCGTATCAACCTTGAGCAACCTCACAAACTTCTTCTCTTCTTCGAAAACCTTCTTGACCTGTGTGATGGCATCCAAATCACCTGACATGGTGACACTAGCAGAAGAATTGTGTGCTGCAACGGCTACCCGGCCATTGAAAACCGGAAGTTCCGCTAGTTCTGTAGCGTCTTCCCAGGATGTGCCTACAGCCAACATAGCCCCTTTCTGATACTCGCGACCCCTAGATAACTTCGCATACAGACCTCGATAGTACGCAATACGAATAGCATCATGAGCAGAAATGAAATCAGCGGCGTAAGCTGCTGCGATTTCACCAGAGGAATGGCCCACAACGGATTCAAATGTAATACCAGCGCTTCGTAGTAGATCAACCAATGCAATTTGAATGGCAGTGCAAAGCGGTTGAGAAAGTTCTGCTTCGGAAAGCCTCGAAGTCTCAGCATCTTTGATCAATTCTTCGCTAATCTTCCACGATGGACGATCGGCTTCGGGTAAAGAAGATAAAGAGTTTTCGAGGGATTCTATTCTCTCACGGAAGTAAACGGAAGACTCAATCAGACATTTGCCCATCGTTGGCCATTGAGCACCTTGACCTGTAAAGATTCCCAAAACTCTAGGCTTGCTAGGATTTGACCGCACGCCGAGAGAAGTTCCTGAATTTGGTTTTAGTCCGGCCAGCTTGGCGTCAATCTTGGAGATCAACCGGTCAACGCTCGTAGCCGAAATTGTCACCTTTATTGGTAGAACTAATCTGCGGGACTGCAGGGTCCATGCAAGGTCGCGTAAGTTGATCGTCGGCGTTGCCTTGAGATAATCAGAGTAGGCTCGGAGGAGCGCAGCCAAAGACACCTCTGTTCCTGCAGAGAATGTAAATGGAGTGAAAGACGTATCAATTTCCTCCGAAAGCTCGCTGGTGCGTTCTGGAGATTCGAAGCTCTCTAGAATTGCGTGGGCATTGGTTCCACCGAAACCGAAACTGTTTATGCTTACACGGCGCGGACTCCCTTCAGGTACCTTTGGCCATTGTTTGGCCGAGGTGGGGACATTCAAGCCGTTATAGAATGGTTCTATGGAAGGATTCAGGGAATTAAAGAGAAGATTGGGAGGTATGGTAGAATTCTGTAGTGCAAGTGATCCTTTCAGAAGACCTGCTAGACCAGCCGTGCCCTCTGTGTGGCCAATGACAGTCTTGATTGATCCAACGTAAAGAAAATCTTCATTGGAGGAGCGATTCCCAAAACATTGCTGAATAGCAGAAGCTTCGCGAGGATCGCCGACTTTAGTGCCAGTGCCATGAGCTTCGAAATACTGAGGCTGATCTCGTGGATCCTTGAGATTCAGTCCCGCTCTTTCGTACGTTCTTTGGATCAATGAAGCTTGAGCCTCTGAGCTTGGCACGGTCAAGCCACCGGTACCCCTTCCATCTTGGTTGATCCCCGTCTCCCGGATAATGCATTCAATGTGATCGCCATCAGCAATGGCGTCACTCAACTTCTTCATCACAATTGTGGCTACTCCATCACCTCTAGCATATCCATCCGCTTCAGCATCCCACATTCGTGAGCGTCCAGTAGGTGAAAGGAGGTTCATTTTGCTTTCCGCAACATAATTCTCTATGTGGTAGTTAGCACGTGATTGAGGGGTAGGTGGGGGTGAAGATTTGAAATTGTGCGGAAGCGAGAGCGAAATACGAAGGGTTATGATGGTGCACATATGA
Organism: Rutstroemia sp. NJR-2017a BVV2; assembly: GCA_002946415.1. Lineage (NCBI taxonomy): Eukaryota > Fungi > Ascomycota > Leotiomycetes > Helotiales > Rutstroemiaceae > Rutstroemia > Rutstroemia sp. NJR-2017a BVV2. The sequence goes on along the minus strand of NJPS01000002.1, from coordinate 229,030 downwards.
AGCTGAGGAATAAGACAAATTTAATAATAAGACGAAACCGGTCCCAAAATCAACTCTGTACCACAGGCCATAGCCACGCGCGAATCACCAGTTCGCAAAGCTTGAACTCCCTGATGGACTGCGATCATACTCGAAGAACAGGCTGTATCAATCGTCATAGATGGACCATGCCAGTCGAAGAAATAGGAGATTCGATTCGATATGATACTTCTCGAGATTCCCGTAGCGAAATATGTCGGCAAGCTGTTAACATCACGCATGAGAACATCTTGATAATCCACGGCCATAACACCAACATAAACAGCTGTATCGGAGCCTTTGAGACTCTCAATAGTTAGTCCGCCGGATTCCATAGCTTCGTACACGGTTTCCATGAGAAGTCTTTGTTGCGGATCGATCGAATCCGCTTCATTATTGCTGAGATTGAAGAACTTTGCATCAAACAGACGAAGGTCCTCATCAAGCATATACGAATGCCTGACATTGGTAGTCCCATGATGAGCACCATCTGGGTGGTAGTAGCCATGCAAGTCGAATCTCTCCTTGGGTATCTCTTTCAAAACGTCGCGAGGATCTCGGAGAAGTTCCCAAAGAGAAGAGGAGGAGTTTACACCTCCAGCGAAGCGACAAGCGCTGCCAACTACGGCGATAGGTTCAGGTTGTTGAGAGACCATGTTTAATGAATAATCTGATGAAGAAGTGCTTGAATGTAGAAGTTCTGCTACAATTGAATTCGCTACATGACTCTCAATGGCCCCTATTGATATATCACTCTCCGGTACATTGAATCTTCAATGAACGATCCAACAGAGCATAGCTTCTAGCCGAAGTCCTGCAGACTTCTGGACAATGATTGATCATCAAGAGAAGCAAGCACCATTGACCCTTGAGCCTATCTAATTCCAAGGTAACACTCATCGGCGACATAGATAAGCCTTCTGCATGTTGTAAATCACCTTACCGTCTCCTGGTCATCACCCCCGTAATACTTCATTGAGCTGTTTAATCTTATCTTGGATATCGACTTCTAGGTTAGATACACTCTTCAAACTAGCCTGGTTCGCAATCAGGACCGAAGGATCGAGGGGATCGTCAACGCGGGAGAAATATGCTGCAACAACTTCTCGTAGGCCGTTGAGCAGGTGTGATATTAACTGCACTACAAGGATAAGACGAAGCTCTGCCAGTGTTGGAGACGGGTTTGACTCCATGCCCTTGGCGTGAGACGCATCATAGTGCAGCGCTGTGATAAGTGTATGATAGATGTGTAGTAAACGAGTATAGCAAGCAAGTATCGAATAGCCTATGACAAGGTTGTGGGATCCACGTTCTGCTATACCATCCATTACGACTGGACTGCCCATAGACGATGGACCGGATGATTCCGATGTATCACTAGATTCACTTTGTTGAGAATCAAGCATTGTTCGAATCGAAGCTGGGGATCGAGACTGCGAGTTTGGAGGGTAATCATGTATGCGTTTGGAACTTGCAGATGTGGCTTGAAGTTGATGCACAATGTTAAGGAGGCTGCGGGAAGCGTTGAAGGTCTCGGAAATAGCGTTACATTTTTGTTGAAATGGTGTGCTTTCTTCGAGTAATGCCGTCAATATGTGAAAGGTTGCCGCCGAAAATAACGCACCAGAGTGGCTCTTCTGGGCTTCGGCGAAGGAACAGCTCGCCTTGTAAACAGGGTATAAACGAGCATTCAAGTCCGACAGCTGTCTAATGCAGATCTCGATTGAATCCTCCTTCGGCGGCCAAAGGCTCGGTAAACCATTGGATTGATTGATTGGACCCGGGTTGGGATTGCTAGGGAGCGACTGTGGCATTGGTGGGATGTATCTACCGGCCGAGAAGAGCGCGTTCGATGTTGACGTAAGCGAGCCTGATCCAAATCGAAGACTAATGTTTCCATCGTGGTACGAGTCCACCATCACCCTATCTGTGAGAGCCGTGGCGGGGTCTGCTAGGGAGCATTGATCCGGGAAATCAGCCACGCCCGCCCAACCGTCGGAGCTAGGGGGAGAGACCAATGGGAAGTCCCAGTTAAGCTGATCCCCTCTTGGAAATAGATTCGTGCCGTCCGTTGACAACCAAGCCGAAGCAATGTCGGCCAAAGGTGCAGCACTTGATTGTGGGTCTGAAAAAGACGCAGGAAGTGTGCTTCGCTGGGGTAGAATCGTCGCATCGCATGCAGGAGCAGCAGCGGTAGTGGGGCTCGGTGTCGTCTGTGATGGTAAGCTGCAGCTTGAAGAGCGTGGACCTTCCTGTGGTGGGGCATGTGAAAGGTGGGGGGAGTCAGCTTCAGCACGACGATAGGTGCTCGGCCGACCTTTAGGAAGTGGCGTGCTGTATTGGCAAGGAATTCCTTTCCGCCGGCATCTTGTACAGCTATCGCTTTCTTTTGACTGCGCGCCCCCCTTTGAACATCGTAGTTTCTGACTATGGCATCGGTCGCAGGACTGCCGCTTCAATGTTGTGGGATGAGAAGGCGTTCCGCGATGCATTTTTGCCAAGGCGGCTCCACGATTGGGCTTGTCTCTGGCGTGGTGTAGCTTCAAAGCTTATTGTTCGGTGAGATCAGATTAAACCTAGATGGCCGAGATAACGAAAAGACAGGCCCAAAGATCTACTATCGGCGGATTTTGATGTTGGACGAGGGAGTAGTCGGATTAGACTGTGTGCATTCGGTGCATTTTGGAGGGGCGGAGGGACGGAGGGGAGATACTTGTAGTAGTCCCAAAATAATGCGAAACTGTGCCAATTGGTCGGGTCGGTTGTCGTCGGAGTACCGGATCCGATTTAGGCAACATTGGCGGTGAGCTTGGCCACAGTAGTTTAAAGCTTATCCTGAGCCTAGCGGCCAGCCCACGTGTCACCCCCAGTTTTAGCCTATAAAAGACGAGACGAGGAATGTCACGGCGGGATAGTACAGCAACTGGAGATAAAGAATGGAAGCCGCGTGTTGCACTCACGCAAAATCACTCCATGTTAGGTAAATTATGGATGCGCCGACAACGATGGAGTTGCATATGTTTTATGTTGCATGCATGAATGCATGAATGCCATGTCAAGAGCGAACCCCTCCCACGCCCACGCCCACGCCCACGTTCATGACTTCATCTGTATTTGTATTATGATAGGACACTGTCTTATGGCAGGACATTGTAGTCACCCGATTGGTGTTCGACCCTAGTTATGATAATATGTCTCCATAAATGGCCTGACTATTGGCCTACAAACAAAACCGAAAGAGCCCTCTCGACAACTACCACGATAGCCTATGCAGCAAGCGCCTCATCCCAGTTTCTTTCCTTCAACCAGTCTTCGAAGGATTTCGTCTGCACCTTTCTAGCCAGTTGCGAAGGCTCGATAATCCCATCAATACCACCGACATATCCAAACTCTGCAACATACGCAGGGGCATCCAAAAGTTCGTAGGGGAGTCCAAATTTCTCATGCATCGTCTGGATACTGATCGGAACAAACATGGCCTCTTTCCCGCTAGCCTTCGACCATTCTGCCACGATATCTTCGACTTTCAAGTAGCTGTCATATGCTAGAAGTTTCGTGCCTGGCGCCTCATCCTCAATCAATTCTTGCACGAAAGGCCCTACGGACTCCCGGGCGTTAATGATCGGAAGCTTCGTATCCTTGTTCACTGGAAGGACAAAGAGATACTTCCCACTCGATGCATCGAGTCGCGGCGTGAGCATTTGGTTGACGTGATAGACACCAGGGTAGATGATCGATGTTTTCTTTGCTAAATCCGGTTGCTCATTTTCTATGTACTCCACAATCCACGATTTCGCCTCAGAGTGGAGCGAATGCGGATATTTGCCGTTGGTGGCCTTGCTAATTGGACTAAGCGCGGAGTAAATGAAGCGCTCCAATGTTGGCAAACCTGCGGCAACATCGACAACATTCTTGCCGTTGGTAGTTTCGTAATCGAACGCCAATTTACTGGCTGGTACGACGTCTTTCTTCTCCGCTTCTAAAGCAGCCTTGGCTGGCTTGTATGTAGTCCAGAAATCCGTGTTGAGAAATATAGCGTTCGCATCCTTGAAAGCTTCGGAGAGGGAAGCTTTATCTTGGAAATCTCCTTTCACCACCTCAGCGCCTTGAGCAGACAGATTCGTCGCCGCGGCGGAAGAAGGATCGCGCGTTAGGCATCGAACATGCCACTCCGACAGACCAAGGAAATGCTTGGCAACTGACGAGCCCTGGTTGCCAGTGGCTCCTGTGACCACGATGATTTTGGAAGCTGCCATTGTAGGTATAAACTATTTCCAGGATTCGAGATTTGCGTGGATGGAGTGGATTGAAAAGTGATGGGAGGCTTACTACAGTGACCTGACCCGACTAGTGATATATATTTGGTAAATTTGCAGGGTGTCCCAAGGTTTTATCGGCGACGTCAGTTCATTGTTGGAAGAAAACCGCCGAGGGTATTTCTCACACAACCACATGAATGTTATGATTGATAATCCACCGAATTTCCTGAAAATGTTACAAATTGTGAAACTTGTTACTACAAACATTTAAAATTCGAGTTACTTCTAATTTCAAAGCACATATATGTTCGCACTCCTTAAGTACCAATTATTCCTTTCTCACGAACCTAAGAGTGGCGTCACTTTTGGATTCACAGCACTCAACGTGATACTATTGCATGTTCCGCTGTAGAGAGGCTTTGAATAGGGATTAAAAGTTCTAAATTCAATGTTCTAGATAATAATGTACAATTTGATAATCAATCTCCGTTGAACAATACATACTAAGCTTTTACACTCCCCGCAGCTGTTGTCTCAGGGTCCACGTCCCTCTTCTCCGCATCCTCCCCGTTTTTGCCTTTCCCAGCATTCGCTAACCGATTCGCCTCCTCTGTCTCAAGGCCCGTCTTGTAGTCCTCATGCTTCTTCGACAACGTCGTCCGCCCAATACCGAAACTGAATAACAAACCCAAAAACAGCATACATGTATAGAAAATCCACATCTTCGACAAACTATCCGCAAGCGCAACACGCACTACCTCACGCTGCGAAGCAGTCAAGGAGTGGATTGCGCTCGCCGAACCCGAGGACCCTGAGATGACCTGGTTGATGATGGATTGAGAAATACCTGCTGCTTCGAACTTTGCTGTGTGGCTTTGCACTCGGTTCTGGATTATTACACCGCCGATTACAACGCTCATTGAAGAGGAAAGGTTGCGTGTGAAACCGAATGTGGCTGTTCCCGCAGCAGTATCTGAAGGGGTTACCTTGGATTGCATTGCGATGAGAGGAGCTTGGAAATTAGGCCCCAAACCCAGACCTGCGATGATCTGAAAGATGACGATGCGAGGCCAACTTAGGTATGCTGGTAGATCAATCAGAAGACCGAACCCAAGCGTAGCCAGAGCAAGACCAATGTAGATTAATTCCAAGTAGATGCCTGTCTTCATGATGAACGTTCCCGTGATTATAGAAAGACTGGCGAGTACCAATGCCAGTGGCAAGAACCATACTGCTGAGTGGATAGGAGTGGCGCCTAAGACGTTCTGGAAGTAGAATGGAAGGAAGTACGCAGCGGCGACGAAGGCAAAACCATGAGTGCTTGCGACACCCAGCACAGCGAGTCTATCGCGACGTTTGAAGAGGCGTAGAGGTATGAGGGGATACTTGGCCACCTTCCATTCCACCAAGAAAAAGATAGCAAAAGTAACCACGGCAAAGACCAGTAGGCAAATAACGATAGCAGAATCCCATGGATAGGATACACCTCCGTATTGTAGGCCGAGGAGTAGCATCAATACGGCTCCTAGAATTAAGAACGTACCAAGCCAGTCAATAGCTCGAATGCCGTCCCAGAGTTTGGTACGTGGATTATGCACTTTTAGAAAAAATAGAAGGGCGAGAAATGCGGCGCCGTCACATGGCAAATTGATGTAGAAACACCAACGCCATGAGACCTTCTCGGCAAGAGCCCCACCAATGGAAGGGCCAGCTGCGGAAGCGGTAGCCCAAACCATACCGATGATGCCAAGATATTTCCCTCGTTCCCTGTACCGAGTTAGATGCATCAAAAGTGACAATTAGGTGGTATCTACCTCAAGCTCACTAAATCCGCAAGTGTGATATTGACCAGAACAATCAACCCACCACCGCCTCCTCCTTGGATTGCACGACCTGCAATCAACATTCCAACACTATTCGAAAGGGCACAAATAAGACTGCCAACGAAAAATACAACGTTGGCTGCAAGTAAAATAGGCTTCCTGCCAAAGACGTCGCTCATCTTGGCCCATAATGGTGTGATAGATGAATAAGTGAGAAGGTAAGCGGATCCAATCCACGAATAGGCGGTTTGGGAGGCCTCAAACTCAGCAGTGATATTTGGTAAAGCTGTAGTCACAACGGCAACATCGAGAGCTGCGAGGAAAGTAGCCATCCCAAGAGCGACTGTGATGATGGCCATAGAGCCTTTCTTGCGTTCTGGTGCTGCGACATTGTTTCCGTTCTTTGGAGCTGTACCGTCTTGCTTCAGAGTGTCGGTAGTTGCATTGATATCTTGCGGTGGGGAGTTAGATGGTGAGGCCGAAAGATTTTGAGGTTCCCCATGCTGAATCTGATCAGCTGGGGTTTGTTCAACAGTGTGAACCCCACCGTCCTCCGGCATGACTGCTGATTTACGTAAGCAACGACACGATCCGCAAATGTAACAGAACAGAAAGAGAGGAGGATGAATGATAACAAATTACTCTAATAAGAGATGGCTTTTTGGAAAAGATTTGTTTATCGACTCTGAGTAAAATTGCTGCCAGACTCGTTCAGTTTGCGAATCAAGAAAATGGGAAGCTTCTTCGGCGATTTAATTGATAATACAATTAATTCGGTGGTTTTCGGTTCCTGCATGTTCGGCGATTTTCTATGCACCAGAGCAAGGCTCAGGGGTAGCTCTGCTTACCTGGTAAGTGATGTGCGGAAGAGACAGAACGAAGGAAGATAGTACATTGAAATTCATGGAAGAGATAATGACATGTGGAAAGAGTACGGAACAGAATATGGATATAGAAATCGTGAGAATTCCTAAAAAAAAATGGATCATAAACACTTATCACAAGATAATTCTAACAACTTGAGTTATCATGCCTTCTGCCGTGACCGATCTTCCTGCTACCCAAACTGCAATTGTTGCTGTTGGACCAGGCAAGCTCGCTATCAAAAATGACGCCCCGGTGCCATTTCTCGCCCCAGATATGGCTATTGTTAAAACGGCTGCAGTAGCAATCAACCCCGCCGACGCCAAGATGCTCGACTACAGTGCCGCGCCGGGTGCTATTCATGGATATGACTTTGCCGGTACCATCGTAGCGCTTGGGGCCGAAACTCCCGCTCATTTGTCCGTTGGCGATCGGGTAGCGGGTTTCGTACATGGGATGAACTCGCTCCAGCCCAATATAGGGGGATTTGCACAATATGTTGGTGCATCGGCAGATTTGTTGTTGAAAATTCCGGACAGCATGCGTTTCGAAGACGCGGCTGGCCTCGGCACAGGTGTTGGCACAGCAGCATTGGCGCTTTTCCGTGAATTGAAACTCCCAGTTTCACTGGAACAATTTGAGTACGCTGCTGAAGCATCACGACCTGGAGCGCCATTTGTGCTGGTGTGTGGTGGAAGTACGGCCACAGGAACTCGCGCCATCCAAATGGTGAAGCTGTATGTATAATTCCCAACACGTTCAACCGCGCTATGTGTTGCCTACATAATATCCAACCTTCACTAACACTCGTTTCTGGTAGCGCCGGTCTTCGTCCTATCGCTACTTGTTCGCCGCAGAACTTTGATCTTGTTCGTCGCTTCGGCGCCGAAGAAGTATTCGATTATCGAAGTGAGAACTGCGCAGCGGATATCAAGAAGTACACTCGCAACACATTATCATACGCCCTCGATTGTGTTAGTCAAGGAGATACTACTCAGCTGTCTTACGGGGCCATTGGAAGGGCAGGAGGCTTTTACTGTGCACTAGAGCCATACCGCGAAAAGATCACATCAACTCGTCCTACGGTCGTACCATCATGGTTGATGGTATTGACCATATTTGGAAAGAAAGTAGCACTTGATGGTGTTTATGGTCGTGATGCAAGCCCTGATGATCGAGAATTTGGAGCAAAGATTTTTGCAGCAGTGCAGAAACATTTAGATCGGGGCCTAATGACCACGCACCCAGTAAAGGTCATGTCGGGGGGTTGGTCCGGTGTAATAGAGGGAGTGAATATTATCAGGGAGCAGGCGCAATCTGGGCAGAAATTAGTATATGTTGTTTAGATAGGGATAAATAAAGGAACTTCGAGACTATACTTCGTAGATTACGCAACACACTTAAGTTTAACGCGACCCTATCTCTAAGATTCCGGTATGCTGTCAAAGAAGAAACTAGACTGCAGAAGGTCAATAGTGCAGTAGTGGGTAGCTGGTGGGTTTCTGGCAACCCCCCAGACCTGTCATCAGCCCCCGATGTCAGCCCCTCCAACCCCTCACTAAAACGCCCTATTCACTGGTGGATAGCAGGTTTCTGCTGTGGGAAAGGTCGACAATATTAACCCTGAGCCGAAGCGAAGAAAAGAACAGCGACTGATTTGATATATGAGTGACAAAAGGGAGATTCCGGTGTAATTAGACTGAATCCGACTAGTCTGGATTGCAATTGAGTAGTCCATAAGAACACTGTCGCTACCTCTCCTAAATGTTTGGAAGCTCAATTGTGTCTGAAACATTTAGCGATGCATGATGATCACATCGCGTTCCGCTCCATTTAGCCACTCTGTTAATTTTTATGAGCGTCGTATCTCCTTGTGCGCCTACCCCTCCCTCGTATTTACAAGCGGGAAATTTTCTTTTGGTTTGCTCGTCGTATTCGCAACCTTATTTTTACGTCGAAAATGCCGTGTTTAGGCAAGCTAGATGCAGCCGAATCTCGGAAGGAAGGACGTCGCCAGCTGAGATTTGTTTCGCGTGAAATTGCTGCGTTTTACCCATCTATATCAAGACCATCTCTTCCAATTCCATTCTACCGGATTCAATATCATCTTGTAAATCTCCTCGATACACCATCCTATCATGAACATAAGCCTGACCGACATAAATCCAACCTGCATGCTCAGCTCCCCATTCATCTGAGGCCTTCCTTAGTATTACAGGTACCTGCATACCCATCACAACATGCACCTCGTCTCCCGCTTTTAAGTTATCAGGTCCGATCCCAAACCGCCCATCATATGTCACGAAGAAACGACGATTGGAACAGACACCACGACGGGTCTGGAGGTATTCTTCTTCTCGTGGATCATTCGCCAATGGGGCAGCAGAGAATCTTCCTGCTGTAAGTGTAAGATGAAATAATTCCTCGGTAAGAATATCATCTCCTGGGGAACCTGATTCTTTTTCTAATGCCGCCCTTTTAGGTGCTGCTTTCTGTGTCAGGCTTCGCCATTTGGGAACTACAGAGTCCCATGTTATATTAGTTTTGGTTTGTGCCATAAGCTCATCTACGCCTTCGAGTCGGCAGTCATCGGAGATTTTGGCTTTGAAGTTACTTAGAACATGTATGGTTAAGTTATAAAACCCCTCATCGAACCTGTTCATTCCCATTTCCACTAGGGATGAACTAGAAACGGCCGACGTAGAAAGAATTGGCAAATGACTAGTAGCGGAAAATCTGCTTTCAGCGGTGACAAGACCTGTCCAAAATGGCTGCCATGTCAGACCATAATACACATCGCTGCTCATGAATGAAGGGCACCAGGTAGGTATGTAGTCTCCCGAGTTCTTGCTGCTGCCGTCAGGCTTCTCTAAAGATCGCCGGGTGCATTCGGCCAAAGCAACTACAGATAGTGCACGGGAGTGATGGATATGGTTTCGAGCGAGATCAATACTAAGGAATGAAATCTGGCGCTCGTAATCAGGATTGAGGAGAGTAACTTCTTGATTATCCTCAGCAAGGCCCAGAAATGCAAAGACTTTATCACGTGGTTCAGTGGCTTGCCGTGAGCGGAAATTATATATAAGAGACAGCAAATCGGTTACGTGGCGTGACTGGCTATCCATTGCCTCTCCGAACCTTGAATCACCTTGATTCTGGACTATCAAATCCAAGGTCGTCGAAATTCTGAATTCTCGTGCTCTTCTCAACGCTTGATATTCGCCAAGGTAAATACCGTGTTTCGGGAAGAATGAACGCATCACACTCCCATCCACGAGAACGCAAAACTGATCCCAACTCAAAGTACACGAGCCACATTGAATCTGGACGCTACGAGCTAGGATGAACTCCTGAACAATCCACACCCGAGTCCACCACGGTCGGCTGAGAAGGTTCGATATAACACGCGTGATGCCAAAATGAACTGTTGTTGTAAGTTCATCATTTTCGCGTAAGTTAATGCTCGAAAGAGTGTGCTTGAGTCCGCATGGCTCTTCTCCACCTAGCCAAACTATAACTCTTGCAACGCCGGAGTATATCTGATGCATGTATAAAACCTGAGAACTGCGCTCAGCCAGGTCGTTTTGGTTCACACACAATGCATCAATCCACAAGGCTCGTGGTGTCTCTTTATCACGTAGATGGACCAGTGCCTGAAAGAGCAAGTAAGAGACGCGGAATGGCTGATTATTTACCACGATGGAGGCGCTCGAATCAGGAGGACCCCAGACATATGAGAGCGCTTCGTAGGCTTCCATGTCCGGGCTGGCGAGGTCGACAACACCAAGTGAGCATCTGATAGGTTGAGCCTCATCCCCTGGTAACAATTTCAAAAGCCGTACGAGAACAGAACGACGGTCCGGAATGTCTTTCTCGGCTGGCCTTATGAGCGGGAGCGAATTATAGATGATTGAATTGAACATCATGGACTTGACTAATTCGTTTTTCTTGATTTGTATATAAGCTCCAACAATTGGGCCAAGGAGGGGCCCAAGGAACCAAAGCGGCATCTGTAGCAGCAATAAGATAAATAGTATCATCCATTCGGTATACATTTGCTGCGATGAACTTTCTTGGGCGACCACCCCACCACGAGCGACAAGCATGATGATACTATTCAGGGAATGAGATACTGAATAAAGAAGTAAAACAACATCAACCACCCGTTCAGCAACGAAGTCAGCTGCGCGAGAATTGACAAGGGCCCAAGTGTATTTCGATATTATTTCTCGACGACGCTGCAACCGCAGGTAGCCCACCAAACTTTGCAGTGGGTACCTGATCGCCTCAGAAGCATACCGACCTGCGTTGGAGATTCGACGCGTGAATAGGTGGCCAATGCCAGTCACTAGCATAAGCAGTGACTTCCACTCGCGAGCTTCCTCTACGCGGCAGAGCCATGCGGTAGCAGAGGCGACCAGACCCAAAGGCAATGCTGCTACGATTCCGACTATACAGTACAAAAATAATGCTGGCACTGTCAGCAAGAAAGACGCTAGCACTAGCCAAATGGCGATAGTTATCATGGCGTAATGTCGCATCTTGCGCGCGAGCCATTCCAGCGGTTGTGTGATGAACGCTATCGCCCAGAGCGGGCCGGCCCTGGTCAAGCTATGTATGATCGTGATCAAGGAGTAGCTGGTAATTATTGCAGCCAGCGTTGAGAGTATAACTGGTGACGCAGCAAGCAAAGCGTATGCAGGGACGTACAACAGGTTCCAAAGGAGCCTTATCGGAGAGTCTGAAGAGCTCCTCATATTTCAGTATCACTAGCTCGAGCTTTAGTGATGAGTGCAATCTAGAAAGTATTTGTTTGTAAATGATCATAAATCATTTTCTCCAGCCTGATCGTTTTTCAATCGAATTGAAAAATCGCAGATATATGTCTGTACTACTTCGTTAGACCAAATCTTACATACCCGGCTCATAAGTTTACACTGCAATGAACGGTGATGAAATCCCGCCTAGGGAACAGCCGTCCCGTCTTAGCATCATGCACGGCCGCCTTAGTCATCGGCAACACACTGGCTTCAATATCCTCCAGCACCCTCTCATCTAATACTACCTGCACCCGAAAATCTGCCGCAGGAACATTCAGAATCGAGGCATCATTCCTGGCTTTAACCAACGCAAGAATATCTGGAAAGGCAGTTGCGTAGATATCACGGTTTGCATTGACGGATAGATTTTCTAGGGGCATCTCGATGTCGATTTCGTCGATTTGGGAAAATGTTCCACTGGCATGGAGACAATGAACGGTGATTTTATCGGTGACGGATGAGCCGACATAGTATCGATTAGAGGATATGTCTTTTACGATGCCATTAGGAAATGAGAAGGTGCACATTCTGCGGAGAGTCCGCTAGTACCATGTGCCCAAGCTACCACCTGATATCCATCGAATTGGCTGCTGCGGGGCAGAAAAGGCCAGAGAATATATGTGGATACAGGAACCAAGTTATCATTGAGATTCTTAGACTGATAAATGAACCGTGATATGGTGGTGTTAGGCGGAAGAGTGTAGTGGGAAGGGTTTGCATCTTCCTGAAGTTTGATCAAGGTACCTGCGGGAAAGTCCGCTGAGCCACCAGGAAGAGTATAGAAAGGGTCTTCTTTGACAGATCCATTGGCCCAGTTAGAGCGCTCATAATCAAGGGCATCTAGGACATTGCTGGGAAGGGACGCTGCCGAGTTTGCCATATTGAGCAACGAGCTTTTGAGGATTTGGGAAGGAGAAGGGTTTGCAATGGTGAGAATTGAGTGCTTGACTTAACCGCCGATAGACAGACCAAATCAATGGAACAACAAATCATCTCTTGGAAACGCGGTGTTGTACACTTGGGAAGATGTATGGTAGCGGCGCGGTTGATCATGTGGCATGGCCGAAACGTTGTGCCACGAAATTGTATCCAACAGTTGGATTTAAATGTAGTGGTGTGGCGAAGTGATAGGTTTCTTGCTACACAACATGATAAAGTACCTGCTAGGTGTAGCTAAATGATAGGAGGAAGTCTCTCGGTAGGTGTTGGTATGTATCAGGTTTTGTATCACCTTGTTCCCTTCTACTGTGAACTAAGTGATTCTTATGATGCATGATGATTCTCTTTCTAGGTGGGCATAATAGCACTTATTAAGTGCACCTTAAATGGCGCAATGCCGTAGACTAATTACAAATGGCATTCACTTGGAGATTGCACCCAACACGAGTGAATGTGCTTTGCCGTTCGTCCCAACAGTAGGCTTGGGCGCAACACAGCTAAACTTCTTGCGACTCGCAGGGCAAATTATACCCTGTGCTTCCCTGAAAAGACCACGAAGAAAAGAAAGAGTATTGAGGCACCTATCTCCTCACTCAGGGAAATCCACCCAAGTCCAGCTACCAACTCATCATCCAACTCACCCCTGGTGAACCAAGGGCTGTATTTACGTCATTGATTACTCGCGGTGCACTGAAAAAGAGCCTTCGCAGGGCAGTTGCTGATTCATGGCGCCATCAGCAATTACAGAGGATTATTACATGATCCTAGAAGTAGCGCAGACGGCTACGACTGAGCAGGTTATCCGATCATATAGACGGCTCGCACTAAACCTGCATCCGGATCGGAATGCCAAGTCTAATGCTACTCAAGCTTTTCAACAGGTATGTCAATTCCCCGGGATCTAGCTGAGATCTCTTGGTCAACCTTCCACTTTCCGTATGCTGACAGAAACATTGAAGTTGGGAAGAGCCTACGAGACATTGAAAGATGAAAGCAAACGCCGAGCCTACGATCTCATATACCCCTCCATAAAACAAAATGGATCTTCTCGTCCAACCACGGAAGGGTCTCGTCCACCTCCTACTTCGACCCCGAAATCAGAGCCTCTCAGTGAGGCGGCGCAGATTGCCGCACTTCAGAAGTCGAAGCAAGAACGTAGTGCACGATGGAAGCCCAAGAAAAACCACTTCGAATCTTTGATCCTCGGGCTAAAGAGGGATATTGAGAGATTGAAGCAAGAAATCCGTGATTTAGACAGTATCATAGCTGCCGAGGCGGCGGAAGAGGCATGGAAAAATAGTTGGACATCATGGTTATTGTCTCCAATACACAAAAAGCCAGTTGATAGTGATGAAGAGAAAGCACGCAAGGATAGGATGAGACAGGAGAGGAAACTTGAGAAGGATATGAAGGAGAGACGGCTAGATTGGAAGAAAACAGACTTAATCAAAGAGGAATTCTCGTTACGAAATGCGCAGGCGGAGGTAGATGCTGCCGATCTGGCCGACGATAGGAAAATACAAGTAATTCAGGACAGGATACGAGCCAGAGAAACGAAGGAGAGAGAAATGAGGGAGAGGTTGGAGCGGGAAAAAAGAGAAAGGGAGTGGAAGAAGCAACGAGAGCAGCAGGAACAGCGGGAGAAGGTGGAGCGGGAGAAAAGAGAAAGGGAGTGGAAAAAGCAGCGAGAACAGCAGGAACAGCGGGAGAAACGGGAGCGGGAAGCTAGAGAAGTAATGCTAAAGAAACTCGCCGAAGAGCGAGCGGCAGAGCAGGAAAGAGAAGTAGAACGCGCCAGGAGGCGGCAGAAAATTATCGACGACAATGCCGAAATAGCCCGACAACGACGCGCAAACTGCCGCCACGCCGGCTGGTGGCCAAAAGTAGAAGGTCATACAAGTTGCCCGAATTGTTCTGAGAGTTGGTCCTATCTGCTACAGTGCCCAGGCTGCGAGATGCAGGCGTGTCCGAAATGTCAGTATGATATACGCCATAGTCATAGAAAAAAGCGCAATGGCACGAGAACGAATCGAAGCCAAAATTATTCGTACGACAACGACGACGACGGCGACTACGGCGACTACGAATATACGTCCTACCACTAGGTCTATTAAAGCAAAATCGAGGGGAAATTAATTGTTTTCGGTCTTGACATTGGTGTAGAGGGTAACTCTGCATTTCAGATAAGATCCGGCCCGCTAGTTGGTCTGAAGAAGACGTGGAGAATTGCATCTTCAGCAACTAGTGTTTTGCGTTATATCCAGCAAATAGGATCGTCACTTCTCGCATCGGGAACATTCCTGTCTTTTCTATTATCATGTTCCTTCCTAGCTCGACCAATTAGAGATGGGGATGTACTTTGACCCCATCGTCACATAGCAGGAAGTTGTACTCTTCTCCTTCCAACAAGCAGTTTTCTTGCATTTCGCAGATATGGGACATTCAATTTTGCTACCTATCGGAGGAACAGCGAACTATTATTCACAACTGTCTTGTATGCAAGGCCGAGGGTTCTGTTTTAACAATTTCATATCTTGTAAGAATAGCATGATCGTTTAGTTCACAATTCAAGTCAGTTAGTTTTATTTCCAAAATCAATGCGAAAACTGAAATTAAATGTCTTTCCTACGTATCGTCGGAAAGCCATCCCGAATACGAGAGACCCTCAAACTCGTCCACCTGGAATCACACAGTCTGTGGACCCTCATGTTCGCTTTTCCCCTTCCTCCCTTTATCTTCCTACCCTAGCCTATTTCTCACTGCTTCTGCCACTCCCCCTGCTGCCACTTCCACTGCTGCCACTTCCACTGCTGCCACTCCCCTTGCTGTCTCCCCCATCTTTGCTCTCTCTCTTCCCCTTCCCTTGCGCCTCTAGCCTGTATCTTCTTTTGAAGCTCTTTTATCTGTGCATCATCCTGCAGATCCGCAGATTCTCTCGTCGCTTTCACTTCACTGAGCCAACGTCTCTCTTGTTCCAACTCTGTTCGCTTTGAAGATAGTTGGTCCTGTACAGTAATTCTCGCCTGTATTACCTCCTCCCTCGCCCGCGCCCAGCGTGCCATTTCGCCCAGAGTGTCAAATCCTACTAGAAGTCTTACTGCAATCTGCAGCGCTCTTGCCCCCATAAAAGGTGTTCAGTTGCTCTTGCGTCGCCATATGTTCAGCTGTAATCCGCAGCAGATCCTGGATTTCTTGCACTAACTCCTCGACTTCTCTCTCCAGCCGGTCTATCAGCGAGCAAAGTAGCTGAGCCATCCAAACTTTGCGGTGACCTCGCTTTGACCGTTGAAGTGCAGCGATTTGGGCCTCGGCATGGAGGATTTCTTGGTGCGGGATCCAAACGGGAGCTGGGCTTGATGTACCTGTTCGAGAAGGATGAGGAGGTTTTCCTGCAGGCTGGGGATGGGTACGACGTTGCTGTGTATATATGTAGCCACTATCGTAAATTCGACGTGTACCTTCATCCTTCAAAGTCTCGTAGGCAGTCTGGACCTTCGTTTTGTATGATGTCAGAATCCAAGTGAAAGATGGCCAAAGTGGGAGATTTAACATACCTCTTGGAAAGCTGCAGTGGTATTACCGTTCAAATTATGATCTGGATGTACCTCCATAGCCTTCTGGTACTATGCGCGTTTAATTTCCTCGAGCGTAGCAGTCTGCTCTACCCCTAGTACCATGTGATAATACCTTCCACCTGATATCGCCGCCATCCTTCAGCAAGTGTGTTTGGAGAGCGTTTGCTGCTTGGCGTAACAGTTGTGTGTGATGAGTTATCGAAGTCCTGAAGAGGTGCATTTCTTGAAGTTACAAGGGTTTCGGTTGTGTGTAACCTGACAGAAACCAAACCACGCCCAAAGCGCACTCATTCACTACGCAAGAGCATCTTCTAGAATTTGCGAACGGCAACCGTAGTCTGGCGACTAGTGATTGACTCTATGGTCTCAGCTACCTGCCTTCCCATACAATTAGACTCCTGTCGAAACGCGATTAACGCCATGGCCCTCAGCGACCACTGTGAAATTTCCATTCATTCACCCCAAATAACTCCGGCTTCCTATGTTTGGCTGTGCGAGGTAAGCTGTATAGTTATGGGAGAGAGAATCGTAATGACCCCATTAGGCAATTGATACAGGAGGTCAGTGTCGTACGGAGGTCTTACGTTCTATCAGGTAGAAAGAATCAACCAAGCCGAACCAAGCATCATTACTTCTTTACTGAGATTAGTAACTGCAGAATCATCGACACTAAGTAAAACTGAAGCTATCTAACTAACTCATTCATAGGTCCGAAAGCTTCTCAAATAGTCCCTGCCACCAAGTGATGCGCCAACTATCTAACCACCTACCTTAACCTCATTCTAATTCGTTCGAAAATTGACTTTTAATTCTAATTTTGAGACTTGTACATTCAGTAGACTACAAATCACCACTAGATGTTGACTTTATCTTCAGACAAGTAGTACTATGATTCCAGCACAGTTTGGGAGAATTTGTCGTTTGAAGTCTTTCTGATAGTCGGCTAGGATCGGCTAGTTTGTACACTCCCTAGCGCTAGTTGCCGAAGTACACACAAGAAGTATACCGTACTTCGTACAGCTGGCGTCTAATCAATATATTTCCAAACTATCACTCACTACTATACCTTTCTTATGATTATATTGGATGAAGCTCTAGTATTGCTGTACTTCGACTAAATGCAAGCGCGTGCTACACACCTAATCTGCTTAGAATACAGCGGCCTCCCTCCTGGATGCATTTTTCGTGTAGAAAGACGATGTCATTCAACTCCACTACTCCCAAGTATTGGTACTCAATAATATAGTGCTATCGAAGCAAACTTACAGCGTCCTTGCGAATTTCAAGCAAAATGTCAAATATCTGTTTTGCTACACAATTTCCAAGACCTGGAAGTTGTTGCGTCGCGTTCTCGCCTGCTAGCTTCCGTCATGCAAGAACAGCCCAGGGGCATTTCAAGCCAGCCATGCCAACTTCTAGCCTCAGGGCCGTTATCTGCCAGGAATATGCGAACTCCCAAGAAATTTTGGCGACGCCGCAAACTTGATTATGCATAAATTTTCAACTTCCAAGAAACGCCAGAAACGTCATATGCGCGATGATTGAAGATGATGAGGTAGCGGGCTGAAGTGAAGGTAAGATCTAAGGTATAAGAGATGGGGGAATCTCTCTTTTCTAATCTTGCTATTTCAATTGATCATATCGCATTCAAACAATACCCCTTAGCAACTTAACCCCGCCTCGTAAATCTCAGTCAACCAATCAAAATGGCCAACACCACCTTCACAGTTCTCGCAACCATCGCGACCATCTTCCTCGTCATCGGCGGCGCATACTACGCCGGGCTTCTCGACGAATATATCGAGGACCTGGGCGTCTTCGCATTCAAATTCAAGGCCAAGGCCGAGGCGAAGAAGTTGGGTATGCAGGGGTTACAAGAGGGGACGGATTTCCTGGCTGGTAAGTGTGCTTCTCTTTTACCTCATTTATACGATTTTCATACCATACTGTACCGCCAAACTCTCACACAGTGCTCGAATTCTCCTTGCTGAACTGTACCACATCCCCACTAACGCAACTCCCCCACAGGCGACCTAACCGGCAACCAACAAGCCCAAGCAGTCAAAGACGGCGAAGGTGTCATCGGAGGATTGAAGAAAAACGGCGAGGGACTCACGGGAGGGCTTCTGGGAGGAGGAGATTCGGGGGAAGGATTGGTAGGGGGATTGAAGTCTGGGAAGGGGTTGTTGTAAACGGGAGGCGTTTCGGGTTGGAGGATGGATGGGGGTGACGATACTGATTCTGATTATGTTCACGATGTGATGATTTACGAATGCACGAATGCCAAACGCGTAAGATGGGATGAGGTGAGGTGAGATGATGTTGGGAAGAGGTTGCGTGCTGTTTGCCGGATCGACCCCGGAGGATCGGATAGGTTTCAGGATCAAGATGGGATGGGATGGGATGAACTGTGCGTGGAGGGAGGGGAGGGGAGGTACTTTTCTTGCGTTGCATTGTACTTGTATGAATAGGGACATTGATATTTCGGGGATGTCTTCTTGTCATAACATAGCATAGCCCGGAGTTCACGTTGGTTACGAAGTAGTAAGGGGACAAATAGTAGATTACCGTAATTGAGTTTTTATGTTTCACCTGCAACCGCTGAAATTGATCCCCTAAATCAACAGACCCAGACCCAGACCCAGACTCAGGCCCATTCATTGCGCAAAAAAGCAAATGCCAATCCAGCAGCTTCAGCCCCTCGATACATGGATCTGAGACCGACCTCTCTCCAGAGTCTTGAACATCGGGGCTAGAGGTCGATGAAGGGGTGCAGGTTGCGAACTGTTCGGGCTGTCTAGGTACGACAGCGAGGTGCATATGTATTGTACATACTCTAGCTGAAGAGTGGATCCGATACAATAGCTTCACTGCTCCGTGCAACTAAGTTATGCGAAAATACTGTACATGTACAGTCCTGTGACATTCCCGGGATCCGATCAGCCCTTTTTGTACTCCGTGAGTTAGATATGCGTGAAACATACACAGGAATGGGACAGGGTCATTGGAGCCCGCTTCTTCCCCACTTGCTATTTTGCTCCTTGGTACCGTAGGACGGGCGGGACTTTTGCGTGTAATACCATGCGGTTGGTTGGCTGGTCCAAGTTGTTCGTTCGGACAATATGATATGCTGTAGCTGGTTACTGTGGTTGAACGAATATTCTGAAGAATCCAAGGCAGTGTAATGGTTTCATTGTCTAGATGCCTTTTGGATGCTGTACACGGCCTGCTATTTCTGCACTGGAGAGTCTGTGTGCGTCTTTCTTTCTCTCTTCTCCCGTCCGTCGCGTCGAGCCCGCTGTGTGTCTACTTCGTAGATGCTCAAAATAATCCGTCAAAAATGTCAAAGTGCCCACCCACATCTAGAGTGGAGTCGCGTGGCGAGGCGTGGCGTGGCTCCTCAAATAAGTGTTTCTACTGTATGTGTAACGAAGCCCTGTGATGAAGTCATTTCGTTTGAGCCCCTTCGCCAGGGAATTGGCCTGCTGATGAAACATCGTGGACTTGTGTTTCCCTTTGATGAGACGAACATGATCTGCTTAATTGCTGTGTGACATGAATAGCATATGCCATAGGGAGACAGATGATGGGGAAAGTGTGATTTGTTGCTTGGTAAGGAGATTTCATTTGAAATGAAATTGCTAGGAGGGAGCTATACCTTGCCGACGATCGGAAAAAGCAAAAAGAAAGCTATCGTGGATTAATGTCGTTCTAGAGTAAAATTCTCTGCCTCAAAGTTTTCATCGCATCCAATACTTCGCATCTCCTCCGCACGGCATTCTCTCCCTATCCGTCGTAGTCGGCTGAAGAATTACTCGAGTACAGACGGGTCTGGATGGGATTTGGAGCTTTTCATCTGATCTTTTCCCTTTCTCGTGCAGCGCTTGGCCAACTTCAAGCGATAAATGACATCAGCTATCTGGAAAATTCACAGTCCATAGTCGTCATTCAATCATTCAAGCGACCAAATACCATCAATCCAATCGATCAAATAATCATCCCGCTATCGTCGTACATATGGCCGTGGCCGCGTCCTCTTCCTGATTCCGCCGCCCCTCCGTCTGACAAAACTGCCAAAAGGCTGCAAACTTGGTATGTGATACTCTCTACATCCTATCAGACTGTGCCCTGCCTTGCCGCAGACATACATCATCACCCCATCCACGTCCCCCAATCCCGTTCCCTCTCCGCATGGATTGGGGTCCGCCGAATCCGAGTTTTCTCTCCCTTTCCTTGAATGCGGTTGCACATGATACTGATTGGATGAAGTATTCTAGATTTCTAAAAAGTATTGACGTTACTCAGCCTCTGTCCGGGAACTTACTCGAGAGCTTGTCTTTCTTCGCTCAAAAATCTGCACCTCTCTTGCCGAACTACCTCCTGTCTACCGAACTACTACTCCTCCTCCTATCGAACGACCGCAGTAGACCAATTATAAGCTTTCCACAAATACCGTTCCTGTGCCTGGTGCATGCACTTCGCACAAAGTCCGTTCGTCACTTAACACTACTACTCATCCTACTCAGTCTCAGTCTCAGTCATAGAAACTACATCAGTACGACTCTGCCTGCTGCTGTGCCTGAACACCACCTGATTCTGTGGGAACTTTTGCATGAGATCAATAGCCCCTTCCCCTCCCTCCTCCTACGACTTTTCTTTCTAATTCTTAATCAATAATTTGGGGGACGGCGATGAGGTTTTACTTGTCTCCTTTCCATATCTATATCCATATCCTTACACCACAAACTCCCAAGCATGCGACGAATTAATTTGGATAAAAGACCATTGAAGTTCTAGATTTTTGCTGCTTCAAATTGTTTTGATTTGTTCGTTGCACACATCCTCGTACCTCGCACCTCGCACCTCGCACATACGCGGAAAAAAACCAACCCGTCGTCATCGGTCGACACCTTTCGCCGTCCCACCTCGAATAGCCTAAACGGAGGCTTTCACGCAACGTCGCGAAGAGAGAAGAACAACCAATCCAGGCAAAATGCAAAGGGCAGTCTCATGGCTCCCTTCGTGGGATAGGACGAAGACTACTAGTAAAAAGGGTTTCGACAAGACTTGGGCATGGGCAGATAAATTGGGTGCTCCAGTCAATCGTTTGACAAACAAGATTGGTTCCGAGGCTTTCTGGCCGGTAAGACTTCTTTCCCACTCACTCAACAACACGAAATCTGACCAAATCGCTAGACAACCCTCGACAAGGAATGCGACAAAGCTGCTCGAATTCTTAAAACATTTTGCAGTAAGTCTACGCAGTGCTATCATAAAATCAAGCTCTCCCGCTGACATGACGACATCGCAGAGGATGGATTTTACGCCGAAGAGGAAAGATCGTCGACACAAGATGGACCGACGGCGAAACAGAGAGTTGTTAAGAAGATACCGCAGAAAGTCATAGAGGATGCCGTGGGTTTGGCAATATTCACCACCATGCGAACAGGTCTATGGGTGTCGGGCGCCGGCGGTTCCGGAGTGCTGATCGCGAGAAAAGAAGACGGAACTTGGTCGCCGCCGTCCGGAATATTATTACATACCGCAGGTCTGGGTTTTCTGGTGGGCGTGGATATATACGATTGTGTTGTCGTCATCAACAATCGCAAAGCCCTGGACTCATTCACAAAAGTGCGAGCGACCATAGGAGGAGAAATAAGTGCTGTCGCGGGTCCGGTGGGCATAGGAGGGGTTTTGGAAAATGATGGAAAATGGAAGCAGGTCAACCGGCCGGTATTTACATACCTCAAATCGCGTGGCTTCTATGCTGGCGTGCAAGTGGACGGGACCGTCATAATTGAAAGAACCGACGAAAATGAGCGATTTTATGGACAAAGGATCAGCGTTACCGATATTTTGGCCGGCAAAGTACGACATCCACCTTATGAGATTAAGTTGCTCATGGAGACGGTTAAAGCTGCAGAAGGAAGAAATGATGTGGATAAGATGATGTTGGAGCTACTGGCAAACGAGCAGTCACCCAGTGACGTCGATTTACAATCTCCTACGACAGTCGCACCGACGTTTGGCATCCCCGAACCAGACGACCCCGATCCATTCGGAGTTTTGGCCTTGGAGAATGCGGGATTGGAAATCCGTGAAGCAGGAACTCACTCGCGACCACCCAGCACACAATTCGAATATCATCCGGCTGCTTCGAGTCCCATCTACAATCGATTCAGCAGACGAAGTCTCGATACACAGGCATCGAGGAGTAATAGAGAAAGCTACATGTCGAATCGAACAAGAACGAGTATGGATCGCGGCACACAAACGACAGAAATGGGCACGCAGACTGACGATTCATTCTCCCTGCGCACCACGTCGCCGAGTACAAGCCCTAGTTATAGCGATGCGGACAAGAGGATAATAGAAGAGGATGAGAATGATGTGATGTTGGAGCCCGAAGTGGATTATACGAAAATCGACCTAGGGCCATATCAGAGTTTAAATCATAGCCAGGAATTCGACGGCACGACGATGAATGGAAGTCCTCCGCATACCGATGCCGATCTCGATGAAGATCATCGCCGCAACTCGATCGATGAGATTTCCGACGATGACGAAGTCGACTTCGAGGAGGAGGAACCAGTCGTTTTCGAGGCGGCTTCGGCTCAAGCTACGGTTATCACACCGCAGACGATCAAGGCTAAAGGTGGTGTTGTTAATATCCCCAAGAGAGGTCCACCGCCTCCTCTACCGCCGAGGAATTCGTTGAGGAATAGCAAACATTCTACATTATCGCTATCGCAGTTCAGCAACAAGAGCGCGAGTCCAGTGAAGGAGGGGTTCGAGGAGGTGGATTTACATGGGGTGGAGAGAAATAGTTTGGAGAGGAAGAGTTTGGAACAGCCGCCGATTGTGATGAAGGATGAGGAGATGGGGAAGCCGGCGCAGATTCCGGGATTGGATTTGGAGAAGGAGGTGCATGAGGAGAAGGTTGAAGAGGGTGAGAAGGTTAATGAGCGGGATGAGGTGGAAAAGGAGGTTGAGAGACCGAAGATTGAGGAACAGGATTCTTTCAACAAGGTTGTGATTCCCGGGGGTTGGAATTAAATGAGGATGAGGGAAGTCGAAGAGAAGATAATATGCATTCGTTGGACGAAGAGTTCGATAGATGGTTCAAGAAGAGGTGGAAGATGGAATGGGGATTGTGTAAGATTTTTTTTCACGAAGGTATATATGGATGGACAGATACACTGGATGGAGGCTCTCCCAAAAGTTGTCCTTGGTATTATGTTATTCGGAACAGGACTGGATAGGATTGGATAGGATTGGATAGGACTGGGGTGGGGGATAAGCACGAAAGAAACGCATGTTCATCATTCTTTTTGGGTGCGCGGCAATGCATGCCATGTTATGTCACCTGGGATTATATTATTTGGTTTGGTTGGCGAGGCGTTGCATTCGGTCGTTCTGTTATGTTATATATGGGGATTTTTGATCTTGGGATGGAGATGGAGATGCAGATGGGTGTTCATACCCTCTTTGTGTTTGTTTTGTGTGTTTGGGATAGCATGGGTTGGGTTGGTCGGGTGGGGGGGGATGTGTCTTGTGATTGATGATTTTGGTTGGAGAAGTGGGTGGTTCTTGTGACGGGGATATAGAGGAGAGAAGGAAAGAGAACGAAAGAAGAAGAGGAGGAGGAGAGGAGAAAAAGTAAGGTTATATAGTGTATATATACTCATTATCTTAATACTTTAGATACTATCAGCTTTTGGTGTTTAAAGTTTAATATAATCGGAATGGAAATCATTTCAGAGATCGATGATGATGATGTTTGTAGTGTCAACTCTTCGAAGTGAGAACTGGAGCTTGCCGTAGATTGTCTGAAGTCCTTGTGAGGAGAATCACAAGCTGGGGTGGTTGGGTTATATGATCTGCTATCTTCGATCGTGGCGGCATATAGATAGGGTTCTTCTACGTTGCCCCCTTTTGGTCTTCGCTTGTTCTTTTTTCATCTTCCCCTTCCCTTTTTCTCTCTTAGTCCTTGTTCCCCTTCCCTTTTCCTCCCTCAACCCTCGCACTCACAGTCGTCGCGAGAGAAATAATCCCTGATCCCTTTTCGTCTTTCCAGGTTACGGATTTTCTGTTCTGCTTGCGTGGGGCGGGGGGTTGGTGATAGGGGGGATGAGGGAGGGGGAGATGATGGGTTGAGAGGGGGAGGTGAAGGGGGAAATAGAGGGGATAATGATAGAGGGGGAGATGATGGGTTAGGAGGGGGAGGGGAAGGAGGTGATGATAGAGCGGGCGATGTACTGGAGTTTGGTGGTTGAGCGGTCGACTCTTTCTTGTGATTATCGGAGGAAATAGGTGTTGATATCGTCTTCGTTATTGTCTTTGTACTTTTTGCGGGCGATATAGCTCTCTCTTCTATCTCCATCACCTCCTCTACACTTCCTTCTTCCTCCCGCCCTTTTTCCTCCCCTCTCGATTCCTCCCGACTCCGACTATGCTTTTCCACGCGCGCTCCTGTTTCTTTTCCCCTTCCCTTTCCTTTTACTTTTCCTTTTCCTCTTCCCTTCATAGACCTCTCCCGATGCCGCCAACAGAGATTCGATCCAACAACCGTGCAGCGCAGTTTGCAGCGGCCGGCAGTGCGCGACTGCGGGATGGCGATGCATTGGACTGTTTGGTCGGGGGTGGTTAGGGGGTAGGTGGAGTGGTTGGGGATGAGCTGGGGTGGGGGTTGTTTTTAGGGCATTTTCCTGCGGATTGGGGCTAAATGGGTGTTGTGAGATTCAGTTTGGTTTGGGTGGGGGGAGCTGGATAGGTGAAGAAGGAAGGTTTGTAAAGGGAGTTTTCTTTCGATGTGTGTGTGTGTGTTATTTGAGAGGATCGTCTATTCATGTACATACAAATGTATTTTTCTTCTTCTAAGATGAGGGTCGGTCAAGCATTGTGTTTAGATGCAGATATGAGATCAATGGAAATATTCGGATAAATGGCCGCTTTGTGTTGCTTGCTTGCTGTTGATGAGGTGGTGGAAGAGCATTAGGAAAGAAGAATATGTTTATTCCTGGCCGGAAACGGAGTGGTGATGATAAAGGGGAAGAGGGAAGTGGTGGTAAATTGCGCCCAAGTACTTTCTCAGATCCTCTCTTTGCTAGAGAAACCTTCTTTATCTTTTCCATTCATTTTTTCCATTTTCACCTACCACTCTTGGTCAGGGATGCCGCAAGAAGCGAAATACCGTACGACGGATGGGAATGCTGTCGTACTTGAATCACGAGCCAACAACGCCTCGAAGATTTTGCATTTCCATGCAGCTTTTCTGCCATATAAATATTTAGAGGAACCAGCTCGAGATCTCGCTCATAATTCAATACCTAGAACTGATCTCCTAAATCAATCTAATCCAATCTAATCTAGGCATGGACTCACTCTCGTATGGAGCTAACGAACAAATAGTATCTACCTTATCAAACCTTAGATCCGTCCTCCACAATGTCGAAATATATACATTTAGAGGTAAGTTAAATCACAGGAATCTTTTTAGAAATAAATGTATGAAGAACTATCAAACATGAAATATTAGCTGCAGAGCCACAGGTCGAGGACTTTACCTTAGGCCAAGCTTTCGAAGCAGCTTGTAGCGTTTTGATGTAACGAGAGGCTTTTTAAGATGCGGTAGTTCTCCTTGTAGGTCATCCACAGGCTCTTCAACTTCTGATACGGCCCTATTCTCCATGACAGCATCTAAAGCACAAAGTTTTTGACGTGTAAGCTGAGACTTAGGATGTTCAGATCCGAGGACCTGTTCATAACCAAGCAACGCCTTTGAATACATAGTCCTGGCCTTCGCTATATCACCTTGATCTTCGAAGAGAGTACCTAAGTTCCAGATCGTGTTTAGCGCTGGGATGTAAGTGGCAATATTATCTGGACCGAGCGCCTTCTCGTAGCCTTGCAGCGCCCGCTGGGACATCTGCTCAGCCTCGACTAGCTTGCCCTGCTCCCTGTAGAGGATCCCCAGGTTATTGACTATCTTGAGTGTCAACCTATGCTCTGGACCCAATTCCTTCTCGTAGCCTTGCAGTGCTCGCTGATATATCTGCTCGGCCTTGACCAGCTTGCCCTGATCGGCGTAGAGGACCCCTAGGTTGTTGACCGTGTCAAGCGTCGACATATGCTCTAGACCCCATACCTTCTCCTTGCCTTGCAGTACTCGCTGATACATCTGCTCGGCCTCGACCAGCTTGCCTTGAGAGTAGTAGAGGTTTCCCAGGTTGTTGACTATAACAAGCGTCGACGTGTGCTCTGGACCCCATACCTTCTCCTTGCCTTGCAGCGCTCGCTGATACATCTGCTCGGCCTCGACCAGCTTGCCTTGAGAGGAGTAGAGGTTTCCCAGGTTGTTGACTATATCAAGCGTCGACATGTGCTCTGGACCCCATACCTTCTCCTTGCCTTGCAGCGCTCGCTGATACATCTGCTCGGCCTCGACCAGCTTGCCTTGAGAGGAGTAGAGGTTTCCCAGGTTGTTGACCGTATCAAGCGTCGATGTATGCTCTGGACCCCATACCTTCTCCTTGCCTTGCAGCGCTCGCTGATATATCTGCTCGGCCTCGACCAGCTTGCCTTGAGAGTAGTAGAGGTTTCCCAGGTTGTTGACTGTATCAAGCGTCGACGTATGCTCTGGACCCCATACCTTCTCCTTGCCTTGCAGCGCTCGCTGATACATCTGCTCGGCCTCGACCAGCTTGCCTTGAGAGGAGTAGAGGTTTCCCAGGTTGTTGACTATATCAAGCGTCGACATATGCTCTGGACCCAATTCCTTCTCGTAGCTTTGCAACGCCCGCTGATACATTTGTTCAGCCTCGACCAGCTTGCCCTGCTTCCTGTAGAGGACCCCTAGGTTGATGACTGTATCGAGTGTCGACCTATGCTCTGGACCCAATTCCTTCTCGTAGCTTTGCAACGCCCGCTGGTACATTTGCTCAGCCTCGACTAGCTTGCCCTGCTTCCTGTAGAGGACCCCTAGGTTGTTGACTGTATCGAGTGCCGACCCATGCTCTGGACCCAATTCCTTCTCGTAGCCTTGCAGCACCCGCTGGTACATTTGCTCAGCCTCGACTAGCTTGCCCTGGCCGGCGTAGAGGACCCCTAGGTTGTTGACTGTATCGAGTGTCGACCTATGCTCTGGACCCAATTCCTTCTCCTTGCCTTGTAGCGCCCGCTGGTACATTTGCTCAGCCTCGACTTGCTTGCCCTGCTCCCTGTAGAGGACCCCTAGGTTGTTGACTGTATCGAGTGTCGACCTATGCTCTGGACCCAATTCCTTCTCCTTGCCTTGCAACGCCCGCTGGTACATTTGCTCAGCCTCGACTAGCTTGCCCTGGCCGGCGTAGAGGACTCCTAGGTTGTTGACTGTATCGAGTGTCGACCTATGCTCTGGACCCAATTCCTTCTCGTAGCTTTGCAGCGCCCGCTGGTACATTTGTTCAGCCTCGACTAGCTTGCCCTGCTCCCTGTAGAGGTACCCTAAGCGATAACATTCCCATACGACGTCATCGTCCCCAATCAAGCTGTTTAAAACCATGTACGAACACCTCATTGCATGCTGGAGAAGCCGTCGTTGTGTTAGCCACGGCCGAAAACTCTCCCTTTCCGGGACATGTGAGACAATGAACTTCATAGCTAGCCTAGCCAATCTGTGATCCCACGCTTGGTTAAGAACGTGAATTGTCCACGAGTGAACACACCCATGAATACTATACCCTCGTGACTCGATCAAATCTTGCGAAGAGGTATTAATCTCCACTAGCCCATGGTTACTCAATACCCGTACCGCTTGATGGAAGCTTACTTCATCTTTCGTCAGTTCTCGTACCCAGTCTGGGTCGTCCGAGTCGCTGTGCTGAAGAAGCTCTAACCAGAGATCCTGGCTATCGAAATACGCCCAGAAGCAAAGAAGCTTAGCTGAGAGGTTATTTTGCTGTTTGATGTGATCGAATGATATCTGCCATGTAGTGTAGAATGTTCGGTCTTCGTACGATTCCAGTTCCGGACTCGATTCTTGGAGTTGTACCCACGACTGCTTGTACAGACGTAAATATTCTGAAAGACTTATCGCTACTTGATCAAGATATGCTCCAGCAGTAGCGAGTACAAGTGGTAGTCCATCCAGCTCTCTAGCAAGCATAATAGCATCCGGATCTAGTATTAAAATTAGATTGACATCATAGAAATGTAGAGCGTTCTTACCACTTCTCAATCCTTCCCGTCTAGAAACATTTGCCAAAATTTCAAGACTATCCTGGATATCGCTGAGCTGACGGATATGAATATTATAACCATTTCTGACTTGTGACGACCGCGTTGTGATAATAATCGACCCGTGATAGGCTTCTGGGAGGAATTTTTGGATATCCACCGTCGTCGGATCTGTGTTTCCTGGTAATTTGGGGTTATCGTAATTGTCGTAAATCATTAGCCATCGCGTGTTATACGGCAGACTCAGCCATGTCTTGACAGCATCTACTATTTCGTCGAGGTTTTCTTTCGTATCTAAGTTGCTAAGCTGGAAAGCTAATAGGTGTTCTCTCGATATCTGCTTGGCTACCTTAACAAAGCTCTGTTTCAGAGAATCTTCGTCCTTGATATTCAACCAGAATATTGCCGAGTAGCTATCCTTGTGCCGCTTCGCATATGCAATACTAAGTTGCGTCTTGCCGATTCCGCCGAGACCATGAAGAACAACTGTTCGGCGGGAGCCGTCGCCACTAAGTGCCTTGTGTATCTCTACGAGCTCTGTTTTCCTTGCAACGAAGTGCTGGATATCAGGAACATTAGAGAGACTGAAGACGACTGAGAAGTCCTCGCGCTTAAACCCTGATGAAGTCAGCAGGCTCCCAATATCTAGGTGTACGTTCAATCTTGATGAGAAGTAATAGTAAAAGAGAAGAACTTACCTTTTGAAGCCTTGTCAATCTCTTCTCGCAGTCGTTGCAGCGCTTTATCCTTTCCCTCACTGTAGATAAGCGGCATATTAACGTCGAAAATACCAAGTAGCGAGTATGCCATATCTTCTTGGCGATAAGTCACACGATTTGCTGCCCACGACATTCGCTCAGCGACGCTGAAATCCGAAAGCGGACTTCCTCGAAGTGCCTTGATTGGAATTCCTGTTATCTCGCAGATATGTCGTTCTAAGGAGGCCTTATTGCCTAACAGCTCCCCCTCTATTGAGAAGAAGTCCACTGATGCCGGAGCAATAAGCTCTTGCAGAGTCCAGCCTCGTGTGAACCATTCACTTTTGCCAAATGCCGATTCCCAGTGCTCGTTAGACCCGTCGGCCGAATTGGAGCAAGATCGCGAAACATCTGGCAGGTAAACGTAACACTTAGTGGAATCCTGGTACCAGCGAAACATAGAGTTGATAGCCTCTGCAAGCTCAGTGCTGTTCGATTTGTCGATACAGCAGGTGTCCACCCAAAAGTATTGCAAGCCGTTCCGCTTAGCTTGTTCACCACAAAACTGTATCTTACTATAGCCAGCTTTGCTCTTGCTTATACCATCTATCAGATCCATGAAAGTGACCTCCTCCGCTCCCCATCTATGCGAAAGTATAGCATATTTGGGTATATCGCTCTCGAAGAACTCGGTCAGGCTGAATTCGCCATCATTATTATAATGTAGCAGACGCATTATTCGACTAGTTTTGAGGACCGAAAGAGAGGAGATTCTTAGTAGTTGTTGAGCGATCGAGTTAGCATAGATGCGAACTTGAGTGAAGATTTGGAAAGATGTCGGGTTGTGGCTGGCGCACTCAGCTGAGCAGCCTCACGGCAATCGCACCTATTATCCATGCATCGTTATGCACCGCCAACTGTAAGCGCAGAAGACTTACCAACCGCTCCCCTCCCGCAGGTATCATGGAAGTCATATCTGGCATAGGAAATTCGGAATGTAGAAGTACGCTCGATCAAGCTATGATTTGTTATTGTCGTTGGAGGGGGAAACTAAACAGAAATCTGGGGTCGCATCTTCGGATTAAGTAACCTTAACCTTACATCTTAGGCAGGAATTTGCTTTCCATCCAGCGCTTACTTTCCATTTCACCAGATGCGTGGAAAGAGCGGCTAGTAGCAAGTAGACTACTGCAAGGGGTTTCACGAGGCTTAAGCCGATTCCAAAGTCTACTGTAGGTCTGTGTGAAAGAATCTCTTGCAATTTTGAGCATTCAATCGAGCTATTATTGGAAGTCACGTCAAGTGAAAAGAAAGAAACTGTAGTTGCGTGAGCAGCATGTCCAAACTCTGTCATCTACGAAAACTGTCTCATATTCATAATATGTCACACGGGAAGGAGAAAAAGGAAAGAATAGCAGAGAAACACAAGCAGACGGAAACCTCACCAACACGAAACAAACATAGAAACGTCTGTCAAATCACGTGTCACAACCTTATATGCACATCGTCATCAACGACTTCGAAGCAAAATCCAAAACTCCTTCACAACCAAGCAACGCCCCATAAAACTTTGGAAGCAAGAGAGGTAAATCACCACAAGTTTCACGGTTCGAGGGCGGATCGCAATGGAATATCGACTTTGATACACGCGCACAGACAATCGAACGCGGAACGCTAATAAAGCTTGACTTTGAGCTCCCGGGACGTGACAGGTTTAAAACGTGGTGTGAGAGATGGGTTTTCTTTTTGGGTTTTGCTAACGTGAAACCCCACTAAGTTATCCACCCCATCAGATTAGCCACTTTTTACCCATATTCTACAACTCAACTTAATCCATCAATAAAACAACAACCCAATATGCCTGAACTCAGTAAAGAAGCTCGATTGAATCTTGCGATTCAGGCGATTAATTCGACACCCGGATTAAGCAATCGGAAAGCTGCTAAGATGTACAATGTGAATAAGGATACACTTGCCGGGAGAATGGCTGGAAGGCAACCTGTCGCTACAACAGCACTACGATTCCGCCGGTTGACTGTATTAGAAGAGGAGATAATAGTTCAATATGTTCTTGATCTAGATTCAAGAGGATATCCGCCCTGCCTTAGTGCTGTCGAAGATATGGCGAATCATATCCTTGATAATAAGGGTACTCGACATGTTGGCAAGCACTGGGTACAACGATTTATAAATCGACGTCCTGAATTCAAAGTCCGCTTTACTCGAGTCTATGATATCCAAAGGGCTCTCTGCGAAGATCCGGAGCTTCTTTCGAAGTGGTTTACATTATTTAAGGATGTATGTCAAGAATATGGAATACTCGAATCGGATATATGGAACTTCGATGAGACGGGATTTATGATGGGCATAATCACTTCGCATATGGTAGTTACAAATGCAGAACGATTAGGAAGAGCGAAGAGTATTCAGCCAGGCAATCGGGAATGGGCGACAGCAATTATTGCGATTAGTGCAGAAGGAGAAGTAATCCCCCCTTTCGTACTACTTAAGGGGGTGATGGCTCAGGCTCAGTGGACAACAACTACTGATTGGCCTGAAGGTTGGCCAATTAAACCTACAGAGAATGGATGGACGAACAACGAGACGGGTTTAGATTGGATTAAACACTTCGAGAAGCATACTATCGCTCGAACGAAGGGCTTATGGCGACTACTGGTCCTAGATGGGCATGAGAGTCATAACTCGGTCGCTTTTCAAGAATACTGCACTGAGCATAAGATTAAAGTGCTCTGCCTACCTCCGCATTCTTCCCATTTGACTCAGCCAGCAGATATTGGTCTATTTCAGCCTTTGAAGAAGGCATATGGTGATCAAGTTACCAGCTTTATTAAATCCAATATTACCCATATTGGCAAAACAGACTTCTTAGTTGGGTTTAAAGAGGCTTTCAGACAAGCAATCACATCTTCAAATGCTCGAGCTGGGTTCCGCGGTGCTGGATTAGTACCATTCGATCCCCAAGAAGTTATCTCAAGAATGGATATCCATCTTCGAACTCCATTGCCTACTACTGGATCATCCTCCCCTTGGAGCTCGCATACTCCCCACAACCCCAAAGAAGCTCTTTCTCAGACTGATCTTGTTCGAAATAGAATTGCCCGGCATCAAAGTAGTTCTCCTACACCTCTTTTTCGGGCAATTGAAGCTCTGGCTAAGGGTACTGAGAGATTAGCCCATGAGATGGCCATTTTGCGGGCTGATAATCAACAACTACGCAAGGCAAATCATAATCTAAGCAAGCGTCGTAGAGCTCCCAAAATCTATTTAAAACGGAATGAGGTTATTACTACAGAAGAAACTAATGAGATTTTAACCCAGCAAGAGGTTACTGCTCAGATTGAAGGCAATATAGCCATGGAGGGGGGAGAATCTCAGGCGGCATCGTCAACTCAATCACGATGTGGAATATGTAAACAACCCGGGCATAATAAAAGGACCTGCCCAGATCGTATAATAGACCCTACTTTAGTTACTTCTACATAGACTTATTTAATTTTAATCGTTGTTGCTGTTTAATTGAGAATTGAAGTCGAATATGGGTAAAAAGTGGCTAATCTGATGGGGTGGATAACTTAGTGGGGTTTCACGTTATGCCTTCTGCTTACAAAACTGTTCTGACGGAAATTTAGAAAGCGGCAGTTCACCCGCAGAACTGAAAAATGGGGATTCAGGAAAAACGTCAAGAAAGAGGAAAGAGATGCCATATTGCGATCAGTCGAGGGTGCGACATCCCTACGGACCTATCCAGCAGCCAAAATTGAGCAGATTCGAAAAAGATATGGAAGAAAGCAATACATAAACAATTTGAGAGACCATGGCGGCGAAGAACATGGCGCAATTGTCCCTGATGGTACCGGCGCAGCTACGAACAGCGAAAATGTATCCGAGTGTACAACAACACTCGAACCGGCATCTTACGGTTTACAGTCAGTGGATATCTCTAATATCGAGACTCAAGATCTCTGGCCCTTCGACTGGAATTCTGTAGATGCTCCAAATTCTCCGGGCCTAACTCGACTATTTAGTCAGCTCAACTTAGAGCTCGGCATCGATGTCCCCACACTTGATCTCAACGCAAATCCATGGTCGTTACCTACAATTGATGAGGCTGCAATTGCCACTGCGGTATCTTCAGATATTATGCCGTGCCCAAGAGAGGGAGACTTCCCTCTATATATGGCAAACTCAGAACCTGACCCACCGTGGGAGAATAAGGCCGCACCTTCTGCGTATCTTGCTTATGGGCTAGAGAATGAAGTTGGCTTCTTTCCGGAGTCTTTTGGTTTCAGGAGCATGCGTGAGGAAAGTCTTCGGGAAAAATATGCACTGTTGAAGAATCCTACGTTACACCAACTCGAGATCAGACTAAAGCAACAAGAGAAAAATATGCGAGGAGATCACCATGCTATTTCTCATACCTTGAGGGAAATTGGTCATGCATATGGGCGATCGTTTAGGCCTTCTAAGGCAGAACACTTCTTCCGCAGAAGCCTCAAACTTTTGGAAACAAATAGATCTGCCGACGAAGATCTAATCACTAATACATCTTTGCGTATCTGCCATGCTATTAGACTTCAAGACAGATATCTGGAAGCCAATGAGTTACTTAATGACATTCGGGCAAATATTGCAGACTACAGTGCCCATCACCCGCACTATATAGAAATCACAAGGTCGCAAATCGACATTTTCACCGGAATGGGCCTCTTTGATAGTAAACTTGAATTACTTCTCAGAGAAGCCTTGCAGATGGAGCTTGTGAAAAATGGTCCATGGAGTAGACAAAGTATGCACTTCGTGCGCACATTGGGCATTTGTATCGCCAAAAAGTGTCAAGACGGCAAGATCCGTGATCCTTTAATCAACAATATCGTGAATATGACACTTCAACACTTTCGGGTCTTGGAGCCTGATGACCCAAACTTTACTTTCATCCTTGACCCGCTAATCGTCATCTACGAATACGGTGGATTTGATGAAGAATCTAAACAGCTCCGTTACTACGCCTTAGAAAGAGCACAACTTATCTTTGGCGAGTATCATGCGTGGAATCTTTATTTTTCTTATCGTGTTGCATTCCGGCTGTGGAAACAAGGCTTGCTACAAGAATGTGCAAGACTCTGTCGAGACACTATTGATAAATATGCGAAATTATTCGACGAAGTAGATGCATGGCAGATGAATCTACTTGAATTATACGGACTGACCCTGTACGGAATGCAACAGTTTGAAGAAGCCACACTATGGTTACGAAAACTTTATGAGCTGAGAAGAGATCACAGGGCGTACCTCATGCTTGCCTGTGATTTATTAGGGCAATGCTATCAGTCTCAGGGACTTTACGAGAATGCCATGGATCTTTATCTACTGACCATTGCGGAGCTCGAGACGAGAAACGAAAGAGACCCAAACATCCAGCTAGTTAAGAAGTGGCTACTGGTTTGCCAGTCAAACATTTTCGAGTCTCATGAAGCATCGAGCCAGGAATCTTCAGACAGTGATGCTATGGAAGTCAACGTCGAACACCGGACATTGGCCGAGGAGGAATTAGCAGGACATACACTCGGAAATGAGGATGGTGTCAATGAGTGTATGCCACCCCAGACAACCTCCATTACCGAAATGGCAGGTGAGAGTGAGGATAGTGAGATGTGGGCATATATAAACTTCCAACAAGATGATCCAGGCGCAAGTTCGGCGTAGCTCTTATTCACCAAGCGGGGAACATTGTTCCTCAAGAACTCGCACTATATACTCCGCCTGCTATCATCATTGCGGTTAGGACTTATGGTTGTCGATGCTTCTCGATCGTCCTCTATGCATGCGCTTTGTTTGACCTTGGAGCGGTGTGAAAACATTCAACGGGAAATATTCTTTTTGCTATATGCTTAACTATCTTGGCAGCTATTTAGTAGCAGTCTTCATCGAGAAGTGCCATGCTTTGGAATGTCTCAAGGGCCACTGTGTTCCGAATCAGCTCTCAACTATCGGTATTCCGAATGGTGTTTTGGCCACCGTGGGAGTTATGTTCATTCTGTGTATGCCCGTTCCAATGATATTGAGGCTGCAGATGAATAGGAGGAGAAAGCTTGCTTTCCTGGGTCTTATGCTTTGCGGTCTTTTGTAAGTTCCATTCTTTATTCCTTGTGATATATAGCAATCGAGACTGACGAGCTATCAACAGCGTCGTGTGCACGAGTATCGTCCGCTTGGTTGCAATTGTTAGCATTGATCATCATGATCTCAGCTGTAAGTAACCTTTCTCTCCACAAACTCTACCCTGGAATGAACGAGAACTAACCCCATCCCTCAGTCACCCAAATCGAACCCGGACTTTGGACCTACCTTGAAGCCTCCCTAGGTATCACTTGCGGTAACCTTCCTCTTCTACGCTCTCTTCCTAAACGCTTCTTCGACCGCCGTACTCGCAGTAGCACAGCCAGTTCCGAAAGGTCGAAGAAATTATTGAATGATCCTAATGTTCCGCGTACGCGCTCCAGTGGCCGGAAAGGTCAGGCACTTGAGGATCTCACGCTGGAGACGAAGGGCGTGTCGGAGAGTGATGAGTTTGCGGAGTATGAGGATGAGGAACAGGGGATTAGAGTCGATACTGAGGTGAGGACGAAGGTGGAGATGAGATGGGAGAGCTGCCCAGCTGAAGTGCGGTGAGGTGAAGAGATATGGGATGAGATGAGAAGAGGATAGGTGAGATGAGAGGATTGATGATGCGAGGTGTATGCGATGTCGTTGATATGTATATATTTCAAACCCACACTATGGCATTCACGGTAGTTACAAATAGATTGCGTTGCTGGCCTTTGGATTCTTCGTTCAAAAGATCACGGGGCCGGGGTTACCTGAGATCGTGACTTCTTTATTTCATAGAGCCTCACGAGCAATGAGCAACCCTAAAGGTCACCGTAATCTCACCTCTTTTACGGCGGACGATAAACGTTAGACGCGCATGATTTTATCTTCGCTTTCCTTCCCACACGCCTTTGTTTAGTGGTGGCACACCAAAACTGTACTTGAAGGTACATTTAAATTGAAAAAACCCCCAAAAGTTGAGATATTTGATCTCGGAAAGCCGGTAGCTACTAACCATTCGAATTCTTATATATATAACTTTCCGCGTATATTTATCGCACAATTCAAGAAACTTTTAAGAAGTAGGTCTACAACTTCTTTGGTGAGCTTTGGTGTGCCACTACTAAGCGAAGGTGTGTGCTTCAACAACCTTAATCTCACAACCTACCTCATCAATTATCAGTTATTCCATCCAGTCGTCACGGCATTTCTCGTACATGAACTGTGGTGCGCCCACATGTTCATCGCCCCCACGAGCTGCGCAAAGCCTTGGAGAAAAGCCATTCGCGCCGTTGTGCGAGGGCGCAAACTGATCATAAGATGCCACGTCGTCCATTGATTTGCGCCACCGTCGCTGATATTCTGGATGGACCGGTGAAATAGTGTTAAGGAGGTTCTCCCCACGACGGAGGTTGCCATTTACAACTAGGTCCTGACCAATTGAAAGTTCATGGATGGGAATTTAGGTCAATTGCGTGGGTGTAAGCACAGGCTGCAAAGCCTTGCTTTGAATACGGTGCGTTGTGTTGCGGCATAACTACAGAATGAAGCTTGTGAGACAGAGCAGCTATATATGCCAGAATAGCTACTCTTTACGAGTGACTTCCCTTTTGGCCCTACAAAGCTAGCTTTCTGCAACGAGAGGACCCCCGGGCACATTCATGCGGTCTTAATTTATGCGCCCAGCTGGCCAAATAGGATATCTCCGCTTGTCTCTTATTGGGCGCCTCCGAACAGTGCCGAAGTCATTTTTATCTGAGTCATACAAAAGTAAATACTATCCATTTAAACGCGCTGGTTGCAAAGGCTGCATTGGAAAAGGGGGAGGCTCAGATTGCTACCATGGTCTTTTTTCGGCCGGGCAAGCCGAACAGCCTTGTGAGGGATCATTTCTTCGTAACGATGCATCGTTGATGATGATTTCACGCTTTCTTTGGTCTACAATATTTCTTCTAGTTCCCCATTCCGAAATTGCCAGGTCGTTCGCTGATATCATATTACATTCTCCATATTTCTTCTCGCGCGAGACATCATTCAACATTCTCCTTGTAGTTCAAAGCTTTCAAGAATAGTCCACCATTTGAGATATTAGGCGAGCTGCTTCCCATATTCAAGATGCCCACTGCCTTATTTTCAGCACAGTCCTATGATGTGCCAGCCTACCCAAAAAGACATATGACGAAGGAAGACTGGGAGCAGCGAAAACGATACATCACCAAATGCTACATTGATGAAAACAAAACCCTACTCTACATTCGTGACCGTCTCATATCTGAGGGGTTTCATGTTTCGTAAGTAGACACTCAATTTTGCATACAGATCGTCATTCTAATGCAGGGACTGATTTATAGAATAGGAGGCGCACATTTACAAAGAAAATTTCGGAATGGGGTTTGAAAAAGAACTTCACTAAAAAAGAGAGAGGAGAAATTCTCAAGTCGAGAAAGAACATCGAACAATTCAATATCGATCATCGTGTGAGTCTGACCAAGGCGAAAATACAACGCTGGCAAAAACAATTTGGTACGTACTAAATAGATACAAGAACCACTTGCAGATCAGCATGAACAAAGTATACTAGTTTGTGACTTCACAATCTGTCCAGTGCCCGTATTGAGTAGTTTGCTAAAATAACTTAGATTGGGACTCTCAAGAAATGGAAGCTTTGTCTTCGGTAGCATCTCAAAGCTGCCTACAGGCTGTTTCTACCTACAATACTGAAGACGTGGACTATAACTTGGGGGTGGCACCTCCGATCACAGACCAACGTCATCAAGAATGCTTCTCGATAGTCCTTGATCAGGAGTTCCCTGTACATGCCTCAGGAAGTATTGTAGATTTCGTCCAACTACTCTCGCAGTTAGGCTTCTCTGTTGAGCCAGCAATCGATAAAGACGAGGATCGCCTCACAAGAGAAGAGTCACAGACTGAGGCAACTTCTGACGGCGAAATATTGACGAAACATCAGCAGCACTACATACGAATGGATGAGTTGTTTCTCCATAGAACCGATACAACGAATACAAAGGGGAATGCTTTTACTTCTTCTCTCTTTATAGATATCGGAATATTTTCAACCTCGCAGAGACGGGCGCCACGTCTTAGCTGGAGTGAATATTCGAAAATGAAAGAAGCGTGGCCAGGAGAAGTTGAGCAATTGAAAGCGAAGCTGTCCAATTCACAAGCTGGAGAGCTTCCCATAATACAATATATCTCGGTCCTGCAAAAATTAGCCCAAGTATATTTCAATCTGGGCCAGCTCCGCTCCTCTCTAGAAATACAACAACGAATTTTGGCTGCAAGAAAGAGTCAGCAACAATCCAATCCCTACGAGTTGCTGACCACATGTCTCGAAATTGTGTATTTACATCTTATACGAGCTGATTTTCGAACGGCTGCGAAGGTACACCAAGCCGTTCACTTCGAAATAGAGAAATTCATAAGCCCCGAGCATCCAATTCATCTATTTTC
Source organism: Rutstroemia sp. NJR-2017a BVV2 (assembly GCA_002946415.1). Taxonomy (NCBI): domain Eukaryota; kingdom Fungi; phylum Ascomycota; class Leotiomycetes; order Helotiales; family Rutstroemiaceae; genus Rutstroemia; species Rutstroemia sp. NJR-2017a BVV2. The sequence goes on along the minus strand of NJPS01000002.1, from coordinate 190,239 downwards.
ATCCTATATGCATGCTTATATCTTGTACCGTCGATCGCAATATGACGAAGGCGAAAAGATTCTTCGTACAGTGGTACAAATCATACATCGATGGAACAACCAATTTTCTATACAAGCATTACGATCACTCGGTTGGTTCATGAAGATAAACGGCTCAGCATCATTGGCACATATTGAAAATTCTCATAGGTTTAACCTCAACAACTCGGGTAGTGGAGACTTTCTCGTTAACTATTATGACTGGTACAGCAGTACGCGGGATCTACTCAGGGTATTAATAGGCCGCGGAGATTATGAGGCGAGTGACAAATTGTATACTTACATCATCGACCATGTGCGATTAGTATATGGAGAAGATCATATCGATTACTTGGCGGTCCAGCGCTTTCAAGCTAAATCCTGGTATTATCAAGGAAAATTGTCTGAATCTTCCAACTTGCTTTGCAAGCTCCTCGATACTTTGGAAGGATATAATATAGATCTATTCTTACGACGAGATTTGTGTTACGATCTGGCTCTAGTTAAACAGAAAATGGGGGAGGATTTGGAAGCCTTGAAGTGGTATAAAAAATGTCTTGAGGTGGAGATACGAATATATGGGGTGGAACATAAAGAGCCATTGGACACTTGTGGATGTATAGGGGATTGCTACGAGAGTTTAGGATATTATGAAGATGCTTTAATATTCTATGGGAAGGTTGTGGAACGGCTTAGGAACATTTTGGGTCCTGGTCATACTTCAGTTAAGATGGTGGAGGAATGGAGTGAGTGGACACAGGAAAATATGGAGGAGGCACACGAAAAGTCTGGCGTTGTCGAGGATACCGAATGGGATGAATATATGGACTGCGATCTGGATGGGAACGAGTCGGAGAACATGGCTCATGATGACCCTCGGGGCGATATTCTGCACGATATCGATTGGGACGCAGTTTTCGATTGTCCTACTCCCTTTTTTTATGGGGAAGATTAGGCTTGCGGTCGGGAATATATGGAGTTACTCTTCTTGATTTTGGGCACATGCGGAAGGCAGGTTTGAGGAGTTTTGGCTTAGGGTCTCATGGATGGATGATCAAAAGGGGTTTTCAATATCTCATTCGTTGTTCTGCTTTAGAAATACAAATTTGTTGATTGCACATGATTCACTTTTATCATTCAACGACCGCCACTCCTGAATCCACAAGCTGTGATGAATACCGTATGCATCAATCAACTCGAAAAGATGCCGATTTCATCGAACGTGCAAACAACTCCACAAGAAGCAGCTACCAGCTCCCTTGTTATCGAGTCTGGCAGCTTTTACGTGTTTGTAGATAGGCTGGCTGCTAGATGTTTTCGTGACTCGGCAAGTCTCTCAACTATGGAAATATATCACTATCGGCTTGGCTGGGCGATTTTTGTAAGAAGAGAGAGTAGATGACTACTCTCTTGGCAGCCTCGGCCGATATTTGATGTGTTGTGAGGGGTGGAGGTCGAGGTAGGCTTGGATAGAGGTAGTTTCTGGCTTGGGTTGGTGGTTCGTGGATGTTGATTACGGATATATGTTCAGTGTAGGCGAATTTGTGCGCCTGCTGGTATTTCACGCTTCGCTGTGCGTACTACGATTGGTGGTGCACTATGTTGCTGTGAACAGGCGCTGCGGGATGATGTTGACTGCATAGGGATTTATGATCACGTGGAAGCTTCTTGTGTATCACGTGGAGCATGGTCGATTGGATCTACACTATCTATATATACTATTTATATACGGAAGTGTGGTTCAGACTCGATGAGAATGGCCCAGAATTTAGGCTTTAGAAGGGTGTTTAGGCCTACAAGACCAGCCAGCGCAACGGATTGATCCACTACTTTTCATAGGGGCCAAGGGGGTGCAGGGGTTTTATGCTAAGTTACAGTGAGAACTACCCTATAAGGATAGCCCAGAAGTGAAATTATAGGGCATTCTCATCAAGTCTGAACCACACTTCCGTATATTTAGACTGTATATATTATAGTCTATACATTTCCTAACTCTTTAAAAATTGCTGCGAATATCGAAAGTATGCGTAAGCTGTCGACGCGTAAAACCAACAAATGAGGCAACCTGTTGTGTATTTTGTATTTTGCACGATGAATAACGGGCAGCCCAATGCACAGACGAATGAAATATCACGCGAATACGGTCAAAAAAGGTTAAGAGGATACCAAATTCGGTTACGGCAAAGCAGAAGGAGGGTAGGAATGACTGACTTGAATCATACTATGACGCTACTTCGCACAGTAATTGTACTGCCCACACTCAATCGTTCATTCATCTGAACGTCTGAACGTTTGTTTTTTTAAGTCCTACCCAGGTTGTCAATAGTTGTTTTGGGGCTATGCAGCTACAGCACTCGAGAACTGTCGCAATTACCTTTGGTCCACTAGACTAACAGTCACTCTTTGGAGAAGATGAAACAGGCAAAAACACATATAAGACCGGGTGCTCGCTCGATATCTTTGCTGCCCTGCATCACTTAGTTATTAGAAACAAGAAGCTCTAGAAATTGAACCACGACACGGCCTTCAAAGATTGTGTATCCCGCCATCCTACTGTATCTCTCATTGGTCAATCCAGATCACTAGCCAAGTACAATGGGAAAAAACACCGACCGTGCCGAACCGCCTCCTTACAGCCAGAGTGATGGAGAAGAGCAAACCGAAAGCTCAGACTTTGACTGGGAGAGGCCGCCAATTTACGAGTTGAAAGGCTCGGGGGAGAACATATCCACATCTGTTGTTGCTCAAGGTGTGTAATTGCACATGTGACTCGGGTGTAGAGAACTGACGATTCATCTTCGCATTTAGATGACGGAAGAATATCTATCAATCTCCTTGCCTCCGAGAAGATACTCGCTGCCATAAAGCCTGCTACATTGCATGAAAAAGCCACCCTGTACCGAACAGTGGCAACTTAAATCCTCCCCGGTTGAACATCGTGATTCAGATAGTCGGTAGTCGAGGTATGTGCATACATGTCCCTTTCATGCTCTTTGCTAAGCTTTACAGGTGATGTACAACCGTTTCTCGCTCTAGGTCACCAATTGCGCTCGGAGGGGCATCGAGTTCGGATTGCATCTCATGATGTTTTTCGAGATTTCGTGACAAAGACGGGTCTAGAGTTCTTTCCTATCGGCGGAGATCCATCATCTTTAATGGCAGTGAGTGAGCTCTACCAAGATTCTTCTACGAAATCACTGAATTGTCTAGTACATGGTCAAAAATCCGGGCATCATCCCAAAATTCGAGACGATACTTTCTGGGGAGATCTCAAAGAAACGTAAGATGATTTACGAAATGCTCGAAGGCTGCTGGAGGTCCTGCATAGAACCGGATCCGGAGACAAATATTCCTTTCATTGCGCATGCTATCATTGCCAACCCACCAAGTTTCGCTCACGTGCATTGCGCCCAGGCATTGGGTATCCCTTTGCACCTTGTCTTCACTATGCCATGGAGTCCTACGAGGGCGTTTCCTCACCCTCTTGCGAACATTGAGCGTTCGAATGCCGACCCAAGTACGACGAATTATTTGTCCTACGGACTTGTTGCGATGATGACCTGGCAAGGGTGAGATGCTTTCCTGGCAAGTTTTAATCGTACTACATACTAACGACGTCGTTTAGTCTGTCGGATATCATCAATGCTTGGAGAAAAAAGTCGCTGAGCCTTGAAGCCGTACCAACAACAATGGGTGCCTCGCTTCCCGAATACCTACAAGTACCTTTTACGTACTGTTGGTCTCCGTCCTTCGTCAAAAAGCCTACAGACTGGCCTAGCTACATCGGTAAGAATCCCTCTTGAGGAGTGTTCGTCCAACGAACCTTGAATAGTACGCTGCTTGGACAAACAATCAAAATCCCGAATTGTTAACTACTTTCTTAGCTAACCTTGGAAGATGTATGCGGTTTCTTTTTCCGTGCGGATCCGGATTATACACCTTACCAGGAACTGGAAATTTTCTTGGAATCCGGATCGATGCCGGTATATATCGGCTTTGGAAGCATTGTCATGGATGATGCAGCGAAAATGACGGATATACTACTCGGTGCTGTTCGAGCGAGTGGTGTGAGAGCCATCATCTCTCGGGGATGGAGCAAGCTCGGTACTGGTCAAAGCGATCCGAACGTCTTATTCATCGATGACTGCCCTCATGGTAATTAATCTTAAGCATTTGCAGTATGACGCTGACACGAGATAGAGTGGCTCTTCAAGCATGTGTCATGCGTTGTTCACCATGGTGGTGCTGGCACGACGGCATGCGGGCTCCTCAACGGCCGGCCTACCACTATTGTCCCTTTCTTTGGAGAGTATGTCCCTCTTTACAGTTACCCACAATACTCGAATGCTTCAACGCCTGTTCCGAAAGGGATAGGCCTATTCGTGGAGTATAAACGCTAACAGTCTTGCCACAGTCAACAATTCTGGGGACAGATGATTGCAGCTGCCCACGCGGGCCCGCCGCCTATTCACCACAAGTTGCTAAACCAAGAAAATCTTACACAAGCGATTCAGTATTGCTTGACCGAAGAAGCACTTAATGCTGCGGCCGACATCTCCCGGAAAATGCGCGCCGAGAATGGTGTCGCAAGTGCTGTGACATCATTCCGCCAGAACCTTCCCATAGAGGCCATGTCTTGCGATTTGATTCCAGAAGAACCTGCTGTCTGGCTGTATTCGCGGTCGAAGATGAATCTCAAACTCTCAGATAAGGCAGCAGTCATACTTTCTGAGCAGAAGAAAATTGATGCGAAGCATCTCAAGCTGTGAGCCCCCAATTTCTGGTACAATGTATCCTAAAATATGAAGCAATGGCTTGCTGACATTGCACTCGCAAATTAGCTATCAATCTAAACCCACTCACATTGAGAACCAGCGGTGGGATCCTGTGACCGCCGGCTCATCTGTCCTCTTAGGCACGCTAGTTACGTTCACATCTGGATTTGGCGAGGTGTTTGCAGGACCAGCGAAAGCATACGGTGATAAAAGCGAAGAAAATTCTTCAAAAAGAGCAGCGGTATCCGTCGGAAAGGGATTTGGTAAAATGGCTGGAGCATTACCCAAAGCGACGCTTGTTGATTTCCCATTGGCGATTACTGAAGGACTGCATCAAATGCCACGGTTGTATGGCGAAGAGGTTCGAGATCATGGCCGCGTGAAGGACTGGAAAAGCGGCGGGGTGGTTGCTGGAAAGGTACGTATAGGCAGAGTTCGTTGCTAGACTTTGACTAATGATGGGCCATCCTTAGACATTCGGTTATGGCTTCATGGACGGGCTCTCTGGGGTTGTCACCAAGCCTTACAAAGGAGCGAAAGAGGGTGGTTGGGCGGGATTCTCAAAAGGAGTTGCAAAGGGAACAATGGGCTTGGTAACGGGACCTGGTGCAGGTATGTTCCCGTTCTTAATTTCATCCTCATGCCTTGGCGAGTGGTGGCTAAGTTATATCTAGGCATGTTTGGACTCTTCGCGTATCCATTTCTAGGGATGTATAGATCGATGAGCATGGCGTCACTTTCGCGAACTCAGCAAAGAATCATGCTCACTCGACAGGTCTATGGCTCTTATATGGCCCGCCAACGGGAGAACTTTATGCGGGAAGCGGGGGAGGCGGGTGATGACGGGAGTGTGAATCGTGTATTGGAAGAATTCGAGAAAAAGAAAAGTGATATTGCCTGAAGCCCCAGATTCATTGGGCGTGGTAAAACTAGAGATTGCATGAATTATTGCGAGATATGGACAGACGCCTTGAACTTATCTAAGAGAGATATTTGTAGGTGAGGAGGCACTGGTGGTTTTACTTTCGTAGGGGCAGGTGGGGTGTTGGGTACGGATTAGTATTAGGTAATCTCATGCAAAAGGTAATCTGACCAATTAAAGGTTTGAAAAGTTAGACTACCGCCTTCCAAATCCATATACTTGGTCGTGGCAGAATTTAGAGTCTCGAACAAATTTCCATGTGCGCCGATGAACTACCACGCCTCTATGTGGGCTGTGCAACATGTTTTCAAGATCCAGTTGCTGCATACTCTCAATCGCGCCTCGACTGCGTAGCTACAGAGCTCTCTCAATAATTCCCGTGCACCAACAACGTCAGGGTCTAAAACTCTGGATAACCGCAGTTTCATTCAAAAATTTACCTGGTCGCGATATTTTGGACTACCAGAACCTCGAATTCCCTCCAGCTGAGTCGTGCAAGCTTCAACTCCTCAGTCCAGAGTCAATTGAATACAAGGATGTGAAGGACGTCGACGAAAGCAGTCGTGTCAGGACTGTGCCTAGCGTCGTGGATAATCCTTCTTACGAAGAGGTCAGTTTACAACATGTTCTCGATAATCATCTGCATGGCGGAATGCTTCTAGCACGACCTCTCAATCAAAAGAATCCGAATCAGTATTGTCTCCAACAAGCCGAGCATCAAGAGACCAAGCCCTACAGACGACCGCCCTCATACAAAGCCGGGAATCCTGCAAGCGATTGCAAATATCTAAACTTCAGTCCCGACACCAATTGGAATTTTATACAAGACAGATTGGAGAAAGCCAGGTCCTGGTTGGAAAGTGGCTATATTGTAGAAATCGGTGTGGCGTGGAGTCGCAAGAAAGATGAAGTACCAAACCGAGGAGAAATGGAGAAGTTACTTGATAGATGTTTGCATCTTCGGCCAGACGTTATCCAGAAGGCTATGCCGGAGAAATCTATGATTGGCATCATACCGCAAACCAATTGGCTGCGCTACGCCTGGGTTGTAGCTCCTACCCGAAAGCGAGGAGAAGTGTTTTCGGCTTCGCAACTCATGCAAAACTTTGAACGAAAGAGAAGTCAGATCGCCGGACTCAACACGGCAGGTCTCTACGAAGGAAATACACTTCTTCTCCCGGCAAAACTAGCGAAGAAAATGTTATAATAAGCAGCTTAGTGCGTTGTATAGGAGGAATTTATGGAAGAAGCGCCATGATTCTGAGCTTCAAGGTCGTGGATCCTGAGTCTTGTCCTTAACACGTAGGGTGTCGGCGCAAATAATGCGAAGGTACTAGCTGGAGATGATCTGGACAGTTCCCTGGTGTCAGACTTCGAGATATCAATGCCCAGCTACTTGGTGATAGAATACTGCCTAGAGATGATCTGGACAGTTCTCTGGTGTCAGACTACGAGATATGAATGCCCAGCTCCTTGGTGGCGGATTGTTGCCTTGCCGGAAACCACATCGCTCTTTATGCCGGATCTGGTGCGACATGCTCTGTGCGGGATGCAACTGAGAACTCTTCGTGGCAACGGGAAACAATGGTAATAGGTATGAAGTGCTGTATTTTGCGTCCATGTACGATTTCACTAGCTAATTGCCTTACATCTTCAAGGGTTATTTTAAGAAACCGATTGTACATAAGCATCGCTATGTCTTGGCTTACATATGAGATACCAATGCTACTTACCTACAACTCCATTTTACTGCTTGCACCAGATAATGTTGTCCTTTATCTAACCTACTCGATTATAGAGTCAATCCGGTGACTGCTCAACTGCACAACATACCATATCGCAGCTCACGCCAGCCCTTTTAACGGCTGAGCTTCTAAGAGCCAATGAGGTTGCTGATCAAGAAACCCTGGTTCTCACTGCAGTTCGGCTTATGCTGACGTAAGTGAGGCTTCTTCTGTGGAGGTGGGGATTTTGGATCGATCTCTCCAGACTCCAACACCTACCGCGGACGTCGTGCCGGTACTGGCGATCGAAGGCTCGTGAAACTGGAAATCTTTATCGGTATCAGCTGTTCGGGCCCACACACAGGCAAACTCCCAGCTTTTTTCATATTAAACCTAACTACAAATAACCGTAAAGCGCGAGTCATCTGACTTCAGCATTCATCTGGCTCCGTCTACAAGCATCACAATGCGTCTACTTAAGTGCATGATTTCCGAGGACGATACGGTAGAAATTGCTCTTAAGCATTTCCTCGACTCTGAAATTCCAACCTACGCAATTCTTTCTCATAGGTGGGGTCGGGATCATCACGAAGTCACATTTCAGGATATCATCAACAATGTTGCGGGTTACAGAGAGAAGCCTGGCTATTCCAAAATCATTAGCTGTTGCCGTCAAGCATTGCGTGATGGCTGCTCGTACGTTTGGATCGATACTTGCTGCATCGACAAGACTAGCAGCGCCGAGCTTTCTGAGGGTATCAATTCCATGTATTCGTGGTATGAGAGATCTATAGTTTGTTATGCATATCTCAACGATGTCTCAAGTGATGAGGATCCTGAAGATCGAAATTCATCGTTTCGAAGAAGCGAGTGGTTCACGCGAGGTTGGACTCTACAGGAATTGATTGCGCCTACCTCTGTCGTGTTTTTCGCTAAAAACTGGATAGATATTGGCTCGAAGAGAAGCCTTGCGAATGCGGTCAGTGATATCACTAATGTGGAACTGTCGGTTCTGCTCCGAATGGTAGATCGAGACATCAGTGTTGCTAAAAGAATGTCGTGGGCGGCGAACCGAAAGACATCGCGAATCGAGGATAGAGCATATTCACTCATAGGACTGTTCGGCGTGAGCCTCCCTATTATCTACGGGGAAGGGGAGAGGTCTTTCATGAGACTTCAAATGGAGATTGTGAAGACTTCAAATGATCAGTCCATCTTCGCTTGGGAGGACTCTGGTCGATGTTCACAGGATGCCTTCGCATCCTCGGTCGACCAATTTTCTGGCTCTTCCGACTACTCTTCGACGCCACTTGCTAGCTACTTGGAGCAATCCGAGGATGGAACCAGCAACCTTAGGATGGACTACAGCCTGACCAACTTTGGCTTATGTGTAAGACTTCCACTGTATCAGTCTGGATATGGTGCCATGCTCATGGCATGTCTCTCTTGCGTGAATAGCAAAGGTGACAGCTGCTATATTTACCTGCGGCCATCACCCGACCGCTTGCCAAATCACTATACAAAGGCAACTTTAGCCGGGAAAAGCATTGCGCACAGAGTGACTAAGGCTCATGCGCTCCGCTCCTTCGAGGAAATCTTTATTGCTCAACGCGATCCGTCGCGTTTAGTGATGGCGAGTCCAATTCGAATGACAATGACAAAACATCGATATATCTTACGAACAAGCGGCTTCGAAGATTTGAGATGTATTGAATGTGCTCCCACCTGGGCGTGGAGAAAAGACTTGTTTATAAAAGACTTAGTGTTTGACATAGCGTTTGACGCGTGTGACTTCACTACTTCCTACGTGGCGATACTGTTTATAGACACGAAATCCAAAGAGAAAATTGCGGTTGTTCTTGGGGTGCACAATAATTGTGTATGGTCGGATCTGGTGGTCATGAATAAAGCTAGAAGTTCAGAAGCTGTCCATGAGGATTATTTACACTGGCCAAGTCCCAAGTATTCAATGCGTGCAAAAGCGTTGGATTGGATTAAGAAGCCTAGAACGATCCCGGGAAAATACGTCGTTCTTACGGTGAGGAAGAAGATGGGATCACCATATGAGCAGCTGAGCGGGGTTGATATTAGCGCACGTTGATGCTTTCGCATGGAGCACAGGAAGATTGGTGAACTTTCGGGTCCAACTACTTCGAAGGATGTTACATTACGCCGGTTGGGATCATACTTCGAGGTTTGGTAGTGCTCTCTTACTATTACATTTATCCAACCACCACTGCTGTCTCCATTGTTTTTACTGCAGTTGAGAAATATGCTTGTATTAATATATTGCAATACACAATTGAATGTAATCTTATTGCCTGTTCGTGCATAACCTCTGCAGACTTCAGGCCATTCTCTTCTTGAATCTTGCCATACTCCCTCGCCCAAACTCTCCATCCACCATTTTCCCCTCACAGTCCTACGATGAAACTGCAAACCATTATGTCGTGCCTATTCTGCACTTTGATTCTATGTCTTCCTTTTGCACGTCCCAGTGCTGTATCTGCCTTCGGATCCTCCTTCTGTAACCATGGTCTATATTTATACAGCTCCGAGCGTCGGCCTGTTATATTCACGTCACTCGAAGTCCCCAAAACTTCCTACTTCTTCCATTCTCATCTCTCTCCTCCTCCGATCTCTCATTTCCCTCTCCTCAGCTATCCCACACTCTTGAATTACCAACTCAAACACCCTATATCATCTCCCTATCTCCCTATCTACCTACCGCCCTACCTACCTACCTACCTACCTACCTACCTCCCACTATCTATCACACTAGCTTCCTTCCTACTCACTAGTCAACCTACGCGTTACCACCAACCAAAGATTCCACATCACATTCTCAAAGATGCCGCAGACCACCCACACATCAATGCCACCTCTAGTCTACTCTGTCTACCAACCCAAAGCCCTTCTAGCTCCCACCTATAGACAAGAAATGCAGTACCTACAGCAGCGCCAACAGCAGCACCACACTCTCCTCCTATATCTAATGCCTTCATTCTTTCTCTTAATCCCTCAGGAGCACAATTACTCCCTATGTGCTGCCCTAGTATCCATCGTCTACTCTAGCAAACGTACATACCCACCCGCCAACACTCGCACCCAACCCCTTCACCCATTCAACCAGAATCCCAACCTCCCCTCCCCAGCCCAAGAAGCTCAGTATCATTTCTTTTCTCAGCCATCTATTGATTCCATCCCATAACCCACAGCTTCGCACCACCCCCCTCCAGAGCCAAAAGTAGCAGTTCGATGATAAAAACAGTAAACCATAAACCGAAAAGAAGAGAAAAGCGATTCAGATATATCAAAAGGGTATCATTTTCATTTTCATTCTCCTCCTCCTGCTACTGCCTACTCGCATACAGCACAGCACACACCTCAATGTACTCCCCTCCAGCCTATTCTCCCTTTCCTTTCCTCTTCCTCTTTCCGTCCCTTCTACAGCTCTCTCCCTTCAAAGCAAGAAGTGAAATTCAAAAGGAGATATAATAATATACAATGCAAACTACACCTTCATCCGTTCCATGCTTTTTCTCATCCCCCTGTTTAATCACCCCCTCCCCCCACATTCCCTTCTTCCCTACTCCATGAAATGAAGAAAAAGAGATACGCCGCCGCTACCAGCACCTTCCCAGTATCCTTGTACATTTTTCGTTGTTAAAAGAATCAATTTCGCCGTCCCATCCCATACCGGGTCCATTTGCAGTGAGTAAATAGTCAAACCAACCGCCTCACTTCTTTTCCCTCCCCTGATATCCTTCTTGTTAATTAATTATATGACATCCTCTCGTTCTCTCTTCGTTTCCCCAACCTATCCCCTCTACGCCCTCCCCCCCGCCTGCTGCGCCGCCGCCCTCTTCTTCCACTCATCCCTAATCTTCCGCGCCGCAGCAATCAAATCCTTCTCCGTGACCCTATCTCTAATACTCTCAATCACACTCTCCACCGTACTCGTATGATTCGCATTTTCCTTATCATCCCGAAACTTCATGAACCGCCACTGTGCCTTCGCATCCATATAGCACTCCACAATACGGTCCTGCAGCGGCTCTCCTAGCGCTTTCAGTTTCTCCCACTCCTCCTCTTCTAGGAACATCGTCCCGTACCAAATGTCTTTGCCCTGGGATGCATGCACCATCAGGTTGCACACGGGCAGGGCGTCGTAGTCGGTATACGGTTCCGTGAGCCCGTCGGCGCGGTCCTGGGCGTCGGGTTCGACGACGGGGAAGTCCAGGGAAAGACGGAAATCGATGCTGTTTTCGGATTCCGGCTTCCATTTCAGGATATGCTGATCGGTGCCGTGTTTGTACTCGGTGCTGCGACATGTAAATATGAGACCGTCGTTGCCGTGCGGTAACGAGGGCAGGATCTGCCGGAACATCATCTCCACCGCGTAGCTGAACTGCATTTGTTTGAGCTCCATGATGAAATGCATGTAGGGGATTTCCTCCGGGTATTCTTTAAGCAGCTCTTCGTAGGGCGTGAAGATGCGCTCTTTGAAATACGCGATGCGTTTGTCGAGCGTGCGGCTCATGAGGCTGTTCCCGTCGAGAACCATGCAGTCGAAGACAAGGTATTTCGGCTGTACGTGCCCGTTGGGGAGTTTATCTATGACGAGCTCGCCATCGATGAGGGTGTCGCGGTGGAAGTCTGCGACGTTGCGCGGGATGGGGAAATGCAAGGCGCCTTTGGGGATGTACCAGTAGTTGTTGCGGCGGTCGATCAGATAGTGGCATTCGTCGTTGCCGTCGGAGGTGAGGTACAGGAGGTAGCGGAATCCGTCGGATTTCTCGCACACGTAGTAGTCTTGTCGCGTGAGTTCGTCGAGATGCCGCCGGGTGAAACTGACGGGTTGTGCGCCGGGGAAGCTGGGGTTGTTGCGCCCGAGGAGGTTCGCCACTTCCATGCGCATGTTCCGCAGCAAGTCACCTTCTGCGGGGTGGCCGGGCGCCTGGATATCTCGTACGGGACCGCTCATGTTGTCGACTTGACGATCGCGGAGCTGTTTTGGTGTAACAAAGGAATGACAATTGGTTCGCGATTGGTTCGCAAATTGATAGAGATGGTGTAGGCTGCAGAAGCAGCAATCCTGTATTCAGCTTCGTCTCACTTGTATAAATCTTGCTTTTGCTGTTTTCCTTCTATGGATATCTTGTTCATTTGTTGGCTCCGCAACGGTCAACTTTCAAGCTTCTGCCACCTAAAGTTCTTCCGACATTAGCGTCTCGCTTCAGCTGTTTAGTGTCTCTATAAGGCTGAAGATCGGCACTTAGGTTCCATCCTCCGCGATGTTCAGGGGTGATAAGCACTACAACATCGGAACTGTCAGACTCTTCGGCTTGAAGAAACAGGCCGATTTAGGATAATATCTTAAAGCCAATTAGTATTCTTATACGAATATAGGAAAAGCTCTAAGGCATTGAATATATTCAGGGCATTACTGGAGTATTGTTGAATAAATCCCTAGAGAATCCGAGAGATTTAGTATTTCCATTATCCAAATATATTCTTCATACAGAGCCTATGCTACAAATCGGCCTGGTTTTTCTCCCCAGGGAGACTCCAAGACCACACTCATATCAAGTCACCAAACACTACAATAAGGTCGCAAATAGAATCCGATCAGCAATCATAAACTTGTATTCCTTGTTCCTCCCATTCTATCGTTATCGTGTTCTCGTCGCAAGGCAACAAAAAAGCCATCATAATTATCATAACTATCCATCCATCATCCACCACAGCAGCTTCCTATCCTAAGGTAACTAGCTCTCAAGTACATACAGTACAAGTCAGGTGAAGCCATCTATATATGCCTTTGTATCCATCCTGCTGCCCACCGCTCAATATGGAACCAACTACTTGTGCGAATGAAAATGAAAAGAAAGCAGCGCATTTGCCTTCCCTTTACCTCTAATATCGTATATCTCTGCATTTGGCTTTCATAAACGAGTTAAACGCAATGCGGAGAACACAAGCAAACGTTCAACCTAGAAAAGTAAGACCAGTGCCACAAATCCAACAAGTGCTACGCCCTCCGCGCCATTGGACACTCGACGGCAATCGGCCGCGCCGGTAGATGTGAGCGGGGATGTAGATTGAGGAACGGGTGTTACCGAGAGATGATTAACGGAGGGCAGTTGGCCATTACTGTAGGTTGAAGAAGCGGAAGAGGGAGGCTGAATAGCTGTCCCGAGAAGGTTGCCACTAGTACTGACTGGGATAGTACTGTTGGAGTACGGTGTTGCTTTGGAGAGCGAGACTGCCACAGATGGTGAAGATGGGTAGATAGACATTGTGGTTAAGGAGGAGGGGGAAGAAAGCGCGGCAGGTGGAAAGGAAGGCGGAGATGAGTACGAACGAGTTGTAGATTGAACAGGCTCCAGAATACCACTACTCTTGGATGACGAGGTTGTCTGTACAGCAGGAATGGAAGTAGTGGCAGGAACACCCACGAAGCCATCACTAGGAGGAATTTGTGGTGTGAATGACGCGGTGGACGGTGGCGAGACAGTCTGGGTAACGGTGACAGTTTGTGGGGTTGGGCATGTGCAAGATCGTAAAGCGGATAAAGATGCAGTGAGACCGGCTGCAGTATTACCGGATACTTGAGGAAGATATGAGGCAGAATTGTCGAATGAAGGGTTTATAGCGATAGATAGCGTCATTGTGCTGCCAGGCGCGGTCTCGGTCGTTGTGTAAGTGCTGCCGCCGGAGGTAATCGTTTCGATGATTGCCTCCTCTGGCGGAGAACCACTGCTGGGGAGTTTACCAATGAAGCTTTGAGAAGTGATTGAGGAGATGGGGCTCTCTGCGGAGGATACATCCGGCAAGGTGACCGTACTTGTGATAGTTCCGTCTGTAAGCGTGGTTGTGGTGAATCGCGTAGTTGTGCTAGTAGTCGTCGAGGTGGTTGTCAATGGAGATTTGGCAGACGACTGCGGTGGGTTTGAGACAGGAGCACCGACGACGCGAATGCTGGTCAAGGGAGCAGTCGAATCAGACGTAAATGGCAAATCTGTGCTAGAAGCAGGTGTGGTAGGAACGACTATGCTCGAAACAGGGGTCTGCATAACCGGAGAGCTTGGGGCAGACATAGTCGATGAGTCGGAAGAACTAGATGCCTCAATTGGAATGAGCTTTACGGTGGTTATTGTGTCGATCGGCGCACTCGAAGACTCTGGTAGCGAAGTTTCTTGGGATTTATTTTGATCACTAAATTCTTGTCAGTGTTGAAGTATGATCCATACAAAAGAAGTGGCACATACCCGACTGTATCACCGACAACATCCTTAAAGCTTCCTCTAAGAGGAGAAGAGAAATCATCAGTATGGTCAATTTGATCAGATTCGATTGACTTCTTACGTAGTACTTGTAGCAGCAGATGAAGTGGTTAAAACGACGTCAATCTCAGTCGAGGTTTCTTGAGGAAGACTGACAGTTTCAACCGTCACAAGGGTAGATATAGTTTTCTTTGGAAGTGGAGCAGGGTTGAGAAAACTCGTAGAAGTTACGGAGATGAAAGTTGAAGAAGCAGATAAAGTTGGACCATCTACGACCGCAACTGAAGTTGTATTTGAGAACAATTTGCCAGTGATAGAAAGAGTCGCGACAACAACGTTGTTTTGTGTGACCAAAGATGAACCGGGAAGGACAACACCACCAGCTTCAATTTGTCGCATTTCATGACGAACTGCGGTATCACCTGCTAGTCAGTCGGTGATTTACTTTTCGACGGGGATGGAAAGGATTGTAAGAGCGTACCGTTGTTTGCCTCCAGCTGATGGTGATTGACCAAAGGTTTGGTGGCAACAGTCAATGTTACCAGTAACCAAGCAATACCCAAGAAGAGATTCATTGTTTCGAGTTCGACTCTAAACACGCCCTGATGAAAGGAAATCTTAGATCAAGATGTGAATGGTAATGACAGGAAAGAAGTTGTTTATATCGTGCGAAGTATTTATCAAATACTAACGAAATCGAGTTGCTGAATTCCTAGTGAAAGTAGCCGGCGAGATAAATCGTTGAAAACGGAAAACTCTCGAAGTTCCTTGTGCGAATCCAAATGAGTGTGGTTGAGTTGTAGTTGTAGTGGTAAAGTCAGAAGGTGAATTGGGATATATATCTGAATGGGGGCGGTTGTGAAATTGACAAGATGGTGAAGTGAATTTGAAAATTAGATAACGAACAAAGATCAACAAATGGGACGCGGTATTGATTGGATAGTCTATTAATACGGAGTATTCCATGGAATATCACTCTTATGGCAAATATCAGCAATCTGTCACGGGGAAATTACTCCATTTGCGTTCCAACAAACCACGATTTATCGAGTCTATGGCAGAATGACTTCGGATAATTGGTCAATGTAGGCGAAAGCAGACATATGGGAAAACAGGAGAAGGACGAACATAGCAGACAATATCTACTCACACATGTATTAAGTGTCTGCTTGCTCTGAAATTGTACAAAGACCTACCGGGTCAATATCTACGGCACTGCACAACTGTGCATCTCTGTAAGAACTTCTAGCTACTCCTCTTGGCCATGAGTACCTTTCGGCAAGATATTTAGACGAATACCTACTTTAATCCAACTCACAGGTCTCCAACGAACACTTGCAAGCTGCCATTTATTTGTCGAACCTCGCCAGGCAACGCAGGAGATGAGATCAAGAGACGCATTAGCTGTACCGAAGGCTCATCGTTCTCGGAAGATAAGTCGCCAGTCCTGCATGCTCAGACCTCAAGAAAGCCGAATCACCTGATTCAGTAGGTAACACTATACACCAGGGAGATCATGGGCATCGTGTCATGGTGCCGAATAGAATGGCACCAGCCGCAAGGATAGTTCGACGAGATGCATGCTCGCCTTCACCCAGCAGTCCTTGACTGTAGTCGGCGAATATGTCTTCCCGGGACTTACTTCCTTGCTCAAAAGTAAGAATATCCAACCACACGATTACAGTGTATCGTCTAACTTCATCATCGACCTGGGGAACCAACCAGACCATAAGCATATTGATATATCATATCTGCAGCTACAGTGGACTCGTTCCTTTGTGCTCATGCCACGCCGATTACGATGGCCATTGAGCAGTTAGAACTTTCGTGAGTAAATAACGTCGGGTCCAACGTGATCAGGCCCAGTGAGAAATTTCTGGTGCACTTGAAAGTTCAGGACGGGAGTGAACATTTGAAGAACTAGCAAGCTATATATTTTGCAATGGAGATTGATGTTAATTACAACCTTCCTGCTATGTTAAGAGGCTCCCTTGGTCTGGCCGGCCTTGGTCGAAGAAAGTGTGCCATATCTGGCAGTACGACGACGCCTTGCAAGTTTATCCGGAATTGTGCCTCCGTAAAATGATTCAAGTTAGAGAAGATACATCTAACCAATGAAACCAAAGGAAATTGGATAATACTTCTGTACTTGTACTGCAACCAAATAATAGTGAAGTGAAGTGAACAAGAAAAGGAAAGTTCAAGCGTGATGACTTTCTACCGCGAAATCTTGGACGCGTCTTGGGATGCTTCCTTGTACTGTGCGACACGCGAATAATCCACCACCCACTGACCCATGTAAGAGTTCAAAGAAGCGATCCATCATCATCAAACACAGTTAAAGACGAACGAGCGATTGATATCTGCGCATTCGGCAATTTGGTTTACAGAAGAAGCTTCCTATCAATTAGATCTTCGCGACTGGAGTTCTTAATCGAAAATGGCTCCGCGCCGCGGTGCGGTAGAATCTCCTGAACCACAGTCCTCCACAACATTATCCTTCAACGAGCCACTATCATGGCGCGCGGGAAAACCCATCGCGACAGCAACTTTGCTGGACAGGTTGAAAAGACTCGCGAGTGAGCTGCGGGAGCTGGATCAGGAGGAAGTGGACAAATCATCTCTTACTGATGTGGCCAAAGAGCTTGCGGCGCAGAATCTGTTGAATCATAAGGACAACGGCGTCAAGGCATGGACAGCATGCTGTCTGGTGGACATACTCAAGCTTTGCGCTCCAGATGCGCCATATACACAAACTCAAGTCAAAGTAAGGGGACTAGCAAAGCGACCGAAGCTCTTAAAAATCGGATGCTAATGGATCTAGAATATCTTTACACTTTTCGTCACTTCCATCCTACCCGCTCTCTCCAATCCTGGGCATGGATACAATACAGAGCACAGATATGTCTTATCGTCACTCGCAGATGTCAAGAGTATCGTGCTACTCACCGACGTTCCCAATGCCGACGACCTTATGCTGCACCTATTCAGCAGCTTCTTCGACATTACTTCGGGCGCCTCGAAATCTTCCACCGGCGAACAAATCAGCAAAGATGTCGAGTTCAATATGACACAAGCATTGGTTACTCTGGTCGATGAGGCACAGGTTATACCCGCGCAAGTTATAGATATCATTATGGCGCAGTTCCTTCGAGCTGCAACGCCTGGAGGAGGAAAAAGCAAAAACGATGCAAAGACGGATGAAAAACAGTCCACCTTATTGTTGAAGGATCTACCAGAAGCTTATAACATGGCCAAGACGATTTGCAACGAATGTTCTGAGAAGATGTCCCGTTATGTCAGCCAATATTTTAATGAAGTTATGTTGGAGGTTTCAGATGGAGGCTCTAAGGCGAATGGGCATCGAAGGGAAAACGACGATGCTGAATCTGAAGAAGAGGACGCACACGCCGGTCCTTCAGATGCCGATGTGAAGGAACTTCAAAAGGCTCATAAGCTTCTACGGGAATTATGGCGCGCATCGCCCGCCGTTTTGCAAAATGTCATCCCACAGGTTGAAGCAGAATTATCGGCGGAAAACGTCGAACTACGAAAGATGGCCACAGCAACTCTTGGAGATATCATTTCCGGCATTGGTGCTGCAGGTCCACCTCCACCTCCTAGCATGGATCCGGCGGCTTACCCACCATTTAAACTTGATGAGTACTCTGAACCAGAGTCCACGAACATTCTTACTAAACCCAGTTCGCCACAGTCTTTCTCTCTGACACATCCTGCTGTTTACCATAGTTTCTTGGGCCGAAAGAATGACAAGTCGGCAGTTATCCGAGCAGCATGGACTACCGCTGTTGGACGAATTCTGGTAACTTCAGCTGGAGGCATAGGATTAAATCGCGAGGAGGAGGGTGCCTTAGTCAAAGCACTAGCCGAGAAGTTGACCGACGCAGATGAAAAGGTAAGACTCGCGGCTGTCCAAGCAGTGGCTAGTTTCAACTTGCCAGACATCATGACCAAGCTTGCTCCCAATGGACCAGTCACGAAGTCTGGCTCTGTTCTTTGCAACTTAGCAGATCGAGCGAGAGATCGCAAACCCGCTGTACGTGTAGAAGCTATGAAGATTTTGGGTACGATATGGGGGGTGGCTGTCGGAGAGATAGCGGCGGGCAACGAGCTCGTTATTGCTGCATTAGGCGCTATTCCATCTAGGATTTTCGATGCTTTCTTCGCCAACGATTCCGAGCTTTATGTGCTTTTGGATCATGTGGAGTTTGAGCAATTGATTCCTCTGACTTACCCGCCGTCGAAATCCAAGGGATCGAAATCCAATGGCGCCTCTCAATCCCAGGTGGCTAGCGATGGACCGTTCGATGCGGACAAAATCCGAGCAGAGCGCATCCTGCTGATGGTCAGATCTCTTGATGCAAAGGCTAAAAAGGCATTCTTTGCAATGCAAGCTAGGCAAAAGGCGTACTCCGATATTCTTCAAGCTTTCCTTTCAAAGTGCGAAGAGTTCAACGGTGGTGTCATGGATGATAATGCTGCAGATATCAGGCAAAAGCTCAAAGGAATCATCGACTACATTATTCAATTCCTTCCAGATCCTCTAAGAGCTAGTCAGGAATTACACAAGTATGCAAAAATGCACGACCGCAGATCCTATCAACTCCTGCGTTATGCTATGGATCCCAAGAGCGAATTCAAGACTGTTCACAACGCAATCAAGGAATTTTCCAAACGTATCGAGGCGGCTCCGAACGCTCCTGCAGGTCTTCTGGACACTATGATGCCAATCATTTATCGCTCTGCGCTCCTTGTTTACAATCGAAGCCATTTGCCTGCAATCCTTCAATTCTCACGAACTGATGACAAGGGACTTGGTGCCACTGCGCTGGAAGTTATGAATGAGATCTCTGAGAAGAGTCCACAAGTCCTGACAGCAAACATCAAGGAGCTCTGCAAAACTCTTGAGGACGAAGCTCCATCCGAGACACGGGCTAATGATCCAGGCACTGTAGCAACCCTGAAGGCATGCGCAGTATTTGCAAAAAGCAAAACAGAGTCAAAGTCTCTTCCTAAGGATCGCAAATTTGTTTCAACCTTGATCAATTATGCATTATATGGAACCCCGCCTAGGGCTGCTAAATATGCTGTAACTCTCCTAATGGCTGCTACAGAACGGAAAGAAATGCACATAAAAGATCTTTTGGACAAGACAACTAAGGATTGGAAATACGGTGGTGACCACTACTTGACCAAGTTGGCAGCAATCAGTCAGTTGCAATTACTAGGTGCTAAGACAGCCGAGGATTACAATGATGACATTCTTGAGATCACCACGCAGAATATTCTACTCCAAGTGCGAACACCCGCAAAGGAGACTGATCCGTTATGGCAGTCGGATGAGGAGTTGGACGAAGAATGTCAGGCAAAGTGCTGGGCCTTGAAGATTCTAGTAAACAAACTGCGAACAGTCGAGACTCCCGAGGAAGCGAAAATCGTCGCCCAACCAGTCTACAAGCTTTTGAATGCATTGATTATCGGCAATGGAGAAATATCCAAGCAAAAGGATACGCCACAACATCACAAATCACGACTTCGTTTACTAGCAGCGCAGCTAATGCTCAAGCTATGTACTACTCAAATGTTCGATGATCTTTTAACCCCCGCCAATTTCGACCGTCTTGCATTGGTCGCGCAAGATGAACTTCCGAATGTCCGAAAGGGTTTCGTTGAAAAATTGCAAAAATACTTGGTTAAGGATAAACTTTCCGATCGTTTCTACACCATCATCTTCCTGACTGCCTATGAACCCGAACCCGCTTTCAAGAGCTCGATTCTTACATGGATTCGTTCTCGTGCGAAGGTTTTCGCGGACACCAAAACATCTGTCCTCGAGAAGACGTTCCCTCGTTTGCTGTCACTTCTCGCGCATCATCCAGACTACAGCACCGAACCTACTGAGCTCAAAGATCACGCCGTCTACATCTTGTACTATGTTTCGGCAGTCGCGTCAGAGGATAACTTAGGTCTTATCTTCAAGTATGCTCAGAGTGTCAAGCAAGCTCGCGATGCTATTAATCCCAAAGAATCCAAGAATCTCTACGTTCTGAGTGATTTAGCGCAAACTGTTATTACCAAGTGGGAACAGAAGAAGGGTTGGACGATGCAGACTTTCCCGGCTAAGGTTCGAGTTCCTGCGAAGTTGTTCTCGGCATTACCGTCGCACGAGGTGGCGCAAGAAATTGCGGAGAAGAGCTATCTTCCTGATGAAATGGATGGTTTGTTGGATAAATTGTTCAGAGAGCAAGATAAGAAAAAGGTAAGACAGCTCTTGACATATGGACTTTATCACCAGCAGACCTACATACTAACTCGCCTCTCCTCTAGTCATCCAAACGCAAATCCCTAGACGAATCCTCCCTTCCCGCCTCCAAGAAACAAAAGTCCTCCGAGCACTCACGATCGCACAGCAAAGCGGCCGCATCCCGAAAGCCAAAGGTTGCGAGAACACCAAAACCAAAGAAAGAGAAAGCTCCCAGGACGCCGATCGATTCCGGGGATAGGAGGAGAAGTGGAAGGGATAAGAGTGCGAAGAAGAGCTATATCGATCGCGATGATAGTGAGGATGACGAGGAGATGTGGGATGGTGTTGCGAAGTGGGATTATTACGATGAAGAGGGGAATTTGACGAGAGTTGAGGGTGCAGATGAGGAAGAGGAGGAGGACGAGGAGGGAGAGGGAGATGAAGAGGAAGAAGAAGAGAAAACTAAAAAAGTTGCCAAAACACCATCGAAGAAGGCTGCGAAAAAGGTGTCAGACGAGAGTAAAGACGACGATGGCGATATTGAAATGGAAGACGAAGAAGCAGCGCCCTCTTCATCTCCACCACCTCCAAGTTCCAAACGACGAGGCGCAGCCGCTAGTGTCAAGGCCAGGGGAAAGAAACCTTCGTTGTCGACGGAGAGAGTTGAACCTGAATCCGAGGCAGAACCTGAACCGGAAGCTGAATCCGAACAGGAAGCTGCTGAGGAGCCGGAGCCGGAGCCGGAAGAAGCCAACGAGGAAGAGGATGACGAGGCAAAAGAAGCTACCCCACCACCACCATCAGCCACGAAACGAGGTGGTAGAGCGGCGAAGAACGCTAAGACTCCGGTGGGGAAGAAGGGGAAAGGAAAGGGGAAGGGGAAATCTGCGGCTGTAGTGGAGGAGGAAGAGGAAGAGGAAAAAGAGGAAGATGTTGAAATGCCGGATGAACCATCTCCTGAACCGGAAGCAGCTGCAGAAGAAGAAGAACCAGAACAGGAACAAGAAGAAATCGCAACCCCCGCACCCCCCAAATCAAACGGGAAGCGTGGAGTAAGAAGCGCATCGAAGAAAACACCGACCGCTACGCCGGTAGCGGCGGAGAAAGTCGTGTTGGCAACGAGGACGGCGTTGAAGAATTCGCCGGGGGCGAGGAATACGAGGGGGAGGAAGGGGGTGGTGGTTGAGGAGGGGGAGGGGGAAGGGGAGGGTGAGCAGAGAGGGGATGAGGAAGCAGGGGATGAGGAGGGGGGGGAAGAGGAGGTGGAGGATGAGAGTGCGAAGGGGAAGGGCAAGGGCAAGAAAAGAAAAGTAGAGGTTAAGAGGACGGTGGTTGCGACTACGGTTACCACCACCACGACGAGGGCTACGAGGGGGAGGGCTGCGGGGAGGGGTTAGAGTAGTTTGTAGCGAGTCATGGGTTTGAGTTGAAATTGTAGGATGTGAGGGAAGGGAGGACTGGGGTCTAAGTCATGGATGGATGGATTTAATCCTGTTAAGATACTGCTTTGAAAACTGATGCGTGGATGGGTGTATGGATGGATGAATGGATGGATTGATGCAAGCATGTACGGATTGATGAGATGAGATGAGGTTTTGTGTTTCGGCTTTTTTAACAACCTACTTATTTACTCAGAATTTGAGAAATGATGGATGGAATTGGAATGGAATGGAATGGATGCGTTTACCTACTCTTACTTTACCTTATCTTACCTACCTGACCTACCCTAACCAAGAACTTTCCAGTGTAGTTTATTGGATTGGGTGATAAGTTCATGCGGATGTGTATGTGTATGCGTGTTGATGTGATGTGATGATAGTATTGAAAAAGAGCACACTTGTATTATGTTGTATTTAAGATTCACTGCGGTATTCTTATTATTTCTATTACATTTCCTATTACATATGGTGCAGTGACGTTCAACTGGTTTGTGTGAGTGTATATATCCAAACATGTGAATGTGTGAAACAAGGCCGTGTAGTGAATGCAATGAATAGCCAGCTTTTACGGAGCGGAGGCTGTCAGGATGTGATACTTTCGTTAAGGTTCGAGATGGAAGTGAAGTTCTGCGTGGATGTTCCTAAGTATGTTTGTATGTAGGTATCTATCTAGAGGCTATTCATCCATCCATCCATCCATTTTACTCCTCAGGTGAGTTTGTTAGTTTACCTAGAATATATCTGTCTGTCTGTCTGTGTCCCAGCCTATACTATGCTACGCACAGCCTCCGGATCGAACAAATAAATAAACAAACGCCAGCCACTTGGTATCCATATCCATATCCCAATCCCTATCCCAAAACCCCTCCAGTCCGAGTCAAAGTATGCGTTTATCCGTATGAATATCATCAACGCCGATAAAGCCCATCCCACCCCCTAGATATTCCCCGCATATTTCCCAATCCAGCATCCATCCATCCCATCCCCGCTTGGAGACCCCATTCATTAATTATACAACAAGCAGGCAAAAGATGCTTTCCCCAACCCCAGTACGCCCAGGCGCCTCGCTTCCTTTTGTCCCGAATTTACAATTTGCAGTCCTCATCACTACCATGGAGCGGTCCGGTACCCGTTCGGTAGTTAGCTACCTCCCCGTAACAGAAACGGCACTCTGCCTCCTCTGCACCGCCGGCGCCCCCTGCAACACAAACCCACTCCCCCTCCTCACCCCCGCAATCCCCAACCCGACTTCCCCTCCCTCACCCATCCCCACATCCCCATCGGCATCCAAGCCCTCGGTTATAGCCCCCGCATGACCCGGCGGCAACTTCTGCGCGCCGAACCCTTTGACTTTACAAATGTTGACCGTGAACCCATTCGTGGCATTATGTAGCTGTTCCCACAGACGTTGATCGCGGTACTGGTACTGGATGGGGTATTGGACTAGGGGGGGGACGACGGGCTGGGGGTTCCATTTCGAGAGCCCGTGTTGCACGGCGGAGAGCTCTTCGTCGGAGTCGATGGGGCCGTTGGCGAGTTCTTCGTCTTCGAGGGGGGCGTTGGCGTCGATTGCTGCTTCTGGAGGGTTGTTAGCTTTTTGATTTTGGTGGGAGGGAGGGAGAGTAGTAATAGAACGGGAAAGCAAAGGAGAAAGAGTGGGAAGGAAGGAAGGGGAGAAAACCTACTTTGTTGCTTGGCTTGATTTTTCTTCTGGTATTGCGAAAGTAACATATCGTAAGGTAAAGTACGACCCGGCACGGCGCGTTTAGCACCCATAGAATGGGATTTGCAAGTGAGCGAACGAGCACAAGGAACGCCGTCTTTGAGGACACCACATTGTCGTTCGACGTCGACTGGACCTTTCGTTTTGGATGACTTGTTAGCTGGTTTCATTTTGTTTGGGAATTTGGTGGGGGGATTGTCAGACATGACTGCGTAGTATAGCTTGTCTGAGAAGAAACAATTGTTTGAGATGAAAGAATGAAAGGGTAGTTGGAGAGGAAGTTGGGGTTTTAGCACCCTTAAATGGAAAAACCACTCTTAGATGGAAAGACCAGATTAAGTGAATGCTGAGAGTGAAGTCGACACTGCCTCTTTCGTCCCTCGTATACCCCATCTGGACCTTCCATAGCAATGGCAGTCCATCCTACCATACGAGAAATATGGAAAAAAGAAAACGATTATGGGTATCAGAAATCAAAAAGCATGCATACCTTTCGGTTTAGGAGCTTTCGGCTTCGGCTCTTCCTTTTTCTTCTTCTGCTTAGGACCCTTCTCGGCATCCCCATCCACCTTCCTCTTCTTCCCTTTCTTGTCGTCACCATTATTCTTGCCGGCGCTCTTCTTTGCACTCTTGATCCCGCCTGGACCTTTCGGCGCATCATCATCGTCGTCATCGTCGTCGTCCATCTTAGTATCCCCATCCCCATCCACATTATTCGTCAAACCCCTCTTCTCCCTATCTCTCGCCTCCTTCGCCTCTTTCTTCTTCTGCAGCTTCTCCCTCTTCGCCTTCAAACACGCTTTCACATGACTCGTCGCCGCCGTCTTCAACACGCTTTTCTTGCAGTGTTTGCAGACCTGCAAATCGGGACTATCCTCCAAGGGGCGACCGGTCGCGAATGTCTCTCTCGCAGAGTCGTCCAGCTGGTTGACTACAGGCCCGGGACTCGGCGCATTCGTACTCGCTGGTTCCGCGCCTTTCTTCTTGTCCTCAACTATTGCAGCCTAATTAGCCCCTCCATTTTAATGCCGCAGGAAAGTGAGGCTCGGCCACCAACCGTCAATAATACCGCCATCCCTCCAGTTTCCAGGCTTGCTATGCTTCGGCACGGGTTTCTTCAATTTGATGGAGGCGAGAAATTTATCCGTCTTATCTCTTTTGGGCGCGACTTTGATAGTGGAATCATCATCGCTCGCGACCGAAACTGTTGGATTGCGGTCAGCTTTGAGTATTGGTCTGGGAGATCGCGCGATGTCTGATATTACCTTTACTGCTGGCAGTCTGTGCCATGATGTCGCACGGTCATGAAAATTGGTATGCGAAGAGTGGTTGCCGATAGGAAGTATTTCTTTGTAATGATGTGAGGTTGCGACAAGGCTACGGAACTAGGGTCGATTCGGCTTATTCCGGCCCAGCCTCGGTGGCCTTTCGTAGTAGGTTGTGGGGTGTGGGGACGGATCAGAACTTGGATAAATATATCTGCACCAAAAAGTTATATTTGGGGATAGAAAATCGATATGTGACTATGGTGACTTCGTTGTTATTTATGTAGATGTGTGAGAGACCAGTTGACAGGAGTTGTTAGGTATCTTGCCCCTGCGTCTCTATACTAGTCAAAAGCTAGATTTCCCCTTAGTGACTAGAGGCTGTATGTAGTACTTCATCAACTACTGCACTACTATTTCTTAAGATGGTATTCCTTCATAGAAATAAACCACTATTCTAACCGTCCTAGACCTTTGGTATAGCTTTAGAGAGCGCTCTATCCAGTTGTAGAAGTATGTTTCAAAGACTGGATTTTTGCAGACTTGTTGGAGGTTGTGGTGCGGTTAACCTTTAAGGAATTGTCCACCGTTGAATTCACTAGTTTTCCGTTTGCATCGCATGCTGCCAAGACCACAATCATTTGTTCAACCACCATGTTCTAGACACCCATCTAATGTATCGAGCGACAACATAGAGATAGAAAAAGGTATATTCATTCCTTTCACTAATCCATTCAACCATAGTATCATCCGGGCCAGTAAATCATCACGTAAATATTCCAAGATGCATGCCCGCACTGGTTATTTGCGCTTCCCTAATTTATGGTATAACACGTCGTTTTCTCACAACAAAAACATACAGAAAACTTCCACTCCAGACCTCATCGCCATTACACTCTATAATACAATGTCCTGTCTACCTTATTTCTGTGCCACATGAGAACTACGAGGCAGCAGCGGTTGCACCGGTAGTATTAGCAACCCTAGCATTGACCTTCTCCCTATGTCCCTTGTTTTTGAGATGGACTTCGAAGTTGCCAACCGTGGTATCAGGGCCCGGTGTGTACAGTTTGCCCGGACAATCATGGCAACGAATTCGAGGTAGGAACATCCATTTGACACCTTCAGGTACTGCGCCTGGCGGTACGGTGACAGGAAGCTCGGTGGTCGTGCTTACTGCCGAATATCGCATCATACCTTCAAAGCGATCATTGGGGTATTGTTTGACAAGATTTGAGAGGCCAGCAGAAAGCCAGACAGGTGGATGGGGCTGGAAAAGGTTAGCAATTTGTAACTTAGAGGAGTATAGAAAGGAGTACTTACAGCTTGTGGTGGTGGTTGACCTGGAACAGGGGGTGGAGCATCTACGCGACCAATCTGCCCACCAGACGCTGAAGTAGGTATGGGATTTGGCGCTGGTGTAGAAGGTGGACCCATGGATCCAGATGGAGCTGGAGTGCCAATTGTCGACTGCGCGCGCGTAATAGAGGGGGTCTGCTGATGACTGGGACGTCCAGACTTCAACTCCCGGACCAACTTCCTGAACTTTTCCTTGGGCATCTTTAGCTTAATGACATAAGACGTAGCATCCGCACTATCTTCTCTTGCGTCACGACCAAATCTTCTCTGTGATATTCGAGTCTCATGGTGATGTGCTGTAGTTGCTTCAGGGGTCTCTGATCTTCCAATAACGGCCATCCGCTGCTGAGCGGCAGTGGCAGCACCACGCATATTTCTAGTTCTGGCAGTGCCAGCAAGTTGAATGGCAGGGGAATCCGGCGCCGAATCTTCATCGTCATCTGATTCGGACAGATCTGCCCCATCTTGTCTGGCAACACCACGTCTGCCTCTACCAGAGGTCCCTCCAACACGTTTGAATAAGCGACTTGTTTCAATCGATTGTGCTGCTCCTGGCAGCACTGAAGACACCACCAAAGTCCTTACTGTTCTCTGTCTGTCCTTCAAGTCGGGTAATGTTGGTCCTCCTCTTCTATTTACAGATCTCTTCTGCCTTCTCTGTTCCCTTGAGAATATTAGATCATTGCGCTCCAGATCCACTTCAGTTACGTCGTAAACAACCGGTGCAAATTCCTTAGCTTGTTGCTGTGGCCGGAGCACTGAAGGAAGCGGTGATGGCAGAAATGCAGCCACTAGATCAGCATCCTCTACAGGCCTTCCATCGAAAGGATGGCCAATAATATACAAACTGCGTATGAACAACTGGCTCTGCTCTCGTATACAATGCGCAATTGCTGTGGTAAATTCTCCAGATAAAGATAAATCCCTAGCCATACTTTGCGCAAACTCTTCGGGTGAATTTAGAGGATTGTTGATTTCCCATTCGAACTTATCCACGAGATTGAAAAGACCGATCGTAATGTTCAGCTTAATAAGGATGCGCATCTCATCATTCTTGTAAGCGGAATATGGCAATTCAGGATCCAGTGGTTCTTCCGGTATATAGACAGGTGGGTAGAAATCGATAATTTGTTCTTGAAATTGCTGCTGCACTTGCTGAACTACAGGCTCAGCCAAAGGAGGAGTCAGCCCTAGGTCCTGCACAAGCTGTTCAGCGAACAGTTGAGGCGGAATAGTTCGGTCGTGTAGGTTCCAAGTAAAGGTGTCGCGAAGTTTGACCTTGTCCCAGTCCACATCCAGTCTTATGGGCACCAGCTCTTCCACTTGTTCCGCCTGTAAGGCCAAATCTTTGCGCTTGATCCGAAGTTGCGTTCTCCTGGGTTTCCGTTTCCTCTTCTCCGCTGGATACAATATCCTGGTTTGAGTTCGTTTCTCGTCCTCGTCTGTACGTCCGTTGCCCCAACCTCCCCAACCTTCTCCATATAGTTGGCTTGGTGTAAATTCATCTTTGCGTTGTCGAATATCCTTGTACGCTTTGATTTCGTCATGCTTACCTCTATTCAGATCTCTTAGCTTGTTGTGCTCGTCGACCATGGCAGCTGATGAAACGAAGTCGCGGTGGACATATTGTTCGAGTAGTATTTTTTTGAACTCTGCTTCGGTTCTTGGGCGATGGGTTAAGGTCGAGGAGGTAGGCAAAGATGGATTTGCAGGCTCAGAATCAGCAGCGCCGGCTTGGGGTGCAGCTGAGGACGATTCATCTTGAGAAGCCGGCTGAGGATCGGATGTCATGGTGGACGCATTCGCGATAACGCTGTGACAAGAATGGCTGTCCCGGTGCGCAGCGCTGAGGTTTTGACGTGTCGTTGTCACTGAATTGGTTGGTTGTCATAAATTAGTTGTCTATGGAATATTGATTATCGCGAATCTTAACTCGCAGGCACAAAAGTAAAGCGCGACAACAGAATCCACGGGGGCGTGAGATTAGTAAGGGACAGGTTCTAGAGACTGGAGTACTCGTGCTACTCTGTCAGATATGGTGTCTAAAGTCCACCGGAATACTCGAGCTGCAGCTTTCTGCGGCGAGTGCGGGTAGTCGTTGAGACCATAAATGCTGAAAAGCATCGACTTGGGGAAACAATGACATAAGGTCCGTAGCTCATACCTACATACGGAGTACGAGCAGACGAGTAAAGACTTCGTAAACTTGGTCAAGGATAAAACCGTGGGATTCTCCGACGGCGGCAAGTGAGCAATAATGAGTAAAAGTGTGTCATCCAGTCATCCAATTGACGCCTCATGCGCCTGCAGTGAAGCTTGAGTCTTGAGATTATCCAACAACCGGGTAGGGAATAGGCACTGGCACTCGCGCTCGCGCTCGCACTCTTCCAAGCGAACTGAGCAAGCCCACAGAGCCCACACAACGCAATCCTCCATTTCCATTTCCGTCCCCATAGCTCCTAGCTTCTAGCTTTTAATAACCTGAATGTGCACTACCAACGAGGGGAAATAAAAACAACAAACTCCTCCAACAATACATTCAAGAAGCATAACAATATCATATCAATACCGCAAGAATGGCTGAAAAGGAAGAAGTCAAGGAGATCGGTCAGTAACAGTTCGCTTGCATTTGCACTTATTCATCCTCTTGGAGTCATGTCATGCCACCTTAGTATTGTTCGCGTTGGAGCAGAGCAAAAATTGACCCCGCCATGCGACTTGACGACAGAACATATCTTCCATTTTCAACCACAACAACAACAATAAGCCAACTGACTACACAATGCTAATGTTTCTGCTACTATTCAGATTACTCTCTCAACAACCCCGATACCCTTACAAAATACAAGAGTGCTGCGCAGATCTCTCACAAGGTCTTGGCTGCAGTTACCGACCTATGTCTTGCCGGCGAAAAGATTGTGACCATCTGCGAGAAGGGTGACAAACTCCTCGAGGAAGAGATTTCAAAGGTCTACCGAGGAAAGAAGATCGCAAAGGGTCAGCAAAATCGTGTTCCGGGCTTCCATTTACATGGCAATTAACAGACGCACAGGAATTTCTCATCCCACAACCGTTTCACCATCATCCTTCGTAACCCCATATACTCCACTTACCTCGGACGAAGCTGAAGCTTCCGTTACCCTCAAGGAAGGAGAGTCCATCAAGATTCAGCTTGGTGCGCAAATTGATGGATTCGGAACAATTGTCTGTGATACCATAATCATCCCTTCCGCTGACAATGCAAACGATGAGATCAAGGACAGAGATGCAGATCTGTTGCTGGCAACTCACTATGCAAATGAGGTTCTGTTACGGTTGATGGTCCCACCTGGATTGCTTGCGACTGGTTCAGATGAGGAGAAGCAAAAGGCAGCTTCAGCAAAAGCTCCCACTCAAACCAAAATCACGACTTTATTGGAGAAGGTCGTCAAGAGCTACGACTGCAACTTGGTCGAACACACCACCAGCTGGCAATTCGAGCGCAACGAGATTGAGGGGAAAAAGAAGATTATCCTTGCTCCAGGTGACGGGTCAAAGGGTGATGGAGTTCCTGAGGTCGGCGAGGTGTGGGGCGTTGAGATGGGTGTTTCTCTCGGATCCGGAAAAATCAAGAACTATGAAAACAGACCAACGCTCCACCGTCGTACCACTCTCACGTATGCACTGAAGCGACCAAGTTCCAAGCACATCTTGAACGAGGTAGTCAAGAAGTTCGGTACTTTCCCTTTCAGTTTAAGGCAGCTAGACTCCGAACGTGATGCAAAGGTCGGAGTAGTCGAGTGTGTTCGAGGAAACGTTTTCAGGCAATACGAGGTAGTAGGAGACAAAGACAACGAGCCAGTTGCTAGGTTGTTGACAACTGTTGGTAAGTAAACCATTGTGAAACTTGCTGTCACACTCTAATCATTCACTTAGCCATTACCAAGAATGGCCTGCAAAAGATTGCTGCGCCTCCAGCACCCGATCTCAGCAAGCTCAAGACTGATAAGAAGATCACCGATGACGAGATTCTTGAAATCTTGAAGCAACCATTAGCCAAGGAGTCCAAGCCAAAGAACAAGAAGAAGAAGAAGAAGACCGCCAAGAAGACCACAGCTGCAGCGGGAGAAGAAGAGGAAAGCAGTGGTGATGAGGAATAAGCACGTGAGAAATGAAGGAGGATGGGATGATGTCCAGACCTTGGATTGACACAGAGAATCTCTTACACGTGGATATCAAAGGAAAAGAAAGCATTCTTCTCAAATTCTCAGGTGGCCTCTCTGCTGCGGATACTGCTGTCATAGCCTCCCGAAGCGAGTTATCCCTCTTGAATGTTTTAGTGGCGTTTTAGTGGGGAGAGAGGATTCGTCCGACGAACCAACTCGCATACGCCGCAGGCATATGGAAATAAATGACACCAGCAGCTTTCTCAAAATATGATGATATGCAGCAAGAATATTTGCCTCACATACGAATCAATGTTTGTGATTGGGTCGCTGCCATATTGTGAGTGATTGTAAAATCCGCAACCGCCATCCGCCCTCCGCCCTCGTGAAATAAGGGTTAGCGTAAATGACTTGAAGTGACTACCTACTATTTACCTACATGCCAACCTATTTTCTTGTTCGCTACCGAATGTGGTTGTCCAAAAGCAACACAAAAACAAATCATTTTCAGACACCAAATGTTTTGATCTTTGCTGCTGGTTAGATTTAAACGAACCAAAACAGCGACCACGATCTGCTTCTCTGTAATTCTTTACCTTTACTCGTATGCCTCACCATCCGTCCGGAGCCGGTTTATTCTATTGTATCATTCGATCAAGCGCCCCCTCTCGGTTCTTCGGCTGATCGATAAGAAAGAAACTGGGACTAAATTCAACAATCCATTAATTCACTTTTCTGCTCGTAACCTATTCTAAAACCTATTGTACGGCTGTGCTTGTCGTATCGATCTATCGCTCTTACCTCCCAGTTATTCTCTCTCTGTCGTTGTCTCCTGACTCACATGATTGATACCTTGGAAGGTCAACCATCAAGTACCATAAACATCGAAGCAAGAAGACGTCTTTCCCAGAAGTCAAGAAACATCAAGCTTTTGACTTTGGACAACGAGATCTTCAATTCTCTCGATCTATAAATTTGTTTGATTCATTCGGAAGAACAAATTTCGACAATAGGCCATTTTCATTGTGCCGATACTAGGTAGTTACCTCACCACCCTTTTTCTTGGGTGATCCCTTAGCTTTCAAGGGGTTTTTCGCAAGCGAGAGCTCTCTACTCCTCTTCATCTTCACATCACCATAAATTTAACGCGTACGGATCCCTTCGCATCACGATTCCAGAGTGGCTGTATGCTTGCGAACTATAGAGGAGTACCTCAGCCCTCTTAATTATTATGTGTACACAAGCTAACAATTGTTTAGTTGACCTGGGAGTGCGATCGCAATTGAAAGGAGACGGTCGCAGGCGGGCGACGAGCGCGAGGCAATGAACCACCAACCGAATTCCCGTCCAACACGATCGCGACGGTCCAGTCCTTTCATATCCACGCAGAATAATGCAAAGTCCTCTCCCAGAAGCTTCGCAGATACAGGCGCCCAGAAAACCTTCATGCAGAAATGGGTGGAGCCTCAGCTACCTGCGCCACTGCCCTCGTTTGCAGAAGCAGGAATTGAGAGGCACGGTGTTGTCGCAAATATGGCGCCGTTAGGAACGCGACCGAGTGCGAAAGCTGTCAAATCTGCTGCTAAGCCTGATACTATGGAAGGAAATGGTATTAGACGTGCCACTCAGGGGAAGAAACCAGAAAGCTCAGCGCCCTCTTTGTCAGTCACTCCCAATGAGGTGATTGCGACCCCAGAACCGATTCCAGAAATGGCGCGACGAAGATCGACCTCTACAAAGCTTGATGCTTCCGAATACGTTCCGCCATCCACTCCCCAACGACAGACACCTGCGCGCAAAAGCTTGCCTAGATCGAGTGTTGCTCCTCAGAGCGCAGGGAACCGCAGTGAAGGCCAAGGGGTTTTTGCGATGGCATCGAATCAAAACACACCTATCTCGCAGCTGTCACCTTCGTCAAATTATACTCGGCCGTTTAATGCATATCAAGAAAGGGATGGTGGTTGGGACTATCGACGGGGGCAAATGAACAGGATTGTTGAGGAGGCTGTCCAAATAGCTGTTGACGAGGGCAGATATCCCACAGCCTATGCTTTACGGCTTTTATACGACGAGGATATTCACACTTTCGGGGGTCTCTTTGAAGCCATGGTTTTTGAAACAGCTTCTGAAGCCCAAAGAAATGAGTTCTATCGCATCATGAGAGGAAAGAAGAAGGAAGGGAGGCTTGGGAAGGCTGCTCAGTATTACTTTCTTGGCGACGGAAGTGATCGGCCACCATCATATAAATTACGACAACGTGTCTATCAGCCTCCAGCTCCTCCGCCTGTACTTTATCAACCATTCCTACCAGTTTTCCAAACAGTCAACCCTACGTATCAGACACCCTACGCGACTCCAGCTCAACCACCGCCACCCGTTACTACTAACTTACCAGTCACCGAAACTTCAGGCAGCAGCACAACAGAACAGCCATCAGTTGTTGAGGCATCTTCAACCCCTACATCACCTAAGAAGGAAGACAGTCACACGCAGTACCCTAATAAGAAGCAAAAACCTAATGCTACAGAGGAACAAACCAACGGAACTCTGGATGCAAGTGCAGCTAAAGAGGATATGAATGTGCACCAGAACGGAGATCCATCGGTATTAACCTCAGCCGCGGGTGAATCATCTCTGTTCCCGGAATTACCGGAGCGACCAAGAGCAGGCTCGGTCTCAAGCTCATCATCATTATCTTCAGTTGATGAGCAAATTTTGGAGGATGACACATACGATAGTCCTATGAATTTTGACCACGCTCCAATTGACGCTGGTACAACAAAGTCCTCTGATGGATTCGATCAATCCAAGAGCAAGGGTACTGTTGGGGCGGGTAATCATGCCAATGCCAACGCCAAATTTGGTGCAACTGTCTCAACCGAGACCCAGTCAAATGCTGAACGATCGGTCAAAAATCGGCCAATGAGAAGCGAGGATTTCTATGGGGCCGAACGATACAATTTCTCGACTATGGAAGACAACGCGAATAACAAATTACCGGCTAGAGGCAAATCCAAAACTTCATCACCTGTTCCTCCTTCCTTTCCCGCTATCAATCTTCCGAGAAATTCCAATAACGTCACCACGAATTCAAATTCAGAACCACGCAAAGGTACTTCTCAGACTCCGTCAGAGATGGCACCAGAATTAGTTCGCACATTATCATCTTCATCGTCTTCTGTCACTAGCAACGTGCCTGTGTTGAAACAACCTACAGGACGCAAGAGTCAAATCGTCTTCAAGTCGAAGAAGGATAAGGCTCTTCCTCCTACTCCTCTATATGAGGAGGGTGAGGTTATTGGTCAATTAAAGCGGAAGGCAAGAGACATCACGAACAACAGTGTCTTCGTCCATGAAAGCTTTGAGCGTACCGTTCCCAGGAGTGTGACTCCTGTTCGAGGGGTATACTCCACATCTGATGATGATTCGGTCGCTGTTCCGACGGCTTCGGCGACAGCCTCAGGGAGACCGGCGAAGGTTCGACTTCTGAACAAGAATGAACGATCGACGAGAAGGACTACGAACAACACCAACAATTACGACTCCGAGATGAGTTCTCCGACGGTACTATCATTTCAGCCAGATATGGCCCCAGGCTCTCTCCCTAATTCTCGTGCCGGCACGCCTACTACTTCCAGCCGACCAACGAGGAGAGGAAAGCCGGGCACAGGTCTACGTGTCAAGACTTCGTAAGTTTCTCATATTTTTATTTCTTTGTATCACGTCAGATTTGGCTTTCTACATTCCTCAAAGGATTCTGTATTTCTCGACTAAAATTTTCGCGCTTCCCTTTGCACCTTCTGCATTTTCGCATTAACACAACGGTCTTGTTGTGTTTGCCAACATACGTGTGTTTCGTGTCGCACAGTGCGACTAACGGAACCTTCTTTCCATTCATTCATTTTACCTCGAATTTCACTCGAATCTTTCATTTTCAATGACAGTAAAAAATCGCTAACAATTCTTCTCGCACAGACCAATGAAGAAAAAGAGTGGCCCTTCAGCTGGAATTCCAAAGGCAAGCGGTGAACGGGATAGCCCGTTAGAAAAGGATACAGTAAGTCATTTCGATCTTTACTATGGAAGTTGAATGAGGAAGGAAGGCGATGTTGTATAGTTCTCATCGCTTTCCGGCTTTCCTTGTCCTCCAAAGCAACTTTTTCTTCCATCTCCACCATCCCCATCACACGTTCCTTCATTGTTGCTTGTGGGCTGTATTGTGAAACTTGATCGAAGGAAATCATTTGATGTTTTTAATTTAAATTTGGATTGCTATTTCAATATGAAGGAGGCTGGGTTCTGGGTATTGTGAATGCAAAAGCCCGGGCGGAAGCAAACTCTGCTGTACCAGACCCATTCCGTTTTTGCCGAGCCAGGGCACCCCCACACCTGAAACTTTGCCACCTTCACAATCACGATCACACTATTCCTAGAGATTATGGATTATGGAATAATCATACGCTGACACATGCAGAAACAGACGGGTGAAAACGACGAGTACTGTGCTGCTTGTGGAGGCAACGGACAATTAGTCTGCTGCGATGGATGCACTCGTTCATTTCATTTCAAATGCATCGATCCACCACTCGAGCAATCAGATCTGCTTCAGGAAGAGGAATGGTTTTGCACTGCTTGTCTTGCGCGTCATGTCCCTCGATCGAAGGAAGAAGCTGCTGGTACCTTCGGGCCCTTGTTAGCAAACTTGGAGAGGAAGAATCCTAGTGCATTCCATCTCCCAAAATCAATTCGCGAGTATTTCGACAATGTTAAGACTGGAACGGAAGGAGAGTATGAAGAAGCGGTAGTACTAAAACCAAAGTAAGCTGACCAAATGAAATGTCATCTCGGCGATCTTTTGCTAACTTTGTGATAGGAATAATCGTGCTGGTTACGATGAAACTCCGGATTACTTCAAGCTGAAGGATAACAAAGGAAATACTATTTTATGTCATCACTGTCATAAAGCTGCGTCTCCACCTAATAAAGCTATCATTCCATGTAGCTATTGTAGTCTATCATGGCATTTGGATTGTCTGGATATTCCTTTGGCAAAGGAACCGCCACCTGGAAAGGCGTGGAGATGCCCCGCTCATGTTGACGATCTTCTCTCTTTATCAGGAGTATTGGGTCCTGCTCATAAGTTCCGAAGGATCAAAGGTGCATCAGCTATCAAGCCAGCCGTATCTCGTGGTCTCAGGAACAATGGCTACATTGAAATTGAGAACACTCCGACTGAGGATGAGAATGAAGAATCTGGCTTCTTCGAACAGAAAGAGTACGGTCGCGTTTACAGACTTCCTGAGGAGGGTATCAAACTCGACTTCATTTCACGGTATGTATTGTTCAAGGTCATTTTCTTGTGTCGCTTTATTAATTTCTCTCGCAGTGTTCACCGTGAGTTTGGAGAATATTCCCAACGAGACATAGCCAAGCATGCTGTTTCGCGATCTCAGCCATCACCGTCACCATCACTAACACCGCCACCAACACAATCCAATCCATTTACCATGCGGTCTCTCGACGAACAACAAGCCGCACTTAATCTTGCATACCTCGCCAACTCGAACCCACACATTGGTATCACCCAAAACTTGATCGATACGCTCATTGTAAGTCTGCTACAAAAGCTACGTAAAGTATGACGTAACACGAACGCTAATTTTATCTTCTATTTCAGGCCGAGGCTCCAGAACCTGTTATCAAACTGATCGCACAAGGCGACGCATCGAAGCTTGGTCCTAATGCTCGGGCGGAGAGCTTAACTAAATCCGATAAAGCGTCATTAATCGCCATACAACACCTCATTGAAAACCATTTAGGCGTATCTGATGATGTCTCTAACACTGATGTTGTTGACGGTGAGGCTTAAGGGAGTTTTTCTCGATAACCTCATTCTCACATCTTGTCGTCCAACGCCAACATCCGAGCGTCTCGGCATGTCTTCCTATTTTGCGACAAAAGATTATCTTGTCACGTGGATATCGTCTCACATGATGCTACAGGTCAGATGATCCTGTAGCATATTTCCATCCACAAAAACAGAATTAGGTATACCTTACCTTATCAAAAATATACGGATACGTGGCTGCTTATGCTTTGTCCAAAAGTCACCATGCTTGTCACTCAGCTCAGCCATCGTCGAATGACACCGCAGAGGCGCTCGATCGAAAGTCTTTGATATTCGCGCATAAGTACACTTTGTTGGACGCGTTTAAAGAAATTACACAAACCCCATCTTATCATACTCATTCACAGACTCGTACCCACCTTGTATCATATGAAAAAACTCCGTTTGTTTGTTTGCTTGCTTTTTATTTCTTCACTTTCTTGTCGCGCCAATTCGATTCCATTCGATTCGATAAATTTGGCATGGGTTGGTTCTTCGTTCGATTTGTTGCACAATCAAGCAAGTAGCGAAATGGCGCATGGCGTTTTATGCATGGACTGAAGGACAAGGATGTCTAGGAGGGAGGCAAAATCATTGTTTTTATTTTCCTATCGGCTGAAGTTGATTGCCAGTACTCACTGATAATATACTACACCCTGGGATGGATGGAAGGCAACACTTGGGAATATGAAATAAATTATTTTCTTTTATTCTCGAGAGGAGAGAAGACGAAACCTTTATTCTCTTTGTTTTCTTCCTCTCTTTTCTTTCGCTTTTTGCGCTTGGTCGTTTATGAGCGTTGGGATGGTAGGTTGGCTCGGGCTGACATTTGAGGAGGTGATGGAGTGGGGGAGGAAAGGGTTTGGTTGAAAAAGTAATTATGGGAGGAGCGAGCGATCGAGTGGCGGATAACATGATAGTGGAGGAGGGAGTGGAAGCAAGGAGAAAAGGGTGTTTGTTTGGTAGATGAGCATGAGCATAGCATGGAAGAGAGGCGGTTGAAATGGGAATTGAGAATGGGGGCTGAGAGCAGAGAGCGTGTGATATTTGTATGTTGTAAGTTTGACTTGGCAGGAATGGAAGGGGAGAAATGGAACGCAGTAGTCGATGGATGCTGTTGCGAAGAATATATTGGTGGGAGTGGGAATGAGAACGAGAGAAAGAGTGGCGCAGAGCAGCAAATATCAAACATACACATACATGCACACATATGCGCGATACTCTCGTCTGTGAAAGTGGAAGTGAATGATCATGAATCATGATATACGATACTCATTCTTCCCGTGTTTCCAAACGAACTCGGCATCTTGTACTCAGTCATAGGTCATCCATTAATGGTACCAATCAGGTCGTCATATCAAGAGATAAGTATACTGTGTTCTTCTGGCGCGACTCGAAGTACCCTAACTCCGCGGGATTTGCACATCAGATGCAGGAATCTGATGGAGATGATCAAGTTATATCGAGAAAGAAAGAAGTGCTTGTTTGGTATGCCAAGACCCATAGCACCCCTTGTACCGAAGTTATTCGCGTGTTTTCCCGACTTACCGTGCGGAGAGAACGTTCAACAGTTTCAGTCAGAATTCGGTACGGTACGAACCAAACCACCAAATATGGGAATACCTTCATTTTTGATCGCCTGCCACTTATAGCTCGGATATGACCTCTTCTCATTCGAGCCACCTCAGCGCATCGTCCAAGCATGTCCAACATGTACGCCCATATCGTATATCGCCTTTAATGGGGTTTATCACTTTTCGAAGGCAGATTTACGATTTTACCCGCCGTGGGGACAGAATTCTGATACCCACTTTTGGTTTACCCCATGTATTCCCCAAACCTTTCATGTCAAGTAGGACACAGCGCAGATTGCAGCGACAATCAGTGGATAGATTAGACGGTCTAGATAAGGACTATATCAAGCTATGTGAGCTCAAAGATTCATAGGAGAGAATGAATCTCTCAGTCATCAACAGTCTCCAAACTCCAAGGTTACCTCATCTGGGTCGAATACCTTTGAAAAGACCATTCAACAGCAATGAAAAGCGCTACCACAACCAGCGAGATTGAAATACAGCCTCTACCCAACAATTCAGCAGCATCATCATGGAGTCCCCAAGCACCTCCCACCAAATCATCATTAGATGATATCAGTCAAAATGCCAGTCCCCCGACTACAGATATAGACGCTTTGCAACGGTGGAATCACCCTCGAATCAACATGTTCCGCGTAGGGGCGTGTTTCTGGGGGTTCTTTTCCAAAGGCATGTTGGATAGTTCTTACGGTGTAAGTCCTATTCTTATTCTATCTTATTCTCTATCAAGCCAGCCAGCGAGCCAACTATCCAGCTTACTTCTCTCAATCACACACCCACTTGCCCAGCATCTACCTATCTATCTAAAAGTACAACATAACTAAACCACAACCTAGGCCCTGCTCCCATACGTAAACTCCACATGCCATCCCACACCATAAGAAAACCCCTAACCCCACCCCCAGCTAGAAACCTACTACAACCTCACCTAAACCGTCATCTCCCTAATCTTCCTCTCCCCTTTCCTCGGCTACATCCTCGCCTGCACCGTCAACACTAGTATGCACGTGCGCTTCGGGCAGCGCGGGATCGCCATCGTCGGGCCACTGTGCCATCTCATCCCCTATATCGTGCTGGCCACTCACCCACCCTACGCCGTTCTCGTTGTCATGTTCATCTTCGTCGGGTTCGGCAACGGACTCATAGACACGGCATGGCGCGCGTGGATCGGGAACATGGCCAACGCCAATCAGGTTTCGGGGGTTTTGCAGGCGTGCTATGCGCTCGGTGGGACGGTTGCGCCGTTGATTGCGGCGGGGATGTTGGCGAAAGGGGGGTTGCAGTGGTGGGTCTTTTGGTATGTTATGGTGAGTGCTGTGCTGTGTTTTTCTGTTCACGTGGCCTAAGGTGCGGTAAACTCGGAGAACGAGATACTGATGAGTGGCTGTTTAGATCGCCATGGCGGGTATTGAGTCGATTTCCTCGACTTGGGCGTTCTGGGCTCAAACAGGTGCTGTCTTTGCAGCGGAGAATCCTCGAGATGAAAATGCCAAGATGGGACGAATGAGAGAGGCGTTTGATCACAAATTGACTTGGATTTTCGCCGCCTTTGTGTTTGGTTACGTCGGGCTTGAAGGTACGTGTCGTGTTCTATTTCATTCTATCACATGCTATTCTCTCTATCTGCCTCTTTCCGCAGATGCACGTGAAGTCTAACAAATACTCAGTATCCCTCGGCGGCTGGATCGTCGTATTCATGACGCGTGTCCGCTCCGCCAGCACCTTCGACGCCACCATGACCTCCACCGGTTTCTGGGCCGGCATGACAGTCGGCCGCATCGCGCTCTCCTTTGTGACCGCTTGTCTCGGGGAATTCACATCCGTGCTCGTCTATCTCGCAATGTGTCTCGGCC
This sequence comes from Rutstroemia sp. NJR-2017a BVV2, assembly GCA_002946415.1. Lineage (NCBI taxonomy): Eukaryota > Fungi > Ascomycota > Leotiomycetes > Helotiales > Rutstroemiaceae > Rutstroemia > Rutstroemia sp. NJR-2017a BVV2. Next base: position 149,980 of record NJPS01000002.1, on the reverse strand, counting down.
TCGAACTGATCTTCTGGCTCGTGCCGTCTTTCATTGCATCAGCTGTGGCAATTGCGCTTCTGGGCATGTTTCTGGGCCCGTTGTTTCCGACGGCGATTGTGCTGGTCGCGAAACTGATGCCGAAGGAGCTGCATGTGGGCAGTATTGGGTTCGCGACGGCGTTTGGCGGGTCCGGGGGGGGCGATTTTTCCGTTTGTTGTGGGAGCGATTGCGCAGAGTAGGGGCGTGCAGATGTTGCAGCCGGTGGTGGTGGCGATTTTGGTGGTGATTACGGGTTTGTGGTGTTTGGTGCCGGATAAAGGGAAGAGGGGAGGGAGGGAGAAGGGGACTGAGAGTGAGAGGGAGGCGGGGAGTGACTGTGAGAAGCAGGAAGTTGTTGACAAGCTATGAGTTATAGAACTATCAAAGCAATTCGATTTTAGAAAGAACCCGAGACTAGAGGTGGATTCTTCCAGGAGCTTCATCAAGCTGGGGGGGGTTAGATGTTGTACTGTATACCAATTATAAATAAAAGTATCAGAAGAATAGACTGTATTAAAACGAAGTGTTAGTTATTATATTAAGTTCGTTTGTTTCACAGACCTGTTATTCCAAAAGTCTGGATATTATTGTCGGCTTGTTATTTCTACATCAGAAAGGTCGTTGTAAACTGGGAGTTTATCCCATCGTATTAGGACTAGCTCATTTCTCCGCTTTCCTTACATCCGTTTGCACAACCTGATTTAAAAATCAGAACTTTTATACTGAAAGTGAAAAGCTTTGTCAAACACTCTTGGAAACACCGCAGGCATTACCTCAAGATACCCTGTTCTCTGACGATACCTTTTCAAGAAGACATTTGAAAGACTTGAGCGCGCAAACGAGACTAAGGTCATCCGCGATATTTCACAGCTTATTGTTCCTTCGGCTGAGGTATTAGCTGATCGGGGATCTGAACATTTGGAGATTCTCCGCGAAACAACTAATGCGTGTTGAGCTAACTCTTGCACTTTCATCGATCCTTCTAGTTTGCATTCCGGTTCGCGCTCTGGTTCGACTCCTGAACCTTTTCCCCAACCTGATTTTGGCCTTGGGTTCAAGGGGACCGCATTCACTCGCAAGCAGCTTCAAAGGCTCCAGCTAGTTATCGGCGATTCACTTACCGATTGCTCGTATTTTGCGGTAACACACAACATGTACTTTCCGTTTCTCTTCAGCGAAGTTATATGCGAAGCCGGACTTGATATTACTGATTGGAAAAATGCTCATACGCAGGTCATCATTCTCCGCGGTTTGTGTAAACTTTTCAGCGTAGTGGGCCGGGAGAACGAGTTACATCGACAGATCAATGGCTTCTCGATATCTTACAATGAGGCGGATGTAAGGATTTGGGGCCATTATGCTGTTATTGATGGGGATGATGTCAAGTGTTACCGGCATTCGATACTCAGTTTTGGTTTTACGGATTTGAATGGGAAGGAGAGGTGGACTGCATATAGGTTTGTGAGGAATATCTACGACTTGTGGCTTCCTGAACATTTTAAGAGGATCTGCTTGGTCATCGATATGCTGCCGACTGACGTGAATTTTGAGCTGGGTTAACGACGCGTGAGATTTCGATGTTGAGAATTCATATTGTTTACAATATAGCTCATTGTTCAAGTGAGATTTCAAAATTAAGAAGCCATATACCTCTACGGGAACACAGCTCTCAAATGTGTATATTTTGGCTGACGTCTTAGGGTTGATCGATGGACTAGTATACCCAATAGTTGTGAGCTTCCTCTCTTTCCAGAGCAGAAAAACAGGCTAACTTGGGACAATGTATTGTAGCTAATCGCTATAGTCTATTGTGGGACGAGTATCTAAAAGACTCAAGTAATCTATAGTTCTTTTATTGTTTAAATGTCGTTTAGACATTATTGTCGCCTGTTTTCCTGTATCCGGGAGCCTCTTTACTCGGGCTCCAGCAGTCGAAATATCTTTTGGAAACGATCACTTCTCGTATATTTGATAAAGTTCCAAACGTACAGACTTTGCGGCTGGGGCCGTGAATCCGATTCATCTAAACATACCGCGACGGCTTTGAAGCGGTATTGGTAATGCAAAACTTGGCATCGGAGACTCTCCAATCGTCAAAGTTTTGAAGATCGAAAATAGCAACATCCCAAGGCTGATGATGTAGGTCTTCTTTTTTGACAAAGCTTCAGTGAGAAGTTTTCGCTATCTACGGAAGACCTGGGACTAAAATGTCTCAGCCATAATCGTATAATTCACCTTGCTTCTCTCCAGCCTTTTCTGATAGGTTTTCTGATAGCTCTCCGCCAACGCTGAGCATCTCTAAAGATATACGAAGCTTTAACCTCTCGCCATTCTCAACCCCTCATCATCTGACTCCATTCAACAGCGAGGCGTACGAAGATCTTCGTATCGTACCGCTGTTCGGAATTTTTGATCATCTCACTACCACGTGATTTGTCCTCCGACTCGCTGCTCCCAGTCCGCGGACTCGGTGGCTTATAGATGTCTCATGATCTCACGCTCCGCCCCCGGCGCCCCGGATTTCCTTTCGCAAGTTTTTATAAGGCTGAAACTTATATCCAATGAACCATGATTGTTATATTTAGGTGGTATTCCGCTTTTGGGAACGCATTGCTATTGGTCTATTAGACTGTATTTTGTCCACTTCAGCTCCGATTCGGCCTCAGCGTGAGGCTGTTAGTAGTCTGACTTGCCAAGCTTTCGGCTTTGGTAAAGACGCGTCAGATAGCTAAGTGCGGGTTGGTCTCTGAAATCGAAATAAGCTTAGAAGTTAGCATGTATGTTCGGGCAAGTGCTGAGAGTGAGAATCGTGAGATAAATGCAAATTCATGATTTTACGTTACACAAGTGTTGTAGGCGCAGAATTAGAAAGCTGTCGCTCGCCCGCATTCACACACCGATTTCTCGTATTACCATCTTGGCCTGATATGTCTTACTATTCACATCTACTGACTACCCCTCAGCTTGTACGAAGACAGCTTGAGTCTCTTCTGAATTACTTCAGAGAAATAATCTTAATGGTCAAAGTCATGAGAATGGGCTCATCTAAGCCGAACTGGAGATTTATCATTGCACCACATACGTACGGGCATGGAGTGATGTCTTATGGTTGAGGCTGATTTTGAGCTTTGCAATTGGGACCGGAGATGGCTTATCACATCATGAGCTTCACTGTCGCTCAGCCTTCAGTCTTGAGCAAGCGGTGTTGAGATCAGCTCAATTAGCATGAGAAAGGTATGGCAAGATTTCTCTATATAAAGAGGGGAGAACACCTTCTCAAACCTGCATCTCATTCTCATCCATCTTCAAAACATCATCTAATCTGATACATCCAACCTCTTCAAACTCACAACACTATCCACATCTTCACTTCCACTTCAAACACCATCAAAATGCAGTTCTCCAAGCTCATTAGCCTCACCACCTACCTCGCTCTCACCCTAGCCGCTCCACTCACGGAACGCACCAACTCCATCACTCTCGCGTTCAACGGTGCAGCCGGTGCTTCTTACACCTTGAGCATCCCGCTCGACGGCTCTAAAGTCAAAACCAGTACAACTCACCCCATACCCCATCCCTATGCTTAAATCATGCTAACCTCGTTCTCCATAGACAATGCACTGAGCATCTCCACCTTGACTCTCACCTCCCCAGCTTCCTTCGACGTTGCTGCTCACTGCACCTTCCACACCGTGGACTATCCTCCTGCACTTGTCCAGGGTCCTACTAATACCGTGAGTCTCCACACCTCGCTTTTTCTTTGTATTGCTTCAATTCAATCTCATATCACCTCCACCCCGTTTCTGGATACGATCAACTAACACCTCCACAGTGGGCCGTCGGACCCCCTCAAACCGTCATCGACGTCTCTTGCACCGACTCCACCCCTCCTCCTCCTCCTTCATCCATCACCATCGAACTCGATGGCGCAGCTGATGCGAAGTATTTCTTGACTGTGCCGCTTGGTGGTGGTGCTGTTGCGACGAGTATGTTTTTCCTCTCCTCATTTCCGTCCCCTCTCTCCCCGTCACCCCTCCGCTGAGCTAACCACCTTCCCCTTCATCTAGATAACGCCCTCTCCATCTCTCAAGTCCGCACAACTGCCTCCTACGACCTCACGCGCTGCACTTTCGTCACTGTCGATTACCCACCTGCGCTCGTCTTGATCGCTCCGGGTGTGTGGAATGTTGGACCCCCGCAGACGGTTAAGACTGTTGCTTGCCCTGTTTAGATTTCTTGCTCTCTGGTAAGAAGTTTGAGTGGGGATAGGGAGAAGGAGGACAGGAAGGATAAGGGAAAGAAGGGTGGATGGAAGGAAGCGGAGATTTCTTTGGTTTCATTTAATTCTTGGATTTTCGGTTGAAATTTCACTTACGAAACGGAACGGTCTTTACGATAACAACGATTTCTTTACACAGCATTTTCAGGGGAGTAGGGAAAAGGGAAATAGTGCGCAATGGGACGGGTAGGGGGCTGCATGGGTTAAGGGGTTAGGGGCATTCATTGTTAGATGAGCATTTACACTTACTTATACGATCTTTAATTGAATCCATTACATTTCTGGGCATTTAATTTGGAAGCATATCTACTTGCTGTTCCTGTTCTACCACCTGGATATTTTCGAGCTGTGCTACATCATTTAATTTGAGTGTATTTAAGTCCACAGAAAAGTGTTACTATCTAAGTACTGTGATTCATGCTGCGATGTATACCACTCCGCATCCACGTATACTTAATGAACCATTAAACAAGGTTCATTAAACAAAAACATGAGATTAACGAAATCTGTGGTCATCGTTATTTCTACCATTACTACATGCCTGGAATTCAAACAATCTGCTCTACCCGCCTTATATGCTGTTGCTCACTTGTCCAATCCACAAGCTGTTCCCAGTTTCCACATTGATGTTCAGTTCCAAAGCCATGAACTCCGTTGCTCTCGGTCTCCACGACCTCAAGTGTTGTATCCGCATGGCACATGAGGGCTTGTCGTAAAAGATCGATACAGTGCCGAATATGACTTGGACGTATATCCATTGGAAGATCCTCATCACGGAGCTGCAGCCCATTCACTGCCGCATGATGATTTGCCCAGTATGCACCACGAATACCGTCCTGTGTCAGTGTTAACAATAGGACGCGTCTCGTTCATTGACTTGCTACTCATACCACACAATGCAACTGGTGGAAGACTGCGAAGGTTGATCGCTGCGGGGCAATCACGGGGTGTACGAAGAAACCCCCTTTCGCGGGAAATATTTCACGCCAGGCTCGGTCGGTATGGGGGTTAGGCGCTTCGGAAAAGGTTCTGTTATATATGAAAGTATGAGGTCCCCATTCAACTAAGAGATGTTAACGGTGAACTTTGATCGTTGAGGGCGGATTAGATTTACACAAACCTTCAAACTTGTTTGTCGGCTTCGAGGATGTTTTGTCTAATGCTCCTTTACCAGTCGCATACCCAAGACCACCCGCGAAAATGCACAAGCAGATGATGACAAGAACAGAACAAACTTTCTTGACCCTAGGGGAATGTCTCTCAGAAATGACTTTCTCGGTCTCTTCACCATTGACCAAATTATAGCTGTGAGACTTGGAAAATAGCATTTTAGTTAAAGTGGTGGTCTTTGAGAAACGAATTCAAACAGCGGAAGGAGAGCACACAGCTTTGTTCACGTTGTAAATTCGAAAAGAAAGCAACCTGATCAACAGGCAGCCATGTTTGCTATATCATGTGGTGTTTAACATGCTGCATGTACAATTGAGGCGCAATTGATATGATCACAGGCATGTAGGAAATATCTAACGGTACATTATGAATGACCAGCTTCCGATAACTTGCATATAACGGCTCTGCGGAAACACCCGAACTTCCGAGCTGAAGTCGTTGTAATGTAACCTTAATGGTGTGCTGATATTTGGTAACCAACCAATATAATACGCCGTGCGTTTACAGCACAGCTTTCTCCCGGAGTCTCGGAGAAATTGAAGAAACCTTGGGTGGGATCAGGTATTTCCTGGCTTGAGAAAACCGACTGCGACGCATATCAGTCTGATGACTGCGTGCTGTTCGTTTTCAGGGTCAACCCGATTTCCTCCCTTGAGAATCAATAGAGAACAAACCATCTCCGAGACTTCACTCCTCCCAAAGAGCGCTGCAAACTTTATGACACGCGCAAAAGGTATGGGCCGTATGGCTTGTACGACAACGACTACGAATAGCAGGCTGAAAGAGCTAGCGTTGCTTATCCTTAGCCTACACACGGCAGAACACTCAATCGATGCGTGCACCAAGAATATTTGCACAAAGATATGATGGCACTAGCAGAAACGAAGATTGACTTGTCGGAATGGTTAAGGTATTGGGCATTCGATGTCAATTCGTGCCCCGATTTCAAGAATAACTTTGGCTTCATGGAAAAGGGCGGCGATATCAACGACATAATTTCTGGCATTTGCGATAGCTTCCACTATGAAGCTATTATTGGGCAAATACTAGAATGGAACGCATGGTTCTTTGAAAACAAGATGATGATGGGCTTCCTTCGTGCAATCTCAGGCCTTGGAGATCCTATCACGGACTCACGGAGATTGTCCAGGCAAGTATTCTCCAAAGGAAAATTCGCGATACAGCACTAATGAAAAGCCTCAGTTGATTGAAGAAACTTCAAGGAAGTATTAAAACATGCGAACAAGACCTGAAGATAGACGACGATTGCCTCTTAAGATGGCTCCGCAAAGAACAACACAAGCAGTTCTTAAAGAAGTAATGAGACTTAGCCTTATAAACAATATACCTCTAGAGCGCTATGTTGCTCCCGATGGACTTGATGTATGTGGATATTCCCTTCGCGGAGGAACCAATGTAGGAATGTCTGCCAGAATGATTCACCGAAACGCGGGGATATATGGTCGCGATGTCGGTTGTTTTCGCCCCAAAAGATGGATTGAGACGGACGGTCCATATTTCTAGTATAAGGATCTTGCACCCTCTCTAACGCGATAATAGTTTGTTAGAGGAGAGCGACCGTGCAGTGGACGCACGCAAGCGATGATGGAGATGGGGCAGTTTGTGACGCAAGTACTGCGAGTATTTGACATACAATGAGCAGCAGACGATGTAGACTGGGACGAAAAGTCGTACTGGATGCCAGTGACATTCCACCCACGTAAGCGAGAGACTTAGGCGACTCCAATTCAAACCAAAGGTAACACTCTTCAACTTCTCAAAAATCAGAAAATTGAGATATTCTTATTCTTATTCTATTAATTTTAATCTATTAATCTGCTCTCAAAATACTTTACTACGTATTATAAACTATTTTGAGAAGTATTAAAGTTCATTTATTGATAGAGATAAAAGATATCTCAAATCAGATTTTGATGTTGATATACCGGTGCCAGGTAAAATTAGCTGGATCATTCGACCAACGAAAACTATCAAATACAGTCCTTCGTGGCTTTACTCCATACCTCTTCTATAAAACTAACAAGGCGAAGAATATATAGCAGAAAGTACATCTTTTCGCAGAAAGAGCAACTGCTTAAGTACCTATGCTTTATGCTGGGATGCATAAAACTTTACACCCATTCACATTCTTCGCCGTCAACTTCCACTCCCCTTCCCACTCCCTCCCATCCCGACTCTCTAACCCCTGATACACCTGCGCCATCTTCGCCACCGTGTATGCTGCCTCAGCTAGCGCTTTCTGCTGCCCAACACACGCACGCGGTCCGCCGCCAAACGGGATATACTCCCAAGAGCTTGGCTTGATGGACTTCCATCGATCGGGATTGAAGGATTCAATGTCATCTCCGAATACTGTCCTGTCGCGATGTAGAGCGTACTGGTTCACGTACATGGTCGTACCCCGTGGTGTAAAGATCGGGGACTGGCCGTCGCTGCCCCCGCCGCGGGGAAGGGTGGTGTGGCGCAGAGCGATGTGGTTCATGTTGGGGAATATAGGGTAGAGGCGGAGGGCTGGGGAGGGGGGTTTGTTAGTACGCCCGTGTGATTTAAAGATATGACAACTCACATTCACGCAGGATATTATGGATGAAATCCTGATCTCTTAGCACGTCAAACAAGTGAGTAGTCGCTTCAAGGTCCAGATCCTGTACCTCATCTCGAAGTCTTTTGTACAGACTTGGATTCCGCGAAAGTAGGAATAAAGTGTTGCTTATGAGAACATATGTAGTACCTTGTGCAGCTAGCATTCCTTGAATAACATTCTGACGGATTTCGATACGGTCATTAGTCTGCTTTGCAAGACCTTCTAGGAGACTTTTCTGCATCAGGGTATGGGAATTGCTGGTAGATTCTTCTTGTAGCTTTTCTAATGCTTTATCGACGAATAAGTCGATGTAGTCATGGACTTGCTTGTGGGCGGTAGTTGTAAGGGATTTTGGGATCAGGTACTTGAATGGACCTAGCATGAAGGAGAGGCCCATTCCGATCATGGATGAGTTGAAAGCTTTGATGAAGGTTGTTGCTTTCTTCCGTTCCTCTTCATCGCTGGTGTTGGGGGAAACACCTATTAGAAACTTCAGGGATGTCTCCAAATACTGATCTCGTCATTATCTACTCTCTTCGTCCTCAGTTTAGGTACAGCACTTACGAGGTTCGATAGCAAAGGTTGTAAATCAACAGTGGTGCGACCATCACTTGGAATGCATTTAAGAAACCGTTCAACAGCAGCTTTATATATGCTTAGATCCGAAATATTCGACTTGCTAAAGGTCGGCCTTAGGAGAGCCCTGCATTTCTGCCATGTCTCTCCATCTGTAGTGATAAACCCACGGCCACAGAACGACCCCATGACAGGTAGTCTCGAGGGTTCATACCCCCAATCTGCATGATTCGTAGCATAGACCGCTTGGGTGTTTTCTGTATCTATACTTCTGATAGACGGAGTACCAAAGTCGATCACTTCAAAAGTCTTTCCATATTTGGTGTGCAGATTTGCAGAGAAAGGGAGGGTCTGATGGCGGAGGGATTTCCGAATCTCTTGCAATTTCAAGTCAATTTCAAGTCAATTCCAAATACCGGATCAAGGTGAGAATAAGTGAAGGGAGCTTTGCAGCCGTGTTGACGTGCGGCTTTGGTTCTCGTGATTCGTTGATTGGCAATGGTATACAGGAGAAGAGCCGAAGCTCCCACAACCACGGATAGGATGATGTGAAGCATGGTAAAGGAAGGTTAAATCGATGATGGTGGTGGAAGCTGCAACATATTTTTGCTCAAGAGATGAGCAGCTTCCGGCCACATATATAGTATTTGGCAACATGTAGTGTCTTTTTTGCTGCCTCTAGTTTTCTAGCAAAAAGTCGTCGTATCACTGCTCATGCAGTTGGTGCATGTTGGTGGCACAATCACGATAGTGACCTTTTAGTTCTGGACCCACAAGCTGGCTGACCGTCGCAAAAAAATAATAAAATCTGTCCGCAGCATAGGCGTGCCTTATTAAGTTACTCGAACACCCTGGGAAATCGCACCATGCATGTCTGTTGATGTGGAAAATGAGAAAGAAGTGTGGGGATGCAAGTAAACTTGCGAAGTTATATGAAAGGACTAATCGCTTTCCTATTTTAATTCATTAATCGAAACAATAAGTATATGTTATCGAACTATCGATATATACTATAGCAAAAGAAAATATCTATACTCGCATTAGGAAACCGAGTTGAGATTCATTTGATTGTGGGAAAATAGTCGATTAGACTACCCAAATGCAATGCTATGCTATGCTACGCTGATTTTCAAAAGCATCTAGCCCTCTCCGTGTCCGTACACCTGAGTACAACGTGACTCAGCTCATACAAGACCAGCTTTCCAGTTCCCCATCTGGATCTTCTTCTACTGCTGCGTCAATCATACCCCATCAAGCCGCTCTTCCTCCCCCATTTTCCACACCACCACCCGCACTCCCTGACCCTCCTCCCGGCCCCTCAACCTTTACACCCCCCTCCCCCTTCAAAAACCGACTCGGCACGCCCCTCGCCGCAAAACTCTGCTGTCCCACATAACACCCCAGCAACGCGCTCCACCTATACTCGCCCTTCCGCAGCTTCTGGATCTCCTTGTACGCATAAGCGTTTAGATACGGGAGCCCCGTTTTCGGGTCGCGGAATTTGGCGGGATAGTGCGTTATGGCGCAGAGGGAGTGGCGGGGTTTGTAGGTTCCTGGTTTGCGGGGTTAGAGTGTGGGGTTAGGGGGAAGAGAGATGGGGGGGGTAAATAGGTTCAAAGTGTGAAAAGGGGGAACGGAATGGGAAGACTTACTCGGAGCCTTAGGGAAGGTTTGGTTGAAGAGGATACGAGTCTGGACGTCTTTCGATTTAATCTCGTCGTCGTCGAAATTAGATAGAATAAGACAATTCCGTAGCGAGTATTCAACAAGAGGAGGAGCTGGCGGAGGCGGCGGCGGCGGCGGAGTAGGGGCGGAAGTTGAAGCGGAAACGGAAGCGGGAGTGTATGGTGAATAGTGCTGAGCGGGGGTGAAAGCAAAAGGAGTTGTTTGTGACGGCATCAGACGTGGGTATTGAGTGTTAGGCGGCTGGAAACCGGGGAGGGGTTTGGATCCGTCTAGGGATGGAGGTTGGAGGAAGAACGGAGGAGCGGATGCATTGATCAGGTGAGCAGGGGGCTGTAGATTACCATTGATGGGGACGGGTTGATTGTGGGATTGTGGTGGTTGTAGTACTCCGCTTATTGGCGGGACGGCTCCTGATGTCTGGTTTGGTGGTTGTAGGACACTGCTGCTGGGTGGTATTGGCGGTAGTTGTGGAGGTTTGAATATCCCGCTGTTGATTTGTGGAAGATTTTCTGGGACAGCGGGTGGCCTCAGCATGCTGTTTGTAGATGTATTTGCGACCGGGGGTCTTGGTGGGGAAGCATCTTTAGTCGCAGGAACTTCATCGCTTTTAGAAGTTGCTGAGTTACCTCCATTTGCTATGGCATCACCCTGGACGTCTGAAGATGATGCACCAGGCTTGGCTGAATCAACTCCGGAAGCATCTTTCGGAGCTGCATCTGCTTCTCCCTCACCTCCACCATCGTCTCCTTCCATCTCTGCAGCCTTTCTCTTCTTCGTCTTCTCTTTAGCTTCATCTTGGCCAATCTTCTTTGAACCAATTTGCTTGAGCTTTCCTCCAACCCATGTCGCAAGTCCGCTCCACAGTGTAATAACAGGTCCGTTTAATTGGCGATTGTGTAACGCAGCCAACTTTAGTCTCTGCTCTTCTTCCCTCTGTTGTTCCGCCTCTTCCCATCTGCTAAGACTTTTTGAATTGCTCTTTTCGACCCTCGCTGCCTCTGCGAGTCGATCCGCTTGTGTCATTGCCGGTTTCTTCGCAGCTTCTTTCGCAGCAGCAGCTCTCTCCATATTTGCTAATTGTTTCAGCCTCTTTTTCTCCCTGTCTATCATTTGCACATGTAATTGCTCTTTGCTCTGTCGTGTGGTGCCCCGCGCTGAAGCTCGAGTCGGCGCATCTTCCGGAGTGGGTATCCATGATGAACGTTCGGATTTCTTCTTGGGTCGCGGAGAAGGTTTGTCAGAAATCGTCGGGTCTATCTTGACCCTTTTCTTAAATATCTTTGGGATTCCATCGTTTATTTTTCGTTTTTTCGCAAGCCGCTCAGCCTTTTCCTTCCGTTGCAGCTCTTTCTCCCCGTCAAGATCATCCGCACCCGCAGTTGGTCCTTGATCATCATCGTCGTCAGACGAATCCATCTGCACATCGGAATCCGCTCCAGCATCTTCGTAAACCGCATCCTCTTCATCTTCCGCAAACAAAAGTTCCAGCTCATCATCCGGCTCTTCTTGTTGTAACAGGGACGTCAATCGGTTTCCGGCTGTAGAACGCTTTTGTCGCGAGGTAACCATCAATTCAACCTCTTCTTCCCCGCTATCCCCCTCACTGTCGCTGCTACTCCCGGCATCGGAGGTATTCTCCTCAGTTCGCATTGGGGTATCTTCATCTATCTCTTCGGCCATATTGTTGTTTGGGACGCGACCCTGCCGGTACAATAAGAATGGTCGCGTTTGCCTCACCTCATTGGAACTTAAAGACCAGCGATCAAGCGCGTCTTGTTGACTGTTCAGTTGCTAAAGTTGTGAAAAGCATTTCTGTGAAATCTCTCCATCATCAATATGTGCAAGGACCACGGGGACAAGCCACACTTTCCCGATACGATAAGCGATTGTGCCTGCACGGAGAAAACAAGCACGAGTATCCGAAATAGGGCGAGACCTCCATTCTGCTACTTACGTCAATCACATGATGTATTGTTGAACCTTTGCATCAGTAAGGAGGAAGTTGACAGATTATCCTTGTCTTGTATTTCGTGCCGTCGTGCGTCGTGCAAGAATGCTGTATCTCCTGTTTGAGCAACTCACCTTATTCTTAGAAACAACTTGCTCGATATCGATATCTTCATTCATGCAAACAAGATTCTAGAAGCAGCAGAGTATAGCTCGCGTCCTGACCGCGTCTCAAACACTGGTGTGCAGCTAGCCACAGATATAGAACGAGTCTTCAGCCATCATCCCGTCGCAAAAACCTTCTCTTTCTTCTCTAGAAGGTATTCCGATTCCCCAAATTCATGCATTGTCCGCTTGTCTACATGCATCAACGCCGTTGAACAATTCTGGACTTGAGCATTCCCATCATCTCATGTCTTCTTGGTAAAGCTTAAGGCAGCAGGGCGAACCGCGGTACCGCAGAACTGTCCAATTGCACGAAGTAAGGGTGGGCGGCTGGAGTTGCTTGTCTCACGGCATACTACAAGCTAACGTTTCAGATAAAGAGGATCACCATTAAGAGTTATCAATCAGCGAGGAGGGACGGCTGTACGGGTAATGTGCATCATACCATCGAACTCATCGAACTCATCGAACTAGCATTCAACGCAACTACCAGCCACGGGGCGGTACTTCTTCACCAACCATTACGAAGTATTGTCTCCGCCACAGAGAAGATGTATAATTATATTTATACGGGGGTGAGTATGCAGATCATTTTCCCTGGAGGAATCCGTCGAGATCGGTCCTATTGACGATACTCCAGTAGGGTGCGCAAACTCAACGTCCGTCAATGCCATTTTAAGGGGTAATGGGGGAGACGACTAATCGCACAAGAAGACGACCCGAGGAACGCGGACTTTGTAATGCTTTGATGAGTTAGGCTTGCGTGTACAACGCCTTGTAAAACAAGCAAGAACTTCAACGCATTATCGGTGAAGGCTCGGCCTCATCGCCAGAGTCAGTACTCTTCATGATACCGTCCAGAGAGGCACACGAGTACGTTTTTGAGTAGCAAGTAGATTTGAAGTAGAAGCTTATAAGCATAAACAGAGGTTATGTAAGGACCAGGGGAAAAGCACTTGGACACTTTTATGGAAAGAGGATAGGTGTTCATTGGTGTGGAATGGCCCGCTATGGTATAATGCAGGATCTTTGAGATGGGGGTGTGATACGCTGCCTTGGCTTGGATTCGATACCGGACCCCGAATCCATTTGAGACCGAGGACTGCGGGCTGAGGGCTGAGGAACAGAATCATCCCAAGTTGAGGACTGACTGTCATGTCGAGTAGGGTATACCGGCGTAATCAAGAGATTTGAACTCTTTGGCAAGCAAGATGGGAGTCTGGAGAGATGAGGGATTGAGTTTCCAAGACTGCAGTAATTGCAAAAGAGTATTTTATAGGACTGGAAGTCTTGAACATGCTGAGATACTGGATACTGATTATGATGCACATCTATCCACGGCTACCTACATAAAGGTTATGCAGTGAGATGGTATTTTCAGAATACCGCAAGCATGGACATCAATATCAATAACTGATGTAGTATTGGATAGGACAGAGCTGAGTATTTACATGTCACACTTGATATAGATACCGCGATGACAGGAGGGATTCTTATCGCACAGATAGTATGGCTCGAAATGTACGCAATATCGACAACAGTAATCGAGATTCCACAATCCTGCCCCGTTTCCATTGTCTCGTAAAGGTGCCTGTCCCCGTCCCCGTCCCCGTCCCCATATGAGCGAGGACCAAGTACGTATTCCATTCGAACCCTCGCAAGTTCGTTTGAAGATGCATATAATTCCCTCACCGGCCTGCTTCACTTCGACCGCCTTGTGCTTTAACACCAAGCCGACAGGCGCAATCCCAAAAATACCAAAAGTACCTGAGCTAGCCAGGTCAAGTCGAGCAACTTTGGAATGTCAAGCAGTCCAGCAGCAAGGATCATTCATCACCAAGTTTCAGCACACGCACTAATTATCATAAGCGACCATTTTCCTGCGAGACAGCCATCCTCACCACTCACCACACCTCGCACACCCACCCGAGCCACCCAGCAGGAAAAGCACCTAAAAACCACATCATCCTAATCCTGTCCCCAATCTTATGAGAACTTTTTACTCTTCCTCTTCCACCATTCCCATTCCCATCGCCCTCAATACTTTCGCCCTCTTTTCCATCTTTTCGTCTCTCTCATCTTTCCATCTTTGCAGCTTGAGGTTTCATCTATTCTCTTGTATTAATGAAAAAATAAAGCCCGGAAAGGTGTACATTGAAGCGGAATCAACTTTATCAAGACGTCAAAACGGATATCAGCAGCACTACAGCACTGCAGAACTCCCTTCACGACGGCAATTTCCCCATCAATCCATCCTTCCCGGCCCAGTCAAATTCTATTTACAAATCGAAATCCTCACAAGCTTAATTCAAGCACAATCGGTCTCAGCATCCTTCATTGCGAGAGAAGAAGAAATTTACGAAAGATTGTGCTTCACAGGACGACCGAACCCCTATCGGATCAACTAGACCTTCCTTCACTAAAATCGACGATTCAATTTCTGTCTCTCTTGTGAAGTCATTGATTTGACCTTTTACAGAGTTTACATTTTAATAGATATCAAAATCTTTTCTGCCAAGACGATAGGACCTCCTTGACGACTCTTTGACCGTGCCCGCGACAAGTCATTGCTAATTCTAAGCGGTCCGACTTGCCAGTCTCGAAACAATCGGCAATCTCATCTCTGTTGTTCGAAAAGTCAAACAAGCCTGCCATCGAATCGGTCGCATATCAGTTGAAAATACGTGCTGGAAACAGTACTGGAGAAGGAAAAGAATACATTCGAGTTCGAATCAGCAACCAACTGCCATCTCTCGTAATTTAATCGAGATATAGTCGCAGACGGCATAATCTATAATGTCAACTAAGAGATCTGAGCATCTCAATCTAGGTCATTTACCTCAATCAGCTGTGGGTTATACCCGATCAGGTTCTTCGACCGCCAATACTTCCCCCACAGAACCTACTACAGGAGGTTCTTTAAGGTCACCATTTGGTCTTCCCGGCGCATTGAATTCTGCAAGCAAAATGGCCAGCAACACGCGGTCGGGAGCTGGCTCTCCATCGCATGAGCAGCTCGGTGGAACAAGTGCCAGCAGGCTCTTCTCTTCAAAGAGGTAATTGATAATAGCCGATTCTTCTGCAGCTATGGACCATGACTAATTTCGACTTTGTAGAGCACGAGAAATCCAAGCGCAAGAAGGACTACCAGTGAATGTGTGGGGTCCTCCGACAAGTGGCAATTCAACACCCCTCCGCGAAAATATACCAGAATCGCCCACAGATGGGTTCCCTGACTTCACCCATCTGCCAACGGCAGAGATCTTGCCAACCCGACGAGCCCGCGCTGGCACAGTGCCATCTCGTTTCTCTCCTGGCGGAGCTACTAGCGCTGGTATCCCATCAATCCCTTCTCTCGTGTCCAAATCCTCAAGGCCGACCCCTTCACAAAGTCCATTCAAATCTCCCTCGCCAAATCTTGGTGAGATGGGAGACCCATCGAGTAATGCAACCTTGTTATCACGTTTGCGTGCGGGATCAATGCCTCAGAGACCTCAGTACGCCAATGTTAGCGGTCCTTTCGGCCCATCCGTATTTTCAACTAGTTGGGCATCCGGTCGGGAGCGAACTTCAACATTGGCTAGCATAGCGAGCCAGCCTTCCAACGGTCCAAGCTCTCCCGCACAATCTTCGTTTTCCAAAGAAGGCACCGGTGAAAACGAGATGAGGACTCTTGATTATCTTGGTCTCGCAGATACCCCGCAACCGCCACGAGCACAACTAGTCAATCCATTTTTAGCAAATCTCGCCGACATGAACAAGCAAGCAAATCGATTCCGATCATATTCAGTCAATGCGAAGGAGAAATATGCTGAGGATGAGGAGGCTGACGAGTATGGGTCTGGTAGCATGACACCATACGAAGCTCAGCAAGCCCAACTACACATGCAAATGGCCGCAACCAATGCTGCAATTCAACAACACAATCTGGCAGTACAGGCATTTGCCAATCAAGCATCCTCCAACAGACCCAGGGCTAGAACTGCCGGAGTACTTGAATCACCAACAACACGCCTACTTCGAGATTACTATCCATCTGCGTCTCGTCTTGGAAACAGTATCAATGCCGCAGACGTCCGCATGTCCGAAGCTCAAGAATTCGAGGGGCTACCAGAAGCGGTGGCTGCTATGAGCTTAGGACGCTCCAATAGCCGAAATGATCATCTCTCCCCCAACGAGCATACTTTGGAAGGACCTACAAGTGCACTTTGGCTCGGGAGCATTCCATCATCAACAACTACTTCCACACTTACTGAGATGTTCAAGTCTCACGGCCCTGTCCAATCTGCTCGTGTTCTTACACACAAGAACTGCGGATTCGTCAATTTTGAGCGCGTGGAAAGTGCTGTATCTGCCAAGGCCATGATGCATGGAAAGGAGATCTTCCCCGGAGCTGGACCAGTCCGAATCAATTTCGCCAAGCCAGTCTCTCCAGCTACGACTCCAGGCCATGAGGGAACATTCCCTTCACCAAGCCCTGACCCATTTTCAAAAGGACAGGAGACGACAGCATCTTCGGGTGATGCCAATGGTGCTTCGGCTAGTGCTGCATCTCGACAAGCAACCGCGGAGCCACCTTCCCCACAACTCAGAGATATCAAGAATGAAATCTTGAATATCGTCGGAGAGTTTGGAGCCACTGCGGATGACAAGACTAAGATCAGCCAAAGCTTGCAGCAGGCTATCTCTTACGACAACTATCAGTCGGAAATCCCACCAATACCAGAGCCAAGCCACAACCGAGTTCATGACGCACCAAAACTTAGAGATATCAGGAAGCGAATCGACAACCAAAGCTGGTCGCCCGCAGAGATTGAGAGTATCGCTATGGAAATGCTCCCAGAAGTTGCTGAGCTGTCTTCAGATTACCTTGGTAATACTGTTGTGCAAAAACTGTTCGAGCACTGCTCGGATGATATGAGGGATCTCATGCTGGCGGAGATCGCACCCCACCTGGCTGAAATTGGTGTTCACAAGAATGGTACCTGGGCCGCCCAAAAGATCATAGAAGTATGCAGCACGTAAGTACATTTTCGGTCCCATTAACTCCTCTTCCCCAATAGCAAGGTTCATAACCGCATACCTGGGTGCACTAATTCATGGACCAACTTCAAATTTCGGACTCATACATATCGGGTTTGGATTCGTTGATCCGAGATATTTGATTGTTGAAGTGTTATACTACATTCAGCATCCGATTATGCGGATTTTAAACAGAGATCTCAAATCTTGACTTGGACCTGATAAGTCAGAAATTTGAAGCAGGTCCATGGACTAGTGCACTGACAGACCTCTTGAGCAACACCCAGTTGAATTTTAGCTGACTTGATAATTTCTAGACCAAAGCAGAAGAATATGATCGTCTCCAACCTTCAGCCTTATACTGTTCCGTTGTTCCTCGATCAGTATGGCAATTACGTCCTCCAATGTTGCTTGAAGTTTGGCTCGCCATTCAATGATTTCATCTTCGAGGCAATGCTTAGCCAGATGAAGCCAATCTCGGAGGGACGTTACGGAGCACGGGCTATGCGAGCTTGTCTTGAAAGCCATCATTCCACCAAGGAACAACAACGAATGCTGGCCGCTGCTATCGCCTTGCACAGCGTTCAACTGGCTACTAACGCTAATGGTGCTCTCCTCTTAACGTGGTTCTTGGATACCTGCACATTCCCTCAAAGACGATCCGTTCTTGCACCTCAACTCGTGCCAAATTTGGTGCATCTCTGCAAACACAAGGTTGCGTATCTTACCGTATTGAAAGTCATCAATCAGAAGTTGGAATCCGATGCTCGTGATCAGATCTTCCAAGCATTGTTCTTCTCGCCCAATGATGAGACTCTTGAGGCCATCTTATCTGATCAGGCTTGTGGTGCAACTTTGATCTTCAAGGTGCTCACCACGCCATTCTTCGATGAGTCAATTCGCAGTCAAGTGGTAGAGAACATCCGCAACGTCCTGATTCGTCTCAAGGCGCAGCCAGCACAAGGATATAAGCGTCTCATGGATGAGGTTGGATTGTCCACCCGCAATGGTAGCACCGGGCCAAGCAGAGAGCACACTCAGCAGCATTCAAATGAGCGACCCAGACCGGGATCCCAACAAAGCCAAGCCAATGGACACATGCCTCCACCCCAATATGGTGCCAATCAATTCTATCCTCCAATGCAAAATGCATTTGACATGGGTATGGGCATGCAAAGAACCGACAGTATGGACTCCAATGTGACTCCTTACCAGTCGTATGCTATTCCAAGCTCGATGTTCCCTCCTTCAAATCCTATGATTCAACCAATGTCGATGCAACAACTGCAATACCAGAACATGGCACGAGCCACCCCCCCGATGAACAACTTTTATCCCAACATGCAATCTGGCTTTGGAGGCTTCGGAAGCCCACAGATGGCAGATCAATATCGGGGCATGCAAAATGCCAGCCCCATACAACCTCCACCACAAAACATGAGCCCAGGTCCTATGATGGGACAGAATTCATTTGCCCCACCTGGCTTTGGTAACATGATGGGTATGGGAGGTTATGGTTATAATGGGCTAGCTGTTGGTGGAATGCAGAACATGGGATTCATGCAACAAGAGCAAGTCAATTCTCGACGAGGACGAGTAAGTCTATATCATATTCCTTGACCCAAGATACGATGCTGACGGTTTGGATAGAGATAAATCAATGCATATACGAAGAATGAATGAAAACCCGACCTAGCTGTGCTACGTCAGTCGCCTCCCCTCCCTCCGGATGAGCTTGGAACGACCATCACGAACGATACAAATTTTGGTTGTTGCTTTTGTTATCTAGTCTTGTCTCATACAGGTACAGGGCATTGTTATTTTTGGAATTTGTTTTTCTCTTGCAAAAAGTCAAATATGGTGTCTGGGTACAAATGGAGTTTTTTTTTTGTCCTTTTTCATCATCAATCCTTTTGTTGTTGTTTTCACCACCACCACACATTTATGCATGAGACGAGAGACATTTTTGGGGAGGGCGGCGAAATGAAAACTGCTGTTTTTTTTTATGACTGGATGGAATTGTTTTTATTTTTGCTTCTCAGATGTTGAGGTCAGAGCGGAACAGAGCAGAGCAGAGCATAGTAAAGCAAGAGTAAAGAGTAAAATAAAGTGGAATAAAGCAAAGCAATGTGGTATGAGAAGTAAGGCAAGGCAAGGCAGGGCTAAATGATTTGCATGCATGTAAGCAAGGAAGGAAGTAGGTAAAGCAGGCAAAGAGTTTATGTTCATGTCGCTTAACGATTGGTTGAATGTATACATACAATAACTTAAGAATAAACTTCTTTTTTTCTTCCTTTTCGGGGGGTGAGAAATTTGTGTTTGTGTTTGTGAGAGGGGAAGGGTTGAGGAAGAGATTGGGAAAGATTGAGGGAGGGTGGATGTGGATGGACTGGGGATGTGGATATGGATGTGGATGTGGATGTGGATGTGGATGTGGATATGGATGTGGATGTGGATGTGGATGTGGATATGGATGTGGATATGGATATGGATGAGAAGGGTGTTGAGGGGAGAGATCGAGGGGGGTTTGAGGGAGGGTTTTTTATATGGATGATGGGTGGATAGGTGGGTTATGTGGGATTTGTTGTATGGACGGGGGAGGAAGCAGGGAGGAGGAGGAGGAGATAGTGAGGAGCGGGAGATGGGTGGAAGAGCTGGACTGGAGGGAAGAAGGGTAAGGGGAGGAGGGGTGATAGGGAGGGAGGAGGGGAGGAGGGGAAGAGTGAGATAGAGATAAGGATAGGATATATATATATATTTTACTTTTTTATTTAGTATTGATTGAGTGAGTGATTGATTAATTAATTAGTTGGCTAGGTAAGGTGAGTGAGTAAGTTCTAAGTATATAATTCTTTAAGTGGTTGATTACCTCTTTTCTTGAGGAGGGGGGTGGATAGATAGATAGATAGAAGGAAGTTTGAGAGAATAGTAAGAGAGTATATATAAGAGAATAGATAGGAAGAAGGATAAGTAGAAAGGTAGATGGGAAGAGGAAGGGGATAAATAGAACTCGTATATTTATATAGGGTTTAGCTTAGGAAAGGTGGAGGAGGAGAAGACGGAGGCGAAGGAGGATAGGAGGGCGGGGGAATAATAAGCGGAAAGAAGATAAGTTGGGGTTTGGGGTTTGGGATTGGGGGCTGGGAATTGGGGGTTAGAGTAAAGGGTGAAGAGTATTTATATAGAGAGAGACGAAAACAAGAGGCGAATATTGAGGGAACGACAAAGGGATCGAGAGGAGGGGGATAGGGAGACGAGAGATACAACTGAAAGAGCACGGAGATACTTGGTAGAGTGAAGAGGCTGGAGGGTTATAGAGCGGGGTGATAAGGAGGGATGGGGCGGGATGGAGAGCGGGGGACTCGGATAAGGAGGAATCCAAGTACGGAGGTGTTCGTAGCATGAGGTGGAGTATGGTATGGTGGGGGCGCGATGAGTAGGCAGGTGGGTAGATGTGTTGGCGAGGTATATCGGTAGATGTGTTGGTGAGCTAAGTAGTATGTACATGTATGTTCGTGAGTTTCTGTACTAGTCCAGCGTGTTTATCTTTGGTGGAGTAAGTAAATGGCCTAGATAAATACTATAAAATCAAAAATAGTAGTTTATGTTTAGTTACTATAGCTTATATATCTGTGGTTGGTTTGGTGTCTGCTGTCTGTTGGCGTCGAGGAGGGGGCAGAAAATGAAAAGAAAGAAGACAACAAGAGTGATGATACGGAAGTATGATATCCTTGTATAACTCGGGAGGCAGCAGTAGAGTGAGCAGAAGGTAAGAATACAATCTTCGGAGCTGACATAGTAATATGCTTGGTACTGCTTTAGAGGCAATAAGGTAAGAACGTAGTTTTCAGGTCGAGAGGTGGCAGTAGAGTGAGAATGACCGTTGGGCACGTGAAATCTCACAACTCAATACAATACAATACGAAAAGCTGTCTTCACATGCTAAATTCGACAGTCGTAGTTATATCGTAGTTATTCATCCCCCTCCGAATCTTCTGCACTTGCCTGACAGGGTACAGAGTAGTAAGCTTCTATTATTGTTCTGCGTTCCGGTCAGTCTCTTCTACCCAGTAGATATCCCGCATACTGTAATCTCACCCCAGCAGCCAAGTATTTCATTTCTTATTCTTACTCTGACTTTCAGCAGCAATCTTGATGCTTATGTACTTATTATTCATTATATACATACACACAAATACCATCTCATTGATCTATAATACAACCACAGTTATGACATACTCCCTCCTCTAATTCATCCCATCCATTTGCTCGTCCATCAGTTACACCAGCGTTGCTTCTTCCTTCTAGAAGAAAAGATGGACAGATCATCAGGGGGCCGCCACACCCCGAGCCAATGAGCGGCGAGACGAGTCAGAGGGTGGGGGGGCTAGGGACGGATATGGTAGGACCCTGCGTTTAGTGCGGGTAGGGGTAGGGCAAGGGGAAGTAGGGCAGGGTAAGGCAGGGGGAAATAGGGTAAGAGGCTGTGTGTTTGTACGTGTGGTGTGTGTGTTTTGTGCGCGGTTAATTTGGCGGAGGAAAAGAACGGTGAGAGGTGGGATAGAGGGGAGGGGAGGGGATAAGAGATATAGAGATGGATTAAGAAGGTATTTATTTTTGCGGTAGGGTAGAGTGAGAAAAACCAAGCAAGGAGTAACTTCAAGGGGAAGTATTACCATAATAGAACACACCAAGACAGCAGGGAGAGACAGATATCAAGTATATTTGGTAGAGATGTTTCTGTTCCCCTTCCCCGTGGCGACAATGATTGGCGTTTAGTAGGGGATAGAATGGAATGTGTACCTGTGTTTGTGGGAGAACGTTTTCCTTTGTATTTCGTACTTGGACAAATAAGGCAAGCTACTGTAGCGGTGGGTGGCTTGAACGGCTTTGGAGCCATTTTGTGTGACATGTGCGTGTGCGTGTGCGTGTGCTAGATTATGTGCTACTGTGCTACATATGTGGCTTCAATGAGAGGGAATCCTGGTAGGTGGGAGGGCAATGTACTGTACAACATCACGAGGAAAAGGAGGTGAAGAGCAAGAGGAAGAGCATTTCGTATCTATCCAGCCAAGACTCGCAGGTGCAACCGCGTCTCGACATAAAAATTTGTTGAGGAGATAAAATTGGATCTCTGCTCTGACAGCGGGGCGGGTCCCCCATTCCAAACACCACCACCACCACCCAGGGGCCAGAGAACATCAAACCGGCCAAAACATCACAGAGTAGCAACCCTATCACAACCAGCCAAAAGGGACGAGAAGTGGAGCCAGCATCGAGAAAAAAGGGTCCGAGGGGTTGTTTTTCGCGCTTTTTATGGGGAATTTATGGATATTTTGGAGGCGGGAAGTGTCTCTCCTGGACGAGTAAGAAAAGAAAGTGGGTGAGAAATGGATGGGAGAAATGGGAGAAATGGGAAATAGGAGCAAAAGTCGTGCTTTATTTTGCTTTATTTTGGTTCGCGCTAGACGAGGAAGTTGTGAGATTTCCCCTAAGACCCTTAAAAAAACCCTTATCCGCACCCACTTATCCACTTGTCTACAGATTACGCTAGAGAAAAGAAAAGAGAATCGATGAAATGGGTGAGGGAATTGGGGGGTAAAATAGGAAAATAAGGAAGAACTACTCCTTCCTTACTACTTCCTTACTACTTCCTTACTATTTCCTTACTACTTACTACTTCTGTACCAGGGAATTACCCAAGATTCCTCTATCTACTACTGCTTGCTTGCTGGCTGGCTATCTGTCTAGTCCTGGCTTCTGACCACACTAGACATGAGTAGTGTAGCACTTTTGCAAATTTCATATTAAAACTCCATATCCCACATTCCAACCCTCGACTTCCTCTCTTCCTCCTTCTTCTCTTCTAAACACCATTTTGAGAGCCTCCTTCTCCCTCTCAAAATTCGGCTTTCCTTTTCCTTTCCTGTGCGTGCCTCTCTGCTTCTCTTTCATTGGGAGCTTGGGACCACTTGTTCTTTCACTTTTCACGTCTCTCCATCAGAAACCAGGATCCAGATTTGATTGGATTCCCAACTGAAATTAGATTTGCCCCCAATTTCATTCTTTCCGTTTGGCTCGAAATAATTCCTACAAGCACCATCTTCGACATCAATTCAACTCGCTGCTGAAAAAGAAACCCACCGTCTTCCTCAATTGACTTGAGAAAAGAAACAAAAACCACCCAAGATGGCGCCAAATACTCGTGCCTCGACGAGTAAAATCGAGGAATCGTCCTCGGCAAAACAAGCTCAACACATCGATCTCAATGGAAATGTGTTCGAATTACCCAATTACACCATGAAGGAAATCCATGATGCTATCCCCGCTCATTGTTTCAAACCCTCCATCATTCGCTCCATGGCTTACGTGGTCCGCGATTACTTCTACCTCTCGACCCTCATCTACCTCGCCGTCACCTATATCCCCCTCCTCCCCAACATCTACCTCCGATTTGCCGCCTGGGTTGCGTACACCACCGTGCAAGGGTTCGTCTTCACCGGAATCTGGATCTTGGCCCATGAGTGCGGTCATGGCGCCTTCTCCAAGAACAAGCAATTGAACTGGACCATGGGTTTGATTATGCATTCCTTCCTCCTGGTGCCTTTCCACTCCTGGCGTCTATCCCATTCCCAGCACCACAAATCCACCGGAAACATGGATAAGGATACGGCTTTCGTGCCACACACCAGAGATAGCTGGTTGAAGCGAAACTTTGGCGAGAAGGCCAAGGCTAATATGGTTGAATTTGCCGAATTGGCTGAGGATTCGCCCATTGCTACTTTATGGCATGCTTTCATCCATCAATTCTTTGGATGGCCCGGATATTTATTGGCCAACTTGACCGGTCAGGAGTACGATGGTGCCTCGGGAATGAGAATCTCTCACTTCTACTTCGGCGAGGATAGTGTTTTCTTCAAGAAGTCTGAGTTGCATTTGATTGCTTTGAGCGATGTTGGAGTTGCTGTTATGATTGCTGCTTTGATCTGGGCTGGTCAAGTCTTCGGAAGCTGGAATGTTATTGTGCTTTGGGGTGTTCCGTGGTTGTGGGTTAACAACTGGATTGGTAAGTTGAATTTGACTCTTTTCGTGAAAATTTTACCATGGACAGCACAGCTAATATTCTAAAATAGTTGCCATCACCTTCCTCCAACACACCGATGCTTCCATGCCTCATTACAACAACAGCACCTGGACATTCGCTCGTGGTGCAACTGCAACCATCGATCGTGACCTCGGTTTCATCGACACTCACCTTTTCCACGACATCATCGGCACCCACGTCTGCCACCATCTCGTCTCCACCATCCCCTTCTACCACGCAGGTGAAGCTTCAGAGCACATCCGTCGCGTCATGGGCCAGCACTACAAAGCTGACGTCAAGACACCATTCTGGACCGCCTTCTGGAGAAACCAACGCACATGTAAATTCGTGGAGGAATCTGAAGGCTGTGAGGGATCCGGTGTTTTCATGTTCAGGAACCTGTACAAGAGGGGGGGCGAGACTCAACCTAAGGATCTGACGGATGGAAAGGCGGTCGAGAAGCCAACAGTTTCCAATATTGTGCAGGTTGGTGCCATGGCTACGGCTATGAGTACGACGAGGAATTTGAATGCGGGTAGGAGGCTGAGTCACAGTGCGCAGTTGAGGGCAAATGCTGCGTTGCCTTTGTTGGCTGAATAGATGGTGGTGAATTTTAATCTTTTGTTTGTGTTTGCTTGTTTGTTTGCTTGAGGGAAGAGGGAGGTAGAGAGGGAGGGGTTGATTGCGGGGTACTGCAGCGGGGTAACGTGGATTTGAGATGGAAGGGCCGGGTTTGCTAGAGGGGAGCCGGGTTTGCTAGAGGAGAGAAAAACTTGGGCAAATATTACATGGGATAGAGAAAAGCAAGTAAAAATAAGGGAAAAGAGGAATAGAATAGAGATTAGAGATCATCTAGTTGGTGGGGGGATGGACAGATAGACAGACAGACACAAGAGCTACTAGATCACGAATAGATATGGATTACAGATTATCAATTTATCAGATCAAATGAGGTGAGATCAGATGACGTGAGATGAGGTGAGGTGGGATAGAGTAGAAATAGGATTGCAATAGATCTTTATGGTTAGATGGCTGGGAGGTGTTTGTGGTTTGATGTATGTGTTTCTTATGGTGTTAGGTCCTCTTGCTGCTGAACCATGACACAATCAATGGTAGATAGCTGGTCGGTTGTTGGTTCTTGCAACGTCGTATCACAATATATATACATACACATGCACACAACAAAGGAGAGCCGACAGCACCGGACCAGAGCAGAGCAGAGCAGACTGGGAATAACGTGAGGTGAAGTAAAGAAGCGAAATGGGGATATAAATTTGTCTTATCTAACTACCTCTTTCTCTCTCTACTCGGTTTTCAGGTTAGACAGACAGAGAAGATGTGAAGAGAAGATTAAGTCTAAGGCTATATTAAATACAAGAAGTAGAAGTAGAAGTAGAAGTAGAAGTAGAAGTAGAATTCTTTGATAGCAAGTTCAAAGGGGAAAAAAAAGATGATGGTAATGTAATATACAGTTAAGGAAAGTGATATGAAGTGAAGTGAAGTGATATGAAGTGAAGCGTTTTTGGAAAAATTTTGATTTTGGCTCTTCTGGGGTATACATGTAATGTAAAAGAGAAAGAGAAAGAGAAACAAAAACGCCGAGCTATGCTTTGCTTGGTTGGGGTCTGGTGTATGTACCTGTACCAACCAGCCATATCATGTCTATGTATAAAATTGAGAGAAGGGTAAATGGAAAAGAAATCACACCACACCACACCACACCACACCTCTCATCCATCTACTACCACCAATCCCCCTAACCACCCACGCCTACTCCGCAGTCTTACTCCTCTTCGTCCTCAACTTCATCAACAAAAACACCAAACAATACCCACTCACCACAAACAACGCCACAATGCCGGCATCCCTCCACCCATACCCATAGCTCTCCAAATTCAGCGTCTTGAGATAATCCTCGCCAGTCCTGTACTGACACACTCTACACCCTTCCGTCGCCGACGGATTCACCAAATTGCTCGCCTTCCCCATCCCCTGCATATAAGCACCTAAATAATCCCCACACGTGCCATTTCCCGGCGGGGGGTTAAAGATGGCGAATTCTTTCTCCGCGCAATGGACTTCCTGGTCCCAGGACGTGAACACGAGCATCGAGCCCATGAGGTAGTTGAACGGGTTCAGCCAGTACAGCCAGTAGCGCCAAAACGCGGTGATTTGCGCGTAGGGGACGAGCACGCCGCAGAAACTGACGAGGACGCCGATGACCAGCGGATTGACCAGACTAGCAAAGGTAGCATTTGGCGCATAGGCGGCGACGAATTGGCCAATACCTGTGTACACGAATTCGTAGCACAGCATGACGAAGAAGACGGCGCCGGCTTTGTTGGAGTCGGATGGGAACCCGACGGTGTAGTACCAGCAGACGAAGTACGCCACGGCGCAGATGGCGAGGTAGGGCAGCTCCGAGACGATGTTGCCGACGGTGAAGGCGATCCAGGAGTACATTTTGGATTTCTTCTCGCGGGTTTCGTAGATGTCGCGGCGCTCGAGGAAGAGTGGTTGGAGTTGCGCGATGACACCGGGAGCGACGAAAATGAAGTTGAAGATGGTGAAGAGGCGGAGCTGGAGGTCGCCGATGGAAGACCCGATTTGCCAGAAGGAGAAGCCGTTGAAGAGCGCGGAGCCGATGTGTAGGGTTATTTTGTTGTTGACGTACTCGGAGTTGCGGTAGATGCTGACGTTCATGCGTTGGGTGACAAGTTTTATTTGTGTCCAGAGAGGCATGGCGAATTCGAAGCCGTCGTCGGTGGTGCCGGGGGGCTTGGATGCGGCGTCGTTGATCATGCGGTCGAGTTCTTTGATGGTGTAGTCGTGTTCGGGGGAGGACAGCCAGATCTGGTTCCAGTCTTTGCCTTTGCTGAGGGAGCCGGATACCACGTCGATCATGTGTTCGGCGGGGTTGGCGTCTTCGGGACAGGGGGCGTCGTAACGAGCGAAGTATTCCTTGATGGTGGAGGCGTCGTCTCCGATGTCTCCAAAGTAGACAGTTTTTCCACCCTTGGCGAGAAGCAAGAGAGAATCGAATTGAGCAAACAGTTGAGCAGAAGGTTGATGGATGGTGACGAGGACAGCTTGTCCCACATCTGCTAATTTCCTCAAGAATCGTACGGTATTGAACGCCGCCTGACCATCCAAACCAGAAGTTGGCTCATCAAGGAAAATGAGGATACTAGGTTTCGAGACCAATTCGACACCGATGGTAAGACGTTTTCTCTGTTCGATAGACAGACCAGCTCCAGGGCTTCCGATCAATGTGTTCTCGATGTCGTGCATTTCCAACAAGTCAATAATGGTGTCGACGTACCTCAATTTCTCCTCACGGGGGATGTTGCGCGATTGGCGGAGGAGAGCAGAGAACTCGAGGGCTTCACGAACGGTGGAGAGACGCTCGTGGACGTCGAGTTGTTCACAGTAACCGGCTGAACGTTGGAAACTGACGGAAAGAGGACGGCCGTCAACCAGGATTGATCCCTTGATGGTTCCGTCTGTTTTGCGTTGAGCTAGAACATCCAAGAGAGTAGTTTTACCAGCACCAGAAGATCCCATCAGTGCACCAAGCATACCGGGTTTGACCCATCCTTGGACATTGTCAAGAAGGACACGATCGCCAGAAGGAGTCTTGACGGTGTAGGTGAGGTTTTTCCAGGTGAAGATCGATGTATTGCGGACCAATTGATCATCAGTTTGTTTCTCGACCTTGGTATCTTGGGACGAAGGACGAGTGGAGTTGTTAGCTGGACGAGATTCCTCATCATTCTTCAAGACGGGAACGAGGTTCTTCTTGGCCTTCTCACGAGGAACCAAAAGGAATCCGCTCTTGCCTCCATTGGCTTTCCAGTTGCTCGTTGAGTAGATGGTCAGGGCGACGAAAAGAACCCACCACGCCCAAAGGATACCGAAGTTGCGCCAGATGTTGCCGGAAGAGTAGGACAGTGAGTTGAGGTATTGTTCACCGGTAACTGAAGTAGCACCAGGTAGGGCACCGCCAACACCAGCGCATGCTTGATAAGCTAAGTCGGCATACCCAGGCCCATTTGGTACCAGATTGGTTCCGACACAAGGAATTGTAGTACCCTTGAACTCGTTTGCTAAGATGGCGGAGAATCCATAAGCAAGCGGATCAATCCAGTAAATCCAGACGAACCAGGGATGCATATGAGGTTTCTGAATCATATAACCCGTGTACATGATTGTGGCCGCAATCAAGAAACCAGAAACCTTACTCGCGGCATCGAAATTGTCGAATGCTGCACCAATCCATCTGAATAATGCCGTCATGCACATAGTCGTTGCAAAGATTATGATCCAGTAGGTGAAGAAAGCACCGGCATCCGATTTCAATCCAACCATAAAGTACAAGACCACTGAGAAATGGGAGATCTGCACAAGAAGGACAGGAATGTCGGCTGCGATTTGAGCTATACAGAAGGCAGCGGGATGGTACAAGGCAAATCCTTTGTGTTTTGCCAGGACAGGACGACCGGTGAAAGAATCTGTGACTTCGGACATGGCGAGAAGAGCATTAAACAGTAGAGAGAGGAAGAGGGCACCAGATTTGACGAAGAGACCAGCGGAATTATTAGGAGCATTATAGAAGAGCGAACCGGAGATGAGAGCTTGTGCTAGAGTAGATAATTGCTTGATGATGAAGGTGGCTTTGTCACCCCAGATGATCTGGTATTGCCGGATCACACAGGCTTTGACTTGAGTCACGAAACTGACTGTCAGTGGGGACTTCTTTGGAAGTCGGGGATATTTTTCGTGTTGGACAGAGTCGCGGAAGTCGGAAGTGCGTTGTTTGGCTTCTTCAGTGGTGGGATAGTTGTACTCTACTTCCATCTCAGATCTTATTGGGCTTTTCTCGTATGCAGCACGGATTTCGTCTGCAGTGCGAGGGAATCGACCTTCGAACCCAGGTTTGATTTTTCTCTCAGTTGGCACCTATTTCATTGTTAGTCAGTATGTGATTGTGGGGACCTTGACAAAACAATTACGTACCGTAACACCAGTCAAGAAATCCGCAACATTAGCTCCACCCTCGCAGATAAATCCAAGCTCCTCCATAAATGGTCTTGCCTGTTTCATCGGTCCATAATAGATCTCCTTTCCTTCATCCAAGACCAACACTTTGTCAAAGAGGTTGTAGATACCATTTCCGGCTTGGTAAAGCGTAACAATACTGCCCAACCCGAAGATATCGGTCAAAGCACGGATTGCCTTTGTGTACTCCAACGCAGTACTGGCATCTAGACCTCTGGTGGAGTTATCCCAACAGGTGACACTTCCTCTTGTGGCGAGCGTCTCGATGATACTCACACGTTTCCGTTCACCACCGGAGACACCTCTCACAAATTCGTTTCCGACCTTGGTATCATGAGTGTGTGAGATACCCATCGACTTGAGCAAGAAGTCCCTACTCTGTCTCTGGTATTCGACAGGGTCATTGTAATTAGAAGGGAGAACGTGCGGAACCTTCATGCGTGTTGCGAAGTCGATTGTTTGTCCAACTGTAAGCGTAGGAAAGAACAGTTCATCTTCGGTATTCATGACGATTTGACCTCGATATTGCGCCGCCTCGGTATGATTAAGTGATCCGAAATGGACATCGCCCTCGACTTCCGCATACCCCGATCGGTTGTTGGCCAACATCTTCAACAATGTCGTGCATCCAGCTCCGGGTCGTCCCAACACCAACAGCATCTCGCCAGGTTTCACACATCCATGTGTATTATCCAGGATCGTCTTCAACTGCATACCACCTCTGCCCTCCTTCACTTTTTGCGGAATATTAAACTGCGATACCACGTTCTCATTAACGGCCGCATCAGCACCCACACCTCTGACCGTGAGGTTCCTCCATGTCACACCCAACTCCCGACCTTTGACCTGATCCTTCTCACCTTGTTGTCGCATGGCTTGGATCTCGGGCATCATACCCCAGTCCTGCGCCATGCTAACTGGCTCTCGATCTTCGTCCGACTCATCGTATGCTCGTTGGTTCTTGCGTTCGGAGAAGGTCGACAGATTGGTAAGGGCGCGAGTAAGTGCATTTCCACGACCTTGGGCGTCGGTTGGATTGGTTTTCTGTTGCACTATCGACTCGTAGCCTTCCGGCTCGATGGCAGCCATGACTTCTTCGGTGTTCCTCAGTGACTGTCGAGGGGTGATTGTCTCGATCGAGAAGAAGATATAAGGTGCTGAGAATGTTCAAGGCCTAGTCTGAACAAGTACGTACAAATTTGCGTCTGGGATATATAACGTAACAATCAGAGGAATTATTAAAATAAGAGAGATAGGTCCAAAGACTCGAAAGGTTCAAAGACAGATATCGGATGATATCATATCAAGCACGCTTTCAATGGACGGAGTCTCTTGTAAGTAATCAACAAAGAAAGCGTCTAAGAAAGTAAAGCCACAAGCGTAAATATGTGAAAACGAAAAACTTCAATATCGACTTGTCTCGTCTCCAGCAGAGCACAGGGACGACCTACATATAATAAGGGAAATGGAAAAAGCAACCCGACGTATTCCTGCAACGAACGTTCCAGGCAGACACCGAGACCAAACAAGCCCCCACCATAACAGGACAAAGTCCATGACCCACCTACGCCATCCATCGATCAAAAACGCCAAAAAGAAGCTTTCCCGCGCGTGGTGTTGACTCCTGCAATTCTCCATTCGAACGAAAACGACGCTATTGTGCTCGGTGCGGACATTTGAAAGACCGTGAAATTTGCGTGCGGCGCGGATTTAGTGGAATTCGAGAGGCTAAGCGGGTCTTAGAAGGGCGGCCGCACATTCTGCCACAGCAAGCTTGTCCTATTTCGGGGCTAGTGGGCTACGCTACATCCGTGGATCTGGGTACGGATCTACTTTGTGGAGTTCGAGTTCCGGCTTACGGATTATGGAATATGGAATGTGCAAACTTTTCCATAAGGCGCATTCCGTGTCTGCGGCTCTACTTTCGTACTTTCATATCTTGTCGACTAATCACATACTTTCATATACGAAGTTCCACCAACGTCTACCCACCTCTTTCTACCTTATCTGCACAGCTCCTACAGCTCCTATCACATTACTTATGCTGTACATGTACAGTTCCTGGCTTAACCTCCTCCTATCTAATGCTATCACTAACCAGTGACCACTAGTAACCACACCCATCAGGGTCCAGTTCATAGCAGATCTTCCACCCAACCTCCTACCTAATACCTGTGCACTCCCCTCTCCCACCATCCCGTCCCGTCCCTGGCTCCCTCCTTCCTTACCAATCTTATCAATCTTACCAATCCTGACTTATCATACTCACACCGTATAAACACTTATCTCCTCCCCACGCCCAATACTGCAAGCTCAAAGCCATACACCGTTCTGGCTACCGAGCCAACCTCCTTTCCCCCTCCCTCCTTACCAATTTTACCAATCCCAACCCATCACATCCGCCGTGTAAACCTTCCCTCCTCCTGCCAACTCACCGTTCCGGTAACCGACTACAATTAACTCCTTCCCGTGCAATCCGACATACTTCCGACACGGAGCAACAATCGCACCGCTTAAGCCCGTTCGAATTCGCCGTTACCAATACGGCAACATAAGGTTATGTTACGTATCGTAAGCCGCCATGCATGACTGGTAAACCCTACTCCTTGTCGACGGTACGGGTATGCTGTGCTACGTGTGGATGGATGGGATGGGATTAACGTGAGAAAAATATAGGATGTCATGGTTATTCTTGATATAACTTGGCAGCTGGTAGACTTTATAGCATAGGGAGAAAGAGGAGGGAAGGGAAGTGACAGATAGTAACGTTGTAAATACACTTACAACTATCAATCTACTATCTATTTACCTACCAGCACCAACACTAGCTATCCTTCACCTCCCTTCAATATCCCTCTCATCTCTGGATACTAAAACGACGCTCCGCTGGCTCTCCGAGGGCCACTGCCGTGGAGGCCGACTATTTCTTGTTTACTATAACTGCTAACCACCTAATAAACAATATATCTCTATCTACTACCATCCCATCACCACCATCACCCCTCACTAAACCTGTTCCTATTCCATACCTACTTTGACCTGCCATCCAGTCCATCCCATCCAAATATTCCCAAACATGAAACTCCCCCTCCTCCAACTGCCCCACCAAACACCACCCACCGACCAAAAATCCCCCACCCACCACACCAAAAAAGGAAAACCGCAGCCACAGCCTGCAATTCCCACGGACAATTCCCAAAACCCCGATTGTCCGTCCACGCAAATTCCCTCTTACATAATCTCCTCTCCCCTCTCGTAACAAGGCAAGTTCGCATAATCTATATAATATTGATTCTCTCCATCGATCGGTCGATCGGATTGTATCTTTACTTTATTTGGTAGGAAGTGTTTGTATGTTAATTAATTCACTTATTTAACTTTTCTTCACTTGAAGATTTATTATAGCCTGTAGGTAAGGTCACTCTATGAACAAATTAGGAGTACTCGAGTAAAGCAAAGCAGAATAGAGCAAAGGAAACTACAAAAACACTCACTCACTCACTACAATAACAATCAAGAAACTCCATTCAATATACCATCATCCTTAACCTCACCCCACCAAAGCTTTTTATAACGTATATGATGCACTGCACTGCACTATGTAATCTAATCTGATCTCAAATGAATTGCCTGGTCTGGCCTGTCTTCCATCGCAGTCAGTCCTATGCTATCTCATGCTATCCCATCCCCATATACCCATCCGGAAAACAAAAAACTCCCACCTCCCAAGTAAAACTCCATACACATGCTATGCTATGCCATGCTATTTATTTATCCATTCCTCTCCTTTCCTTTCCGGTTCTTCCCTCCAGAATGCGATGCTATAGTTTTTCCTTTTCAGAGACAAGAAACTCAAACTCGGACCATTGCTCCGTATTTTCACACAACAACACAATGAAGAAAGACAGCCAATCCTTCCTTTCAGAACAAAACAAACAAATTTGCTAGCTGTTTTTCCATGTCCAACATCATCCACCCCCTTCACCCATCACCGTTTCCTCTGACTCTTATTCCTCGCCTCACTCCTCGTCTGTCTCTCCTCCTCAACGGGCGGCGGAGGCGGAGGAGCCGCCTTCTTAGCCGGTTTGCGATTCCTCGGCTGATCCGAATGCAGATGACCCAATTCCTTAATCGCGGTATTGTTTCTCCAAGCCAGACATCGATGCGCCGTATGATCCGGATGAGGCTGTTGAGCTTTCCCCCTCGTCGACATGCGTTTATTTCCTGACTCGACGCTCTTCTCTTCACTCGGGTTGAGGTATTCCTTGCGTTTCGCCATATGATCCGCGATCTTATCTTTGTACATGATGAGTTCCTTTCTCAGTTTCAATTCATTGTTACCACGCGTATCGAGCCAGTCGATGAGCCCTTCGACCGTGTCTGGGTCGTCGTAGTAGCCCCATTGACGAGCGTTGAAGACGTGCGTTGATCCTTCTTCCATGATTTTGCGTTCCGGTACGCTCATGTTGAATTTGGACCTATATTCATCTTGCCACTCGGGGCGCATTTCAATGTAGCCTTCACGTTCGAGATCGTCCGGACCTTGGATCCAAATGCAACCATTCGCATAGCCCGCGTCGGCTGTAGAGCTGGTAGGTAAACCGGCATATGGCATGCCATTGCGCTCAAACCAGTAATAACGATTCCAGAAACGATCCTTACCGAGAACCCTAGTACGAGGACAGTCGGCTTCTCGAAGATCGTTGTCCAAAATAGCGATCTCCTCTTCGGCTTTTCTGATTTCATCTTGCTTCTTCTGGATATCCTTAAGAAGCTTTGTAAGTTGTTTCGAGGGTTTCGGGATTTTCGCTTCAGCTTCGGCCTTCTCTTTCTTCTCCTGTTCGGCTTCACGTTTGCGTTTTCTTTCTGCGGCACGGTCATGACCACGCCGTAACGAGCGGCCATGATGAATCTCCTCGTCTGTATCCATGACTTCATCGTTATGCGAATCTTGGACTTCTTCTTCCGCATCCTGCATAGTCACATCACCGTTGGCTTCAGGTACTTCCACAGCCGGTGCAGGAGCTGGTGGCGGCGGCTCAAGCAGTTTGCGCTCCTCATTGAGCTTCTTAAGGGCCTCGGTACTATATTTTGTTAGTATAAATTTCGAAAAATGATCTTTCATGTTACTTACGCCTCTTTTCGCACACGTTGAAATGTAATCTTTTCCTTGCGAAGGGCGGTCATGTGCTCACTACTCTCCTCCATGTAACCACGGATAGCTTTTGTTTCAGCTGTAAGCAAGCAGATGATCTGAAGAGCTTGAATACGGAAGTTGACGTCAAGCTTAGCGTATTGTGCACGAACAGTCTCCTGGGTAGGTTCCAGGTCCAAAGGAGCTAGCTGGACAAGAAGTGCTTCACAAGCAGGGAGGTGCCTCGGATCCTTGGAAAGTTGATGGAGTAAGCCGACTATGATAGATTCCCAACCACCATTTTTGAAATCGCGCTTCTGCAAGCGTTCGATCCAATCGATCGCAGCTTCGATCTCTGCCGCGCGGTGAACACTTTTCGGTCCAGTTGGTGCCTCAGGGACCGGCTCTGGAGGTGGGGCCTTCAAAGCCTCTGCTTCCGCTTTTGCTAGACTACTCCTTGTTGCACGTCCTTTTGGCTTTGGTTCCGGCTCCGGTGTAGGAGTTGGCAATGCGCTCGCCTCCAGCGTGGAGTCTTCTTCCTCGTCTTCATCTTCATCGTCATCCATATCCGGTAGGCGAACCTGGACTTTTCCATCATCGACTTCAGGATCAACAATGACCTTCAGTACCGCACAATGTACTTCGACAAACAGTTCGCATTCTACATCCTCGGACGTGAATTGCAGAGCCTCTACAAAATCGTCAAACGTAAAGGAATCTAGCTTGAATACCTGGCAGTACACATTCAGAGTATCCCAAGTCTCTAGTAGTGGTCCAATTGATGTCATCGAAATGCCGTTGCCCGCAGCGGTTGCCTCTCCAGATAACATTGGTAGGTCCTGAGAATAGTACTTGATGGAGGGTCGTTTTGGGCCATCAATACGCGGCGGCACTTCCAGATCATCTATGGGGTATTTGATGGGAGGAGGTGGCGGCGGAGCGGGAGGAAGGGATGCGAGGGGTGCAAATGCAAATGTAGAATTGTGGAAATTCTGGAAGTGAGGTCCCACTTGTTGTGGTGGCCCATTGGCTTGAAAAGTGTGAGAAATGAAGGGAGGAGGTTGTGAAACGAATGGGATTTGGAAAGGGTGTTGGGAAGGGGATATATTAGATGGAGCAGGGTTCAAAAATGACTGCTGCTTACTCTTTGCCAGCTGACTTTGCTGCTGCTTGCTCTTGTGACTCTTAGGAGCCGGTTTTAATTCTGGTAGACGTTGCTGGGTAGCACTTCCAGTTCCTCCACCACCATGGAAACTGCCTACCATGGCATCAAAGTCATTTGCGTTTCCAACTTTCTTCTGGCTCTGGATTTGTTTTCTTTCCGCAGCTTTGTTCTCGTATTTGAGATGTGGGGGTACCCGAGTGTCGATGTGAAATTCGGCAGCTACATCGTGCTTCACTAACCAAGGCGCGCCAGTCCACGCCTCCCTGGTAACGGTTTTCTTGATGAAGGAGCGTAAAACTTGTTTGGTAAATATTTTGCGATCTCGAGTAATATGCGCATCATCCACCACCGCTTCTTCAGTTGGTCGGTTGTCCAGGCTCACGAAATATCTCGAAAAGGGCGGACTGAGTGTGCCATCAGGTAGAACCTTGCTTCCAAATCGCGTCTTGTCTCTCACAGTGCCGTTAAGTCGTTCCCCGGTAACAACGTGAACTGTGACTGACTCTCCAGGGTAGTAGTCTGATCGAAATTCTTCGAAAATAAGGTCCACCAGTGTATCGATTCGAGAAATGGTTTGAAATTGAACGCGCCTCAATATTGGACCCTTGAGTGCTTGCGGAAATGCCTCCTCGACTTCTGCTGCGCCTGCCAACTATGCGATGGTTAGTCAACCTCATCCCGGCCATGCGCGAACTCCAGACTCCCATACCTCGCTCTTCAACGCCTCGAAAAAGGATAATCCAGAGTGACCAGTAATTTGACAGATGAAACGTCGCTACAATTAATTAGCTATTGTTACAGGCGTGGTGCTGTTGGCGGTCCATTGTACCTGCTTGTAAAAATCCATGCTGTTGCGGTTAGCCCCATACTACCCCGGGGAGAGACGACGAGGAAGTGAAGAAACATTGCTCACCGAGCCAAGTATTGCTCATAATCCACAAAATACTCTCCAGTTTGGGGTATTAGCCAAACCTTTTACCTGTTAGCTGAAGCACCTGTGGATGTACTCGGTCATTGGAGCTGTACCTCTGTATCCTCATTGTCAATTTCCGGCCGGGATACATATTGTACCGGCTTCCGTTTGAAGAGAACCTGAAAGTTTAGCTATATCCCCACAGTCTAAGATATCTAAAGAGCTCCCTTACCATGGTAGAGGTTAGTTGCTGTCAAGAAAACTTGACCGTGTCCGAGAACCTAGAGGGGAAGTATGTTAGTTTTGATATACCCCTCCATGAAGGGAAATCAAGCTTTGCGCGAGCAGCTATCCCACGTTGATGCAAGTAGAAAGAGTCGTTGTGGGTTATTCCAGAATTGACATGGAGGGTTGGGGGTGAAGGCTGGGTACAATTGTGTGCTCCGTTTGCAGATGGGGTTGTGCAGGCAGGTATATCAATCTCTAAACTTACAGATATGGTTCTCGACGCGTCCTGTGATCTCGGAAAGTGTTAAAGAAAGCCCATAAACCCGTATATTCAATGTGGTGGAGTGATGGTTGATGAAAACAGATTTAGCACGCGTTGTTGTAGAAGAGTAAGAAAAAGATGAGGAGGAGGAAGTGAAAAGAAGTGGATTTTAGTTTAGTCCTTGTCAGAAGAAGCAGAAGAACATTAACAAATGATCGGGAGGATGTGATAGCGTTGGACAAGGATCCAGCCTAGTTTCGAACCGAGACCATTTCCAGAGACTGCGACCCATAATCACACATTTATTCTATCCATGAGAACAACACGAAGAATGATCCCGAATTCAGCCACTTTCTTGGGCTCGATGTGAAGCTCGAGGTCCGCTCTACAATATGAATATATATGGATGTGTTTATCTTGTGGTTTGGCTAAATAATCCCAGGTACACGATTTCTAGAAAAGATCTCTGACTGATAGCCACATTTCATGCAAATACTCCTCGAATTCACGGTCAGGGGACAACGGCTTCGGGATATGTCAGAATGTGCTCGGATGCATTTGTCGTTGTTTGGTTTTTCGTTGTCAATCATCTCCCACGGGTTCCGGGGGCTCGGATCCCATTGTTGAGGGCGGTTCTGGTACTTTCATCGCCGGGTAGTGCATTGTTGACGTCGAATGGGGGGGGCTCACCACGAGATTCGAGTACTCAGGGGCGATCCATTGAGGCATGGGACTATCGTTTGTGTTAAGTTACTGTATGCATAGCTACAGTTCGTGTTTAAAGTTGTTGTTGCTGACGTATATTCCCTTCTTCAATCAATCAAGAGTTGCCACTTCTTCCTGTAGGGCTCAAGAGACTTACTCAGAAGCATTGTCTTGTGCTGGCACGCATGATCTGTGAGTAAACCGGAAGGGGACTAGACTACCCGTAAGCGAATGCACGTGACTCTCTTGGACCAACTTCAACTCCCGCCCGGCGCTTTACCGCTTCGTTTTCTGATCGAGAGCTTTGTCCTGGAACGCGAACATGGAGCTGTTTATTTTGGTATCACCAAACTTCGCGTTTGGAACCATCATCTAGAGGTACTAGGATAGAAAAGTCCCATATAAGTAATCTCAACCCGTTCCGATGTACCCCTTTTTGGATATCCCGGTGGGTATCCTTGAAGGAGCAATACTTTGATGTTCTCCTACCCCCGAACCATCACCGAGTCCCACAGGTTCTAGGAGCTCCACGACATCCCACATTAGCACTTTACAAACGGCCGTACGTTGATTTTGAACACGATAGACTCTCTTTTGCTGCTTCTCTATCACTGGCCTAATCTAGTTTGACTATACTTTCGCCTCCCCCTTGAGTGCTAAAGACCAAATCCCGCCCCACCTTCCTGTGTATACTTTCCCAGTGCCATACCGGAGTAGCCAGTACCGCTATCCGAATCTTCTTCGGCCCACTGCAATTTCAACCTCATCGCCTCAATCCATTAGAC
The DNA here is from genome assembly GCA_002946415.1 of Rutstroemia sp. NJR-2017a BVV2. Taxonomy (NCBI): domain Eukaryota; kingdom Fungi; phylum Ascomycota; class Leotiomycetes; order Helotiales; family Rutstroemiaceae; genus Rutstroemia; species Rutstroemia sp. NJR-2017a BVV2. The sequence goes on along the minus strand of NJPS01000002.1, from coordinate 111,175 downwards.
TTTGACCTATACTATCTCCTGAGGTTGTAACCCCTGAGAGTGTTCGCTTAGAAGATGTTGTTGACTGTAGGTCAATATCTAAACATCCATCATCAGGATGCTCAGTACATGACGCACAGTTATCTGACATGTTTCCAAGTTGGAAGAATATGGCTTCTATGCCAGTAATAAGTAGAAAAGATTCTCATTTCTCTAGAAACAGATGGGTATCATTGATCACTCGCTAACTCGTATAATATATAACCAAAAATCCCACCCAGCTTCCTACCACCCCAATTGCACAATAGGAGCTTGTGAACATCAACGGAAGGAATTCTAACGTCTTTCCGAAGACGATTTGATGTATCAGGGAACAATACAAGATCAGCGGTATACTGACTGCAATATAAACTGTGGTAAATCGATCAAGTAAGAAGATCCTTGCTTTGTTCGAAGCTGGCGCAAGGCGATCGAAGGCGAGGAGGAAGAGTACGAGCCAAAAGATTGTATAGACAGTCTTTATTGGGAACTCTGCAGCTGTGAAAAGTAGGGGAAATAGCGACACATGACCTGCGACTGCCAAAGGTCGAAATGCGCTAAGATATCGACGATCTTTCAACGCGATCAAACTAAATGGGATAATGACAAGTAAGATGGCTTTCTCGTGGACATGCCAACTAAATAAAAATGACGAGTAGGCACATAAAGTGACTCCCCCGATAAAGTTATCCCATGTAGGACGCTGATAAACCTTAAGTAGGGGGACAAAATCAAAAATAGCTGTCAAGGCGAAGGTCATGCCTTTGGTGATTTCTGGCAAAACAGCAAAGGAAGTATTCCCTACAAGGCCGCGAGTGACACTGTTAATAGCTGCTTTGTCGACGTGAAGTCCTAGTTTGGGTGCCACTATACATGTTAGCCCAATGTCCATGCGATTCAGACATTTCACCTACCAGCGATGAGAACTCGATCCGCGAAGGAGTACAGAGCCCAAACATTCGGAGCCCAGTAAGCGTGGCAAAGACCTCTCCCGAATGGAAATAGTCGCCCAAGAAGTTGGGGCATCTGTCCAAAATATACAAACGGACCAAATGCCGCACCAAACACTGCTGCAATACTAACTCCCAACTTGATCGCATTCCAAAATTTGATGTCGAAGGGTCGCTTGGGTCCAAACTTGGGACCGAGACAATAACCAGACAGCAGGAAGACGAAATATGCCGGAGCAAGATATAGGTAGATGTGTTTGAGGCATAACAGCGCTGCAAACAATAAACCGCTAGCTAATTTGGTGCCATCGTTCCTAGCCATGACCAAGGAAAGGATAAGAAGGCCATACATAAAGCCATTATATTGAAAATGGATATGGTCGATTATGAGTAGACCTGGCGAGAGGAGGATCGAAAGTGCCGCAGCTTGCGAAGGACGCTTCAAATTCGCGGGGGCAGATTTTACAAAGCTTGGAAAGTTCAGCCAAAGTTCCCTACAAGGTATTCTACCACTTACAGGTGAAGCGCATAGACTAGAACAAGTTCCGTAGCTATAACACTTGCGCGCTGGAAGTACACCGTTTGCCAACTATCGTATTCCAGGTTGTCCACCCGCAACATCAAAGGGTCCACCCATTCGGCGAACTTCGAGAGGAACAATTCGAAATATGCGAAGAAGGGAGGGTAATCGAGAGTCCATTCGGAGGTCTTTTCCAGGTACCACTCATTGAGAGGCAGACTATTCGTAATCGCCAACCAATTCCTATGTACTTCAAAGTCGGTCGATTTACTTCAACATCAAATTCATCAGCCTGCCGTCGTGCGAGGGTCGGTTGTGGGTGGTTTGTGGGGAAGGTAAACTGACTATGCGGGAAACAATAATATCTTGAAGGCAATAGCTACAATTGCACATTGTGCTATGGAAGGATATGTGTCTGCCATTTGAGCATATCTGACGGAGCGCGGACTGCTTGGGTGAAGTAGTTGAAATGCCCAGGTGGGATAAATGCGAGGATCAAAGCTTCCTGCTGGAGGAGAATTGTATCGTGGTCTTTGTGAGGTGAAGTTGAGGTTCCCGCACCCACACCACGGAATTTAGAAAAGCCGATGGAGGGTCAAACAGCTGTGGGAGGAGTTTGGAAGCTCGCGTCTCGGCCCGTCACCAAAGCACAGCTACCTGGCCAGGACAGAAAGTTCCAAGGCTGTTCCAGAAGTTCTCCCAGCAAAACACACAAAACACCCAAATATGGATCCAGCATTTGTACCCTCAGAAATCACTGTACGCCATCTAGTTCATCATAAATTCACCTTCGACATTGGCCCTTCGGTTCAAGCTTTAGGAAAACCAATCCGGTCATTACTCATTACACTGTTTGGAATATATTGTGTAACCAATATTATACGAGGCACAGTGCAATCTGTCTTTAACAAACCCTCGAGCCGAAAGGACGAAGAGTGAACGGGTATTTGCCATTTTGTTAGGGGTGGGTGCGCTTTGCCGGGTCGTTGAACCGCCTGGACAACAATCTGATATTAAAAGGTCCAAAGTGCCAAGTTGTCCACAACTTCACGTCTTCCTTCTCTTCTACTATATTTGTGAAAATAAGTGAAGAATATATTAAACCCTCCTGGCATTGAGGTAGAAGATTAGGAGACTCTGGTAGTTTTCTTTACATTTTCTTTCTTTTCTGTTCAATTTTGGGAGGACGAACTGGAAGGATAAGCAGCCATGTATTTCTTCAAAGCTCCATTATCATCCCTTGCCTCGGCCGCATTCTTTGCGTATGCGCAAGCTACCTATCTTAATACTGATTTGAGTTTTGGTCATGATGGGAGGTGAGATTGCTTCTGCGAAGTGTAAAGCAAGAGTGTTTTACTGACCCATAGTAGAATATCTCCAAATAGTCGCGCTGTTCCGAATTTCCATCTGATAGGACAACCCAACTACCCTGAGATCCTCAGCAACAAGATCGTTCTTACACCTCCGATATCTGGCAATCAGCGGGGAGCTCTATGGACAGAAAAGCAGCTACAACATACACAATGGGCAGCTGATGTCGAGTTTCGTGCGACTGGTCCTGAGAGAGGTGGTGGAAATCTGAATATCTGGTATGCGAAGAACGAGGGTATTAAGACATCGAGCATATACACGGTTGGGAAGTTTGATGGATTTGCTCTAGTCATAGATCAATATGCAGGATCTGTATGTCCACTTCATCTGCCTTTTACACACTTGCTTACAGACCATTAGGGCGGATATATCCGTGGTTTTCTCAACGATGGTACGATCGAATACTCCTCGCACCACTCTGTCGACTCCCTCGCATTCGGTCACTGCGCTTATCCTTACCGCAATCGCGGTGTTCCATCTAAGATCCATATCCGTCAAACATCCTCCACGTTCAAAGTTGAAGTAGACGGCGCTCTCTGTTTCGAGGCTCCGAACGTCAAGCTCCCTCCTGGCTACGTCTTCGGAGTAACTGCTGCCTCTGCGGAAAACCCCGACTCGTTCGAAATATTCAAGTTCGTCGTCACTACGGATTCCCACGAACCTGATGATGTGCAGGGTCAGAATCCTCAAAACCAAGGACAGCAGCAACAACAATACCAAGCTGCCAACACCCCTCCTCAAAACCAACAGCAGCAACAACAGCAACAGCAACAAAAACCACTAGATACTCCATCCGAAGCTCCAGCCAGCGACTTCAAATCCTCAGACGCGCAATTCGCCGACCTCCACAACCGTCTCCAAGCCATGATGAAACACATCAGCGCCCTAAACCGCGACTTATCCTCTTACCAAGCCAACTCCCTCTCCCGCATAGAAACCCTCAACACCAACATCAATTCTCTTTCCTCGACCATCTCCCGCTTGGAATCTTCTCTATCCAAACTCGAGTCCATCCCCGCATTGGAACGAAATCTGAGAGATGTACAGAACGATGTGAAAATGACCAAGAAAGAATTGCACGAGGCTTTGGATCAACACGTCCTGAGTCTGAAACAGCGAGTTTCTGAGACCCACGGTAGTGTGTTGGGGACGGTGGGCGAGGGTTTGAAGAGTACGGGAGGTGTGGGATTGGGCGCGATTGCGCTGGTTGTGGTGGGGAGTCAGGTGGGCTTGGTGGTGGCGTATATGTTGTATAAGAAGAGGAAGAATGGCGGGAGCAAGAAGTATTTGTAAGGGGAAGGAAGGTCAGATGGGAGAGTGATTTATGTTGGGAGAGTCAGATGTTGCATGCAGTGTTGGCTCTTTGATGGGCTTGGTTGAAAAGTAAGTGCATCTTCTCGGGCTGTTGGAGAGAAGGGGAAGCGCATGTTGTATATTACCGGAAGAAGAAGAAGCAGAAGAAGCAGAAGAGAGAGAAGACGATGGGCGAATAGTAAGCGAGAGGAGTAAGATAGGTCAGCTCGGAGTGGGGGAGAAGGAAACCGGAGTGCGGATCATGAAGCAGTTTGTGTAGGAGGTGCACTTGTATACAGGAAAAGATAGGAGATTTACTGAATTTGATATCCCAATCACTTCATTGAATCCTCTCGTTGCCTGCATTTGAAATATCCTCTGGAAATCTGCATGGAACGGTCTGGTCTGATTCGATCATTTCGATGTGATATAATTGTCCAAACTAACAAAACTGATCGAACTGTCCAAGTCAACTATTGCTCACTATCCACCTACCTATTACCTCGCCACCTACGTACCTACTGCAGTATATCGAAAGCTTCTCTCTCTCCTGCTATCCCCATCCCTCTCCTCATCCCTATCCCTATCCCTATCCCGACCTCCTCATCGTCTATAACTACCCCCTCTATCTATGACTATCCTATTCCTTATTTTGGACTATCTATCCACCAAACCTATTGCATTTTTCTTTTTCCCCTTTCCCTTTCCCTTCCCCTTTCCTTCTTCTTTACGCCTATATCCCCATGTAACTACAAACCGCTCGAACTAACTTACCTTCTCAACTTCCTACCACATATACCTACCTACTCGCCTAACCACCTAATAGTATGAACCCTATCTCATCCCAATATCTACACATGCATGCATGCAACGGCATATAAATACAATGCAATATAATTTAACATAGCTTCATATACTAACTAACTACCTAACTACCAAACTACCTTCCTCCCCCAAACAGCTAATCATACAAATACAGAAACGACAAAGGGAATATAAAGTAATATAAAGTAATATAAAGTCCAAGTCCAAGGTTCGAAGTCAATAAAAGTATATAAAGAGATTTCCTCCCCCTTCCCTCCTCCCTCCTTTACACTATCTTTCCCTGCTCCTCTAATCCTTCTTTCCCTGCTCCTCTACCTCTACCTCTACCCCTGCTCAAACTGCTTCAATCTCATACATACTCGCTGCGCAATTGGTCTGCTGTGGGTATGTCGTTGTTGTTGTTGCTGTGTATACGCCGACCAATTGTTTTCATAAATTATATCTTTCGTCTTCGTCTTCGTCTTCGTCTTCGTCTTCTCTTCGTCTTTCTTCATCTCATATTCATACAGATTCCCCCTCCCCCAATCTTACCTGTCCCATCCCCACCTCTTCCCCTCTCCCCCTAAATATAACTAACCTTAACCCCCATCCCCACCGTCCTCCTCACCCTTCCCCACCCCTCCCCCAGCACCCTCCTCAACCGTTCCCTAACCTGCCTCCTCCCAAACACCGCCACAATCCCCACCACAAATGCCAGCAACCTCAGTACCAGCAACGGGTTCCCTCTAAGCCCCAACCCCGACTCCAGGATCGCTCGCTTGAGATTAGCAATCACCGTGCTCGCTTTCTCTATTACCGATTTCTTATTATTCTGTCGCTGCGGCGGCTTAGGTTTTTTCGTATTTGTGCGTTTCGCTGTAGATGAAGGTGTGGTGGATGAAGTAACAGATGCTGTTGCTGGATTCCTACTTGTGGAATTCGTCGCTTCGTCTTCGATTCCATAATCGACTTCTGAAGAAGTCCCGCCTGCATTCCCACCGCTAGCTCGAGCCTTCCTATCCAATTCCTCTCTTCCCCGTCGTTCCTCCTCCTCTCTGAGTCGGCGAGATTCTTCAATTTCTCGCTTGAGCTGCTCCTCTCGGTACTCCTTCTCCGCACGCTCTCTCCTTTCGCCCTCCTCGCTCTCCTCTTTCAAACTCTTCCAAGCACCGAGGAAGGCCTCGCGCCGCTCCTCGTCTAGTACTTCGTTCATGGTGATGAATTCGCGCGCGTACTCCCATTCGTTGTTGCGGAGGAGCACGTGCAGGGTGTAGAGCTCGAGGATCTTGACGCGGGTGTTGAGGTCGCGGGGGGTTTCGGTACCCGGGGCGGAGCGCCGTTTTGAAGGAAACGGGTTTGCAGTTGTGGGGGTCGTGGATATGGATGCAGAGAGGGAAGGGGTGCTGGACGTTGCGAGATAGGTTTCCAGGCGGGTTTGGTTTACTTTTTGGGAGCGGGAGTGCGCAAGGAGGAGGGTTGCGCTGTAGGAGGTTTGTTAGTTTCTTTGTTTGCTTGTTTGAAAAGTCAAGACGTGCGCAATCAATTGAACTTACAGGTTGATGACAACGTCGGCATCGACATCTCCTTCAATACCTTGGTAGCCATTCTTCACAACTTCTTCCCAGACCTCTCCATCCCTAACTTTTGCGACCAGCGCTCGGAATTGGCTTGTTCCAAACGCTTGTTTTCCTTCTGCCGGATCTAATTCTAATATCGCATTCAAGATTGTGAGATACAGACTCCAGACTTTGATACGGGTAGTGCGAGATGCTTTAGCAACAGGCGCAAGCGAATTGGCGGGATCATTTGCGCTTTCGGTGTCGGTATCGGAGGGTGGTGTTATAACCGGGAGAACGGTCGACAGCGATTCGGGTAAACGACGCGTGAGGAAGAGAGTCGATGCTTGACGATAGGTCTTCGATATCTGGGACGTATGACGGGAAGAAGAGCGGGAGCTGGAGAGGGATGAGATCGAATTGGAAAGTAGGTGTGAAGGGGACAATTGATCCGAGGTATTTATTGTTGTTACAGATCCGTCAGAAGCCATAATTATCGCCGTCTATTGTTGTTCGTCTTGAGATCTGTTATGCGACGAGAACGAGAGGGGTGAATTGGAGGAAAGGGAGGAAAGCGAAGTCCAGGAATGAGGAAATGAGTGTTGAAGAACCTATTGACATTAGAGAAAAATGTCTTTGACGGTTATGGAGATTGGGGCATGAGCATCAGATGCGGTTACCTACTCGGTCTGAGCCTCGGTCTATCCTAATTCATTAGCATATGTGAAGGGACCACCAACTTGTGTCGCCCAAGATCAACAAAAGGTATCAGTTCAAAAGAATTTGTAGAAAAATCAGCAACAAATTTAGAATGGATTTTGATAGATATCTAAAGACAGCTTGACTCTGAGAATGATTGAATCTTCCAAGTAACTTCTAAGTGTAATGTTCAAGTAGTTAGCTGGGAGCCTGGGACTGAACATCTGTTGTTTTGAAGGTACCGTTGAGTTATAATCTTGGAAAAATATTGAAATGCAGCCAGCTTAACTGGACCAAGTAGGAACTGCGATAGACAGCGGTGATTGGTTGAAGAAGTGGAAGGTAATTTGGCCATCGATTGTGGGGGAATCTTGGAGATTTGGCCAGCAAGGGTTACACAAGCACCAACCTGGAATCCTGGATGTGTTTGAACGTTGAAGCGGAAGGACCATTTTACTCACTTCCGTACAAGAGACATGAAAGAGCCGCAATTATATACAGAATGCAAAGTAACACAATGAATGATTAAAATCGAGCGCAGGACACCTACCGTCAAAATCCGGTAAGAAATGGAATGCAAGTACAGATTCAAACTTAGACAATCCACTCCTCCATCCTCCTCCTTCCTCTTAGCTTCCCGTCCCTCTTCGCCATCGCCATCGCCATCGACATCGCCTTCGCCTTCGCTTTTGGAATCTTCGCTGCACTCTTCCTAGCTTCGCCTCCATACCACCGCCATACTCAGCCTTGAGATTCTTTTCGGATGTCAATATACTGTCTTTGGTTGGTCGTACGGCAAAGATATTCACCTTAAGTTCTGCCTCTCGCCGCCGAATCGCTTCCTATACCTTTCTTCTCCAGCTTTCTTGCAGCTTTCATACTTTTTTTATTCTTATCAACCTCATCTATTTCAAGTAGTCCATTGACTCCTCGACGCCATCATGGAGGTCGACAAGAACAACTGGAAGCAATTGCTAGTGCCAATTTTGAAGGATATTGCAAACGCCTCGTTTGTCTCTTTCGATCTTGAGATGAGTGGTATCAGCACTAGACCTAAGTATAGTGCAGGTGACAGGTCTCATGATGTGGGAAAGCCAACACTGCAGAAACAGTACGAGGAAGTCAAAGAGGCCGCTGAGACTTTTCAAGTTCTGCAACTCGGTATTACTTGTGTTGAAGAGGATCGCGAAAAGGGTGAATATGGTCGTCTCTCTCTTGTCTGTATCATGCTGACAACCAAACAGAATTCTATCTGGCTCGACCATACAATATCAATCTCAGTCCACTCTTCCTCTATGATAAAGTCTTCGATCTAGAGCGGAATTTCACTTTTTCCAGCTCCGCCACTCACTTCCTTCAATCCAATGGTTTTGATATCGGCGCCGTCTTCTCACGTGGTGTTCCATACCTATCAGAGGAGGAGGAGATTCAGACCCGTCTGCAATACGAATCGAGATCGGAGCGAAACGCTACAATTCCCGATCTCGTCTTTGATCCAGATGATTTCGAGGCTTTGAATTTCTACCGGGGAGCTAGAAACACCATCACTGAGTGGATTGAAGCAAAGGAGGTAGAATATACTCAATCACTTATTTGAACTTAGCTAACATTCTCAAGCCGAAGAGTACCTTTGTCAATATTGACAGTAAGAAGGGGGCATTAAATGGTTACCAGAGAAGACTGATCTATCAACTCGTTCGGAAGGAATTCCCAGACTATCGATGCTTTCCTCGTTCAGATGGAAGCTTTATGCAAGTCGAGAAGACTAACAAGGATAGAGAGGCAAAGGTATGGAGGCACACGTTCTTTTTTATATCGCTTTTCTCACTGCTGTTGCTATCTTCTCACCCTGTAGTTTACATGGAGGTATACTTAGAAGTGCTAACCATCCGCAGAAAAAAGATGAACAGGTAAAAATCTTCAACGAGCGAGTTGCCGTTCAAATGGGCATACGATTCATCTTCGAAGCTCTTTCCGGTGGTGATCTCTCTGGAATCGACCCCCTGTGGTCTTATAAGCCTGCTTCTCACGAAGAAGACACTTCTGCCAAACGTGCAGAACTGAAAGCTGAACTCAAAGATCTCACTGAAAGACTCCAAGAGAAACAGCATGTCATCGTCGGCCACAACCTATTCACTGATCTTTGCTTCCTCTACAAAACTTTCATCGGTAGACTTCCCGCAGGGGTTGGTGACTTTCAATCTCAAATCCATACTCTCTTCCCTATCGTTATCGACACTAAATACCTCGCTACGCACGGCAACAATTCTATGAACCCTCGCAGCAATCTTAAGGAACTACTTGTCCCGCTTCAAAAGATTCACAAACCACTTATTGTGCTTCATGAAGATCACAACTCGTATGGATCTACCATCGGCAAGAGCCACGAGGCAGGATTTGATAGCTGGATGACAGCAGAACTCTTCACCAAACTATCAGCCAAACTCTACGCGGAGAACGGTGCCGACTACATCGACCACGAAGACGACCTTGGAGATTCCGAATCCTCTTCATACGACGATGACGACGTTGGTGGCGCACCCCTCCTCTCCTCTACTTCCAACACCACTACCCCCATCCCGGCCTCGCTCCAGCTAAACAAGTTCGCCGTCCTAGCCATCGAAGATCATGAGCCCGAGATTAAATCTAAAACTAAACGATCCGCCAGCTCAAAAACAGTGGCATTTGCAGACCATGGACCATCGCAGTGGATCCCGGATATGGATAATCCGTTCTGGGATGTGTATGCGAATAAGTTGAGGGTGAATGCTGCGGAAGGGGGGGTTTGTGATTTAGATGCTTTTCCGGAACAGAGACCGGAGGATAGGGTCAAGGTTCTTGATGCTAGGTGGTAGGCTGTAGGGTGGGGTTGGAATGGGATGGGATGGGATGAGAAGGGAGGAGGAGAGTGCGCGTCTTATGGTTAGTTCATATCATACCATATCGAGGTTAGATGCATATGAGCATACGTTCTCCACATCTATCTAGGTGACGTTAATGTGAGTAGATAGACAGAGGCTTACGAATAACGATCCAAAATAAAAGATTAGCTTCCTTCAAACATTAAGTCCATTATACTGCAACTCAAATCGAGGTTTAAGAAGCATGCGATACCAAATTGTCAATGAAAGACATTGAGTGTAATGAATCATCACGTAGAGAGAATGTACTATTAGCAGCGCTTGCGACTATACATATATACATACAAATGTATTAAACTATTATTACACAAACTAGAGCAGCATTTTCGAATATGAATAAAACTAGACAGACACAACGCAGTTGCATGGCATAGCATAGATGGTATTGTATATGTAGACCGGCTACTAATCGATAAAACCTCCACGAGAGGAGCAAATGATACACAGACAGAGAATGCAGCATCACAGCACAATCAACAGTTTCAGTTCCAACAAAGAACACGCATAATGTAGATAACAACAATACGCCCGACTTCTCTTCTCTTCTATACCACACTAGACTTTCGCATCACATCTACCACCATACGAGTGGGTAACAACTATTCCATTCCATTTCACACATAGTATAATATAATGTGCTATAATCACCAATTACCATTCCATTCTACTCCCAACTATGCGTTTGTTTGTTTCCTCGATCGATCCATCAATCATATCGTAATGTCCAACAACCGATGCCAAGTATGTATATATATGTAAATGCCCGACCCACCGACCTGCCTACCGTCAAACTCCATACCGTACGATCCGACAATAAACTATCCGTATCATAATCCCCACCTTCCCTCACAGAGAGAAGAAACCATATATATCCATTTCTCCCTTAAATACTAATCCCCGGCCTTCCCTGCGTCTGCGCCTTCTGAAACTGATACAACAACCCCAAGACCCCCGCCCCCGTCGCCCTATCCGCCTCCTCCTCATCCTCCTCGTCCTCCCTCCCCGTTGGCGAAACCTCCCACGTGGACTCGCCCAGGCGCGCGACGCTTTCCTCCCCAAGCCGGTCTTTGTTAATCGGGCGGCCGAGCTCGTCGTCTTCAACCGGCTCTTCGATGATGTTCGTGCCGCGCCGCGCTTGATAGCGTGACCGCGAGTTGCGGCGTATGTACCCGGAGGACGAGGGCTGGTGGTGTGGGTCCAGCAGGATCGACGCCATAGGGGAGCCACCGCCGCCGGTGGCTTGGAAGCGGGGGGTGCGGCCTGCGCGTTGGGGGTCGTTGGGGCGGGGTTTAGCTGGGGGGCCGAGTTCGCTGCGGCCGAGGCGGGAGGCGTGCATGTCTGCGGCGAGGGTGGGAGACATTAGGCCTGGGAAGGCTGGAGGGGGGTGGAATTGTTGGCGGGTGCCGGGGGGATGGTGGCCTGGCACGCCGGTTTTGGGGTTGAGGAGGTAGTTGTCGATGAATCCGTAGTATGAGGCAGCCATTTTGCCGTGTTTGGTGGAATAATAATCTTCGCGTACGTCGGCGTTGACTTTGCCTTTCTGTTGGGTTCGTCCGATTCCTTTCTTGAAATCGAAGACGGCGAAGGAACACACGTAGCCTAGTCCATCTACGTGGACGGTAAATTCTCTGAAGAAGTCGATGATCTGGTCGGAACACTTGGGTAGGCTGAACCAGAGCATAAATGGCGTGATAATGATGCTAAGAACTTCTTCTATGAAGATCACAACTTTAAGTTGGTAAAGCGTAGAGAATTCCCGCTTGATCTCGTCGCTGTGGAGTCGACCTTCCCAGTGCGTTGGCATGTAGTGGGTATAGTCGACTACATTCCGTAGAGCATACTCTGGATCGAAAACGAGGTTTTCATCCGGTATCATACCGTTTGTGATAGCCCAAAGTGGACCGAACACTCCAAGATAGAAAAGTGCAGACCTCTCGGGGGTGATGTCGAATCCAAGGAAAACCTCTGGGTCCCACACAGTCGCAATGACCAAAACCGATACTATTGCACCAGCTACGAAGGTTATAAATCGAGCCATGTGGACCATTTTGACCTTCGGGAATTGATCTAGGTATCGTGATGCGAATGGAAATGACATGTTTATCCGTTTGTTAAACAGATGGTGAAGCTCGTTGAATTCTCTGAATTTCCATTCCGCAAGCGGAGTATAAGAGCGCGATCCTAGAGCGGCAGGATTTTTGTGATATTCCTAAACGTCCTGTTAGCGAAGACGGTACACGCCAGTTGTAGGAGGCTTCATACGTTAAAGTATCTCAAGAAGTACACAATCACAACATATATAACAATAACAGGGGCGCAGATGACGTTCATAAAGCCGGCAAACAAGAACCTGTTTCGCAAGCCGTCGCTCAACTCCCTGCGGTGCGAGTCTTTCAATATCAGCTGTCTAACTTGCCCAAACTCATTGAAAACGTAATCTAATATGCACCATTCTAAATTCCATTCTAAGGTTCGCGAAAAAAGCTGTCGGCCGTGCAAAAATGGGAATGGTAATGTAAGGTCCAGTAACTCCTTGTTGAACATGGCAATGAGATAATTCTCCTTCCTCATTAGCCGATTAGCAATATCGTGAGCATCGAGTCGTTGTTTGGATTGGGTTCCTAACGCCCATTTCCTGTTGAATGGCGAAGTCTTTTCCGTTGTGATAGGATGCGCATCTCGCAGAGCCATAATTCTTCCGACAATCGTTTGCCATGACACAGTTTGCATGTCATTGTCTGGGATTTCGAGTAGGTAGGTATAAAAGTCACGCATCTGCATCAAGCCGGGCAGGTCGATCAAGAGTTGATAGACTCTGTAAAGTACGTATAAACAGAGCAGCCAGATCGCGACATTTGGCATTCCCGATATCTTCTTCGTACACTGCGGCACTAATACCTCCTTCAAGCTGTGGGCATGTTCGCGGTGTATTTTCTTGTAATCGATACATTGTGTAAGGAAGGTCGTAAATACTGCTACGAAAATAAGTGTGCTGATAATAATTAGTAACTTGCGTAACTTCTGAGTGATAGACATACAGAAGGTTTATAACTTTGTCGAGGACTATGCACCAAATCCCAGATCCCTCATAATAGACATATACAGACTTGATGAATTTATCAAGGTTCATCACATTAATCCATCGCCACATTGCTTTGTCTCGAGGGCTCCCTGTCAGCACTCCGGTAGGTTGATATGAGGGCTGCCGCGAACTCGAGGTTGTTGTTCCAGCTTCCCCATCTCGATGTAGCTTCTGTTGTGTCTGCGTAGCCTCCCACAGAACACGATTTTCTCTTGTAGATGGTCCTGGTATTGGTGCTGATCTCTTCTGTGATGAAGTGTGCCTAACCCGAGCCTGATTTGGGGTGATCGGTCCGCGATGATCGTTACCCTCGATCAATAAAGAGGCGGGCACATCATCATCGGGATCTTCTTCTAAGAGTCGAGGAGACTCAGCTAGTAACCTCCCTAGGTCTCTACCTTTGCCTTTCTTATCAAATCTGGGTTTCATCGGAGTTTGCTGCGGACCAGGTAGAAATGCTGTACTCTCTGTTGTAGATTCCGCATCGAAGACCTCCGCCGGATTCCCCAACTCGTGGGCTGGAAACCCAAGATTCTCTTCATCAAGAGACATTCCTGCCCGCTCTTCTAAGTCTGGTTCGGAGGCTTCATCGTGTGCTCGTATCTCGTCGTATATTGATCGGCCTTGCGGATTTGTAGGTAGAAGCCGCGAGAGAATGTTGGAGGCCATCATTGTTGGGAAATTGTATTCGAAATGCTCGAATGAGATAGAATATATGCGCTCGAATCGGTATTAATGAGTGTCGGAAATGCTAAGAAATGTGGTCTGCGAAAGGGTGTAGTCAATGAACTATCGTTCCGGTCGAAGGTTGAATAGGCTGGAAACGGTCAAGTGAACATGGGCGTATCTGCGAGAAGTTGTATGTCGAATGCGAGATGATACATGGCTGGGAGAGTCCAGTCATAAAGCAAGTCAGCACATCTCCGAATCACCAGGGAGTGTCGAGAGCAGACTGTAGAGAAGGAAAGATAAAGAGCACGAGATAGTAGGTGAGTGACTGAATGACCTACCGTGCCTACTTACATCGCCCATCCCTACGCAAGCGCGGTAGAAGCCGTGTGCCACACTTTTCCGTTATCTTATCAGCCGAAGATGGTCTAGCGGGTTTGAGGCCACATGGCCGAACATGGAAACTAAAACTGCTCTTGTGTTTATAGGTCCAGACACAGAAAACGTTCAACTATGATACATAATCTCCTATGCTTGTAACGGTAATACGAAGAACTGCAACATCATGACAACCGACTACTTCCTTTCGCGGAAGGTACCGCATTCTGGGTTAAGCGACGCGGGTGATCCATTGGCGAGTCCTCAACTTTCGAGAGCCAACCCACTATCGTCGAAAGTCACGAGTGTCCTCTCTGCCTCATATGCGGACTCAGACATAAGAGATGCCCTGTCTTTGTTGGACAAGCGTGGCTTGCAGAATACTGCGGAAACCCGGCGTCAATTGAGATTAGATGTCCAGAAAGAAGTCATCGAAAGCAATGGCGATATTATCCGTGAATTCGGTCGTGTTGCAGAGGTATGGACCTCTCACTGATGCATAGTGAAACCCGTTTCTCACCTAAACCAGCAACTCAAACGAATTGGCCTTACAATTGCTACCTTGAATCAAGGATGTGAGGAGATGAAGCGGCACATATCTGCTGCTCACCAAGAAACTGCGCCAGTCTTGGGAGAAGCTTCCGAGCTGATGAAGCAAAAGAATCAGGTTGAAACGAAGCAAGAACTTTTGAACGCTTTCAATGCACACTTTGTCATGTCAGAGGATGATATTGCCACTCTCACTTCCACTGCAGAACCTGTGAATGATAGGTTCTTCTCTATTCTCACAAGAGCGAAGAAGATTCAGAATGATTGCGAGATTCTTCTTGGAACAGAAAACCAACGATTAGGCCTTGAGATTATGGAGCAGGTCTCGAAGAATGTCAATGGCGCTTTCCAAAAGCTTTATCGTTGGATCCAACGTGAATTCAAATCTTTGAATCTGGAGAATCCACAAATAAGTTCCTCAATACGACGAGCTTTGAGAGTTCTCGCCGAACGGCCCTCGCTATTTCAAAGTTGTCTCGACTTCTTTGCTGAAGCTCGAGAAAATATATTATCCGATGCATTCTACACTGCACTTACTGGCACTACTATTGGAGGCGAAGAAGATCCCTCGATAAAGCCCATTGAACTAGCCGCTCATGACCCCCTTCGTTACGTTGGAGATATGCTAGCTTGGACGCATTCGGCGACGGTGAGCGAAAGAGAAGCTCTTGAGGTACTATTCATATCAGATGGCGACGAGCTCGCCAAAGGCATCCAGGCTGGCCTGGAAAGCGAGCCATGGAATCGTATTTCAGACGGGCAAGATGGCACTGCGCATTTTGATGGTTTGAAGGCACTGAACGAATTAGTCGATCGTGATGTGGCAGGTGTTGCAAGAGTCCTTCGTCAACGAATTGGTCAAGTAATACAAAGTCATGAAGAAACAATTATGGCGTACAAGATTGCCAACCTTCTGAATTTTTACCGTACTACATTTGCCAAGTTACTCGGGAATGATTCCGCTCTTCTTGAGTCTTTTGTGACACTGGAAGAATCAGCCATAAGCCAATTCAGGGCGTTAATGCGCGATCATGTTACCGGTCTACAGACCGACACCCAGGTTGCTCCAAAAGATCTCGGACCACCTGACTTCCTCCAAGAGGGACTTAAGCAATTAACAGCTATCATGAAGACATATGATAGTTCCTTTACGTCTCCAGACACTCGGGAAGCGGACTTCGAGCCTATTCTCGAAGAAGCGTATGATCCATTCATAAAGGGAAGCGAGAGCATTGCGAAAAATCTCAAGCTACCCTCAAGTACAATTTTCTCCATCAATTGCTTGTTAGCTGCGCGAAGCACATTAACTCCCTTCGACTTCACGACTGCACGTGTGGAAGAGATAAAAGACACAATAGAAGAGCATGCAACAGGACTCATAGAGCATCAGTATTCGTTCTTCCGTGAGAATTCCGCCTTGCAACCATTACTTCAAGCTCTAGCACCCTTGTCAGATACCAAAGAGGACCTTCTTAGCATAAAGTCACTCGAACCATTTAAACCAGAGGCACTGGTGCAGGCAAGTCAGACATTGGATGACTTCCTGCCATCGGCATTGATGGATGCAATGGAGAACTTGAAGCAGCTCCAAAATGCAACTTTGGTCAGACAAATTACCGAAGAGGCTGCAGAAAGATTCTGCGATGACTTCGAGAAAGTGGAAGAGAAGCTCATAGCTGCGGATGAGCTTCTCGTGGCTGAGGGAGATGGTGATGCAGAACAATTAAGATCACTGTTCCCAAGGACTAGTGGGGAAATCAGAGTTTTGCTTTCCTGATCCCATATGTAGTTGAGATCATCGATGAGTTGAGTTGGGGCTAAAATATTATGTTCACCATGATTTAGAAAGCGGCAGAACACCAAGATTGTGTAGCGTGAATTATCTGTGATCTCCGTCTCATTAGGAATCATCAGGGGATGGGCTATACTCACTCCCTCACTACGCCGTCTACTTCCATCTTGAGAAATTTATCTCTAATTCAAATTTTGATATTTCTTCCACAAAAAGGTTCTAATTGTACTCCATGTCTAAATTAATTCCAAATAAAGCGGTAGCCGGCTGCCGACTATATCCTCAATAGTTCTACTCTAGAACAATCTTCTGAATAGGTTCCTCGGTCATCGTCACATCTTCCATCAGTCCATGTACGTACGCTTCGCCTACCAGCCTCCAGTTAGAGCTTTTATTTCCACCCTTTCTCAACACCATTGGTACCTTGGCCCCTGCAACTTTCCAAATTTCGTCACCAACTTCCAGTGCCTGGGCCGCAATTCCAAGATACCCCTTTTCAGTTCGGAAAAGTCTCCTACCAGAATAAGCCACCCGAAATGCTTCATAGAATTGACGGTAGCCCTTATCCAGTGATTGTTTTTCAGGAAGCTCAAGATCTTCCTGAGCAGCAACCTCAATAAGGTGCTCTAATGTATCCCACGTGGGAACGAATCCTTTGTTATGCCTATGCTGCGAGAGAGCAACAATGAGGTCTTTGGTTTCTCTATACAAACTCTCAAGATAAGGCAAGTCAGAATCTTTTTCCTCAAGTGCGTAGTCGTACGCAAGGCGAAGTTCCGAGACTCTTACTGCGGCGAAATATTGAAAAGCAGTTCGCGCCTCATTCGTCGCGGGGAGCTTCCGAAACGTATCCCTGATGAGGGTCCGCCAGAATGCTTCAAAGTACGACTCTACCTTTTCGCTGGGATACTTCTGATCTGGGGACCGGTCTAGGAGTTTGAGAATGTCAGTAAATCTGAATTTATCGCCCATGATTTCGTCTTGGGTTACACTGCAATCGCAGATACTGTCGAGCCTTTGGCCCGAAATTGTGAGGAAATTACGCTCTGCTGGTGGTGGAAGTGGTGGGGTGGAGAATGGCAGGTTGCTGCTGGTATCCCATCGTTCTGCACCTGGTTTTGGTCGAGGATTTCCGTTCAGTGGCTGTGGATACAACGCGGAGCCGAAGTCTGGTACCCAAGAAGGCAGTTTTCCTTGAGCTCGAATAGAATTTGCTTTTACCAGCGAACGATCCTCCACCAGGGAGAGGATGTTCAAATCTCCAGTTTCCGCAATGATTTCCCACGCCGCTCTCGTGTATACCTCCTCGACACTCACATCCGCGCCATATTTGGGCATCATATCCTCCGGGATCACCTTTCCACTCTCCCGCCAAATCCCATACACCCCATAAAGTCTATCCTTCGAATTCGTAGCATCGAAGAACCTCGCATAATACATTAGCTTTTCCAACCCCAACTGCCTACTCCTTTCCTCCTTCCCAAGTTTCATCGTCTCCCTCATCGACTGAAATACCGACTGATTATTCATTGTATTATTCACATACACCGTCCCGCCCGCCCTATTTCCATCCTCCTCCTCCTCCTCCTCCTCCTCCTCATCCGCCGACTCCACCAAAATCTTCATCAACGTCGTCCCCAACCCCGTCTCCTTCAAAAACGCCGCACACGCTACAATATCCTCCCATTTAACCAAATCCCCCCCGCAAACAACCGTAATCACCGGCGGCAGAAACGCCTCCTGCACCACCCAGATGCGGCGAAACCACGTGCGCTGCAGAAATGCTGCGTACTCAAGCCACTTCCAGCTCTCGATTTTCGGAATCCCGAGTGTTTCGTACACGCCCCAGTCCTCCACATCGCTGATCTGCACGCCGGCATATCGCGATGGTGGGATGGAAGCGATGAGTGTCATCACTTCGATCGCGTACGAGGAGTGGAAGTCTGCTTTCCCGAGCCAGATTATCACATTCGTGCAGGATGAATAGATGTCGCCCATGATAGAGACTTGGATTTGGCGCTCCTCGATGTCGTTTTGGTTGATGCAGATGCCGTCGATCCAGAGGAGCGGTTCGCGCCGGAACGCATTTTTGCTGAATTCCAGGAGCGCGTCGAGGAGGTTGTCGGTTATGTAGAGAGGGTGCGAGTTGCAGATGATCAGGTGCTTGGGCTGGCCGTCGGTTTTTTGGGTTAGTTCTTCGGGCGTGTCGAGACCGTGGTAGAGGGGGTCGCTCCAGGTGTAGGAGAGACAGGAATAGGCTGGTAAGGATGAGAGGGGGTAGGTGGTTAGGGTGCAGCGGATGGGTTGTTCGAGAGGTACGGAGTCGAGGTGGAGGAGGCGGATGGATTGACTGTTGAGGGATTTTGGGTAGATTTTTGCGTGGGAGGTTGTCATTGTGTTATTGTCAAGGTTTACGACCATCTTGTTCTCATATGTACCACCTAGTATATGGGCTGACTCGTCATCATCAGTCCAGAATGTGGCATCTCACGTTGGTATATATGCAGAAAACGAGAGATTTTGGGGGCGAAACTCGTTTCAGGTCTGACAGCAATGTATGCATGCAACCACACCAACTGGCGCCAAAAGCCCCCTGCTTGCCCCACTACATTGGGCTTTTTTGTACTTCCCACGGAATGGGTTTTTGGGTCATCGGATATTTAACAACGGCCGTTGTGTTCAGCCCATCTAATTATGGCTACATGATATCTTGGCATAAAATTACATATTTTCCCTTTTCCAACCGTTCCCATTCCCTTCCTATCCAAACAGTCCCAATATTCCCTTTTCCTTTGCTCGTAAATGCAATGCAATGTGAAAATGCAGTAGACTATATACAATAAGAAATAAAAATAAATCTCAGGCCATCTCCTCTAATTAAACATAAGATAAACGCCATCCTCACTAAGCAGCCGCTCTACTTCTTCGTACAGTCAGCACAAGGATTAGGATTAATCTCCTTAACCGTCTGCTTCGCATTACACGCCTTGGTACTCCCCTTCGGCGGGCAAAACAACGTCGGCAGATCTTGACTGCCCACTTGCTCACTCTTCGATTTCGCCGCCTTGCAGCGCGTCTTGGTACCGACGCACGGTCGGCCCAGCGCCGGACATTCATTCAGACATTGTTTTTCCTTGGCGCCGCCGACGCACGACTTGGTTGAGATGCAGACTTGGCCGTCTTCGCAGTCTTCTTTGGTCTTGCATTTCTTGACGGTGCTGGAGGCGGGTGCGTTGCGGGATTTGGAGTCGCCTTGTGCGGGGAGCCCGGAGTCGAGTTGTTGGAGGATGGTGTTGGCGATGGTGGAGGAGGTGAGGGAGTTTAGATAGGTGGTTAGGTTGGCGGTGTTGGCGGGGATGGTGGAGGGTGGTGCGGCGAATGAGGTGGTGTTTTGGCCGGTGGAGGAGAACCCCGTGGAGCCTTTTACGCAGAGGCTGGGACTTTTCCAGATAGCGTCTGCGGCGTATTGCCAGAGGTTGGTGTAATTATAAACAGTGTCGGGTGTGTAGTAGATACGGCAATCGGCAGCTTCGTAAGCAAATTGTAGAGGTACTGTCTCGCCTTTGCGGATTTGGTCGCGCAGATTAATGTCGGCAAAGTAGACGAACACGTCCATTGCTTCGGTACGATTTGGAAGGAAGTTCGCGTCTGGCGAGCTTTGATTTTGGAGAAGTTGTTGTGCGAAGTCGATGTTTGCATCGAGAGTATCGGTGGAGTAGTCGAGTGCACCGCGGGACCCCGCTGGAGCTTGCATTGGGCCAGTGGATGGTGTTCCACCTACGGCGACAACCTTAACTCCAGCTTCGTGGCGCATCATTTCTATCAGAAGTGCACAGGATGAGTGGCATATACCGTCAGAAAGCTGTACAATCAATTAGTAACGTGTCAATTACATGAACATTTCAAGTGTTACTCACGATGATGATGTCTTCAGCCGCAAAGGCTGGGTCAGCATTATCAGGGGCTGGATTTGCTGCATAACCAAAGACTGCAAATGGAGTATCCGTGCTGTCTAGACCTACGCCCGATGCGTCAAAAATAGGGTTGGAAAGATCGTAGCGTTGCTATCAATATTTGTTAGTAAACAGATCATGGATAATAGAACGGCGAAGGGTAAACTTACGACATTGGTATAGTTGTCACCATCATATTGATTGGGTCCGAAGAATTCCGGCCAGCTCGTAAAGTTTTGACCCGTCGCCGCATTCAGACGATCCGTGATGACCCATTCATCAGAAGAGAGCTCATACTTTGTCTCGTCATCTTCGGACAATCCATCCCAGAACTGGGTTATAGTATTACCCATCACATCCGCAGCATGATGAGCACGCATTCTCGAGCCGGCGAAGGGGTCGATGTTCGGGAAGAATTGTTTGAAGGTGTCGATTGCAAGCAGAGATTGGCCCCCATAATTTTGCTGAAGATCTATCACCACTTTTTTCAGACCTGCTGCTTTCGTCCGGGTGATAAAGTCACTGATCGCTGTCTGGAAGGTGGCAACCGCATCACCCTCGACGTCGAAGCTTGGAATACTAAGCACCGCGATGGATGTAGAGTTCAAGAAGTATCCTGATCACTGGTTAGAACACCGATCTAGACTTGGGCTGACGAATAGGTTGGAAAAGGCATAAAAGCTCACCAGAAACGACACCATCGCCGAAGGTCCCCAAATCTTCCTGAGCAACATCTGGTACAGCAGGGTAAGCAGAGTTATCCCAACCGGTTACCGTCGAATTGTCTGTGGATGTAGAAGAATCATCAGTAGAATCATCAGTAGAATCATCAGTAGAATCATCAGTAGAATCATCAGTAGAATCATCGGTGGACGAGTCATCTGTTGAATCATCTTCATCATCAGGGTTGAATGAGGCTGGATAAAACCCTAGGACAAAGTAGTTGTAGAAATCGCCTCCAGTCTGTAAGGGACCTGTTGGGCCGGGACTATTGTAAATAGCAAGATAGTTCTCAGTAAAAGAAGTTCCGTTTTCGAGCGTAAATGTGATGTTGTCTCCAGGATAAAACGTCGCTCCACCACTGAATACGTTGAAAAATCCCTGAATATCTTGCGCGGCGCTAAGCACTAGCTGATTCCAGTCCGAATTAGCCTCCAGAGTTCCTTGTGAGTTCAAAGCCGCAAATTCTGAGAGATAGCTTGTAGCATCTCTGCCATTGATGGTAGCTATGGCGGATGGTTGAAAGGTTGTAAAATAGTCACTGTCAAAAAGATCATCCGCCAAGAACACCTTGGGGACTTCTTGGCCATCAACTGAGAGCGACACAATGTCTCGTGGACTGGCAAAACTGAATGCAGAGAGGATACCCGCGAGAAGGTTGACATGCCCGTCATGCGCTTCGTAAAGTAGTGTTTGAAGCGCAGCCTCGAATTCGTATTGATTCGCAAATCGTCCTTCATTGATGGCGGTTTGAAGTTGATTCAGGCCACCGATGAGATCTACAGCGGGTTGCTGATAAGTGGCAGGTGGATTTTTGAGATATGTTAATGTAGATTGAAATTTGAAGGTGTCATTGTAGTAACTCAGAAAACGACTGGCAACAGCTTGGTTGAAGGGAACGCTTGTAAGGCACTCGAACGCTAGACTTGCGTTGAAAAGGAATGTATCTATATGCCCATTAACTCTAGGTCATCGCTTTCATGTCGATGTATAAACTCACTTGGATCATTCACAATATCTCCACAGGCTGTTGATGTTGAGTCCCGAGCGCTCAATGTGGCAGACGGTAGAGGCGTAGGGCTTGCTGCAACCTCTCGTCCCGCAGTAAGTGAGAGCAACAGCAGCTGAAATAAGCTAAAAACACGCATTTTTCTATTATGTAAACGGTATTAAAGAATGAATGGCAGCCACCTCATGGCTTTTTAGAATCCAAATTATTGTAGGACAGCGCGCCGACTTCATAGATGAAATAGTCAAGAGTGGGTGATGGATCCACCAGGGTTTGGTGCGGCTGAAATCTCATAAGGCAAAGTACGCTACACAGCCTACGCTAGATGGCAAAAGGCAGGTTTGTCATACGCGTGCATGGCTTCATTTAAGTCTAATGAGATTTGGGCAGGGTCAGCACGATGTGTCAATTCTGATTGGCATTGATCCACTGGGAGCCCATGTGCTGGGTGAGATTTTGGGGGCCGAAGTGATGATCTTTACGAACAACTGGAAATATGAATAAGCTTACCCACTCTTGAGGCTGTATAAAGAACATGATAGCATGCAAAACAGGGTTTTTGAGTCAGCCTCGACGGAATAAGAAAATAGTTAGATCTATATCAAGGTGTGAAGGAAGGATGATATTGCAGGGCTTGAGACGAACGAAATGAAGACCATGCGCCACGACCATACAGCGGTAACAAAAAATATACGGTTTCAACATAATACATTTCGACAGTAAAGCAAATAAGCATTCCTCTTTCCATCTTGGTAGACTGCAAAGTTCCCATAGCTTTACAATCGACTCGACTTCGGCGATGTTGGCTAGGGAAATACCGTCGAGAATATGCAGGGTCGCGAAAAAGAGTGTCTTGGAGCATACACGGCACGATGAAGCCCCATGCATTGTGTTCATCGGACAAAAAACCGGTCCCGAACCCAAATCAACAATAGCGTCTGGTTGCGCTGTCCGCCCACATATATTGAGATGTCTTGATTGGATTACGGCTGGTTCGTCCAGCCATGACCTCTCCCCGCACACAAGATCACACATGAATGCTTTCAAACTATTGGGAACACCCGAAACGTTTCAACGACAATTCATCGTGGGAGTTAGCATCAAATCTCGCTATCGCATTCGCTTCGAGGACGCTGCCGTTGTGTTTCGGACGAGTTTGAGCTTTCCTTGCGTGGATAACTTTGTGCAATATTGCACCCGGTGGTTTCTGATGTCCAAACAGTGCCAGAATTCCGTGCTTTACGTGAAAAATGCTGCTGAAACTGTGAAGTATACAGGATTTCTTGAGTGGTGGTCTATAGAAGCTTTTGAGGTCCACTTGCTAGATGCCGTAGAAGTTAAGGTTAATCGTTCGCCGGCGAATTCCTCGATTCGCTGACTCAGCGGGTAAGATTACAGGATGATTTGACTTGCCTCTCTCGCTTCTCCAACGCAGAAATAACATGCGATGAGAATGCCCAACACGCAATTAGATATCGAGCGATTATAGTACCTCTTTTGCAATAAATTCTTCATACCTAGAACTGTAGGACAAATTGATATCACATTGTTCCCCAAGGTCGGCCATTACGTTGCTATCTTCGATCTACCTTCTTCATACGGCATAATGTTATTCTGTGTTGTAGGCATCAGCCTTAAATTTACATCATCTTTGAATTCGGATACCAATCAAGCTCGGTTGTTCACATTTGACGCGTAGCAGATGAGGGGAAGCGCCGCTCATTGGACAGATCCTGCTTATGACATGCAGCCAAGGGGTGTTGATGACCAAGAACCTGAGATCGTTATCTTTTGCTAACGTTTTGCGGCTCGACACGACGACGACGACGTCGTATATGAATTGACTCGTACGCTTTTGATGTACTTTCTGCAGGAATTGTATCTTTGCTGAGCTGTTCTCACCCCGAATACGCACCTAGCGACCTATCAACTCTACCTGTGAGCTGGCCATGACGCGGCCGGAACATTCATCAATGGAGAGATACGATTCAGACAATGATTCATTTAGTGATGCGCATAGTCCGACTGATGGCTACTTCAATTCAAGTCGGCCCCCCTTAAACATGCCTCCAGACAATCAACCGCCACCAGCCTACGTCGCCTCTATGGAAGCTTCTCCAATCTTATCCAAACCTCAACAATCTACTCTTGAGTACAACACATTTTTGCAAAACCGCATCGAGCAAGACCATAGAGTGCCATCACAGAGTATGGGCAGACCAGTCGACACACCAAATACCGACGATAGGAATACGCTTTGGCGAACTCAGAGACTAAGACAATCTTCCCATTCGCGGATAATCATCAAGGCTTTACTTGCCGTGGCTCTTATGCTCGCAATTCTCACTTCCCTGACGAGTATGTTTCACCAGAGAAGGACTGTGAGTACTAGTTTCATGCATTTGACTATATCCCATCACTCGGAGTTGTGGTGACTCATTGACTATCTGTTCATTCTCAAAAATTCGTTACAATTCTGCTTTGGAGATTATTTTCCTGTAACTTTTGTGGAATATCAGAAAGTGGTCAACGGATTAATGGTCTCCTTGGTGGACGAATTTACTTTTGAAGCTAATCATGATCACAGCACCCTGGTCACAGAGATGGAAGTCCTCCCGGGCAAAGCCCAATCCATGATGTTAGTCCTTACTGCCCATTCGTTGCGAGAAAGGAGCAGTCCGTCTACGAAATTGCCGCCCCTAGAGGATTGGTCGTCATTCAAGACTTCTACAACGAGGATAGGTCCCATTACATGCAACATGTGAAAACCACAGGAGTTGTCCACATCCAAAAATTGGCCAAGAACTCAGAGCGTGGAGACAAGCCACATTTCACTGTTGATGTCAAAGTCAGTGATCCACAGTTGGAGGTCCTTAAATCGTGGGATGTAGAAAAGGGTACATTGCGTGTGAGCACACCATTGCACGAGAATCTGGATTCGGGTCGTCCGGCTTGTATTGCTCTCGAGATCACGGCCTGGTTACCGGAAGGTACAGAATTTTCACAATTCGTTCTTGATTTGGTTACCCTGTCAATCGTGTCAGGCGACGATGTAGACATCAAGGTCTCCTCGGGCACGCTACTGAAAACTGTCTCTGGCCATGTCAAGTTCGCTCCCGGTTCAGATTCATCTGCCTATTTTCCAATAATGTACGAAAGTGACATTCCAGTACGAAATAAGGCTCGGTTCAACTCTCGTCACATTACAGTCGAAACGGCTTCTGGTAGAATTGAGGGTACATACCCTATTTACGATCTTCTGAAAATATCTTCCGTCTCTGGAGCCATCAGCGTCGATGTCTATCCCGAGGCCGTGCTCAAATCCGCACCTGCGCCTGCTACCCTAGACATCAATACATCATCCGGTAGGATTGAAGTACGATCACCCATCAGAGATCCCAGTGCTACCTACCCTCGCGAGTACGTCACACGAGTTAAATCCATGTCCGGAGCTATACAGGGTGACTTCTACGTTGGGTCTATCGGGACTTTCCACACAGCATCGGGTCGCATACAGCTTGTGATCAAACCAGTTATGCCGGCTACGACCGATGATGATGATAACACGGAGAACGTGTTTCGAACGGACTCTATGAGCGGGGCGACGCAGGTCACATTATTGGAGCCTTCCTTCGTCCTCCCATCAATGGCTACCCAAGGGCTCAGCGAACTAACTGCCGATAACGACATGGAGCTCTACAAAAGCAAACTACGAACTTTCTTCTCGTCCCACAAAAGCACATCCGGTAGGGTGGAAGTCTATTACCCACCACAATGGATTGGACACATAGCAGCAACCACAGTATCAGGAAGAATCGAGGTTTCAGGCGAAGGAGTGGAGGTCATCAAGCGAGACAATGGATGGGTCCACAAGAAGCTGGAAGCTAGAAAAGGTGTGGAGAGGGATGAGGACGGAGGTCGTGTTACTATGGAGACGGTCAACTCTGTTATTGTTTTTGATATCACTCATTGAATGATGAGATCTTAGATCTTGGATCTTGTGGCTAAGGTGAAAAGAGGACTGAGGCATCCGGCATACATCTAGTTGAGGATAATATTGAGGTTGGATTACGTTTTCTTTGGGTAGAATTTATCCTAAGGATAAGTGAACAGGGGAACAAAATATCCAATTCTTTTTTCACGTAAATTCGAATTCCAGAGAATTTGACTGTCTAAGGATATGAATGGATGCCGTAGAGTATGAATGTCGTAGACGGTCTGAATCTCCCAAAGAATAATTATCAATTGACTTGGAAAGAGGGCGGAGAAGGTAAATGATTTCCGGCGCAAACCTCCCAGAAAAAATCAGTGTCCCAAAAGTGTCAATTTTCTTGAGGATGAGGTTGATACTGATCTTTCACAAGGTGCGTTTCTCCCCCTCCAAGCTGTAAAACCCAATCTCTAGCCGCCTTGAAATAAGTATAAAATAAGATACCAACAAGTAATTGGATGCTCCCAACCCTTCGAAGCAATTATCCCCGAAAAGCCAAGCCCCCCATTATCTCCTTCTTTAGCATTTCCCCAGCGCCAGCCATCGAAGCAGAATCCACTCCACGTGTCGGCATCTACCCGCCCGATCCTATTCGCCACATCGGCTACACACATGCACACCAGAGCGCTGGGATTTTAAGCTCTGGTTCTAGATCTCCGAACAAGGTTACGCCCAACAACGTAATAATCTAAAGGTTATCCAACAACATCGGGTACCATGCACACGTTCACTACCTAACGGACAATGAACATGGAACGACTGCGTCTGCATCGCTTCGCCCCCTTGGTTGGGTTTCCTTGTATATAGGTTTGCAGAGAGCGGTGTGGTGTTCGATTTCGTGATTTTGTGGATTCGATTCGTGTCCAAGTTTCGGTGTCCAGCAAGCGCCGGCTCCGCGTTTTCCGTTCACGTTTACATTTTCTTAATTGATGTTTAAAGGGTTCTTCGGCGCTATATAGATTTGCTTTCTTTTTCTATTTCATTTCAATTGCTACACTCAGCCATCAAAATGGCTCCTCTTACCCCGCCTTCCGCAGAACCCGACGCCGCGATCCCGGGTATCAAGAAGACCATCTCCGCATGGTCCGCTCCCACCCCCTCCCACCCCGTCCACTCCCCCGCCTGGCACCCCTCCTTCACCACCGGCATCGTCCCCGTCATGTGCTGGTCCCACAATAACGAGCACCAACCGGTGCCCCTCTTCGGCGCTCTCGCCGCCGGCTGCATAGCCATCGAGCCCGACTGTCGGCTACGCGACGGCGTCCTGTACGCCTCCCACGACCTCAATGAAATCCGACCGCTCTGGACCCTCTCTAACATCTACCTCGACCCTCTGTTCGAGATCCTCACTCAGCAAAACGCATCCCGTGGAAATCCTACCCCCAAAATCGGCGTCTATGATGAAAAACCAGACCAATCCCTCCACATAACCATCGATTTCAAGTCCGTCCCCTGCGGCCACGACGGCATCCCCATCCTCCTCGACTTGCTAGAACCCTTCCGACAAGCCGGCTTTCTCACCTACTACGACCAGCGCACCGAGACTATGCATTCCGGCCCCTTAACCATCGTCGGAACCGGGGACGCAGATTTCGCACTCACGACAAACCCCGCAAACGGACGTATCGAGATATTCAAAGACGCGCGGTTTTTCAACTTCCTGCCTGAGCAGAACGCGACGAATTCTCTGTACTGTTCAGCGAAGTTGTTGAAGTCTGTTGGCTGGTTTACGGTGAAGGGCGGGTTGAGCAGAAAGCAGATTGCGACGGTGAGGAGGGAGTGTAAGGCCGTGAGAGAGCGGGGACTGATTCCTAGATATTGGGGTACGCCGGATGATGAGGGGTGGTGGAGGTTGTTGGTTGAGAGTGGGGTGTTTTGTTTGAATGCGGATGATTTGGAGAGGGGAGCGAGGTGGTTGAGAGGGTGTGTTGTGGATGGGATTGGGATTGGGGCGCGGTATAAGGAGGTTTCAGAGTATGATGATGTGGAGGAAGGTCGTGGATGTGTAGTGTTATGAG
This sequence comes from Rutstroemia sp. NJR-2017a BVV2, assembly GCA_002946415.1. NCBI lineage: Eukaryota > Fungi > Ascomycota > Leotiomycetes > Helotiales > Rutstroemiaceae > Rutstroemia > Rutstroemia sp. NJR-2017a BVV2. The sequence goes on along the minus strand of NJPS01000002.1, from coordinate 82,882 downwards.
TAGGGAGCGGGGTGATAATTATATAGAGCTGCTTTTTTGGTATTAGTTTGGTCTCAACTTTGGTTGTAGGTCCTAGAGGGAAAAGGCTTGGACAAAAAGGGGGCTTGGATATAGAATTGATCTTCGGAGTTGACTGTTGGGGATAATTAGGCATAGAAAAGGACAAAAGTAGCCTTCATAATGCATATACTAGAAGAATTTTAAAGGATGTACTTTCCAGAGCATCCAGAATACCTTACTACAACCACCAAGCATTTCCAAGGTTATTATTAAATAGACGCTGAAATGGTCATCTGGTGTACAACATGCGTACAAAGTGAGAACTTCTACCTCACATGAGAAATCATACACAACATAGTTATTTGGTTGAGAGCTCATAACTTCGAACTAACGGAGCTGAGGCGTCATTTTATTTTCAACGCCTCTTCCTTTTCACACAGCCAACAATGATAGGAATTCGCAAATCACTGATAATTTTGATCCCTTGACGCAGACAGCTTCAAGAAATGAAAGCGTTTCCCTCGAAGATACAGCCAACACCAACATTCTTGATTTGTAGTACAAGAGGTCTATATAAAGATCTTACAGACCGTTCAAGTCGAGTCAAGACGGAATGATAGTCTTTACGGATTGTGTACACTTATACACGATTGAAGTGGTCATGATATTTTCGCCACTGCGTTGCTTGGTAAGCTCATTTTGTGTTTGATTCCAAAGCATTCATCCCCGCCACGTCGCCTCGTTCACATGGAGCGGTTTTTCATTTCACATTGCATGAAGGTTCAATTGCTTGGAGAATCTGCAGAGCATTGATTGAACATCTAAGATACATCATAGCTTGCAAGATATTATTCCTCCAAACTCATCGACGGACTGGTTAAAGTCGCTTATTTCTCGTTGTCGAAGATGTAGGTCAAGTGGCAGCGTCCACAGTATTGACGGTCGTGCATGGCAGCCATGAAAACACCGGCACCGCACTAATAATTTGTTAATATTGCATGCGTAATTAGGATAAAAAAGAAATACTCACGTCTGGAGTTGGGCACTCTCTGCGGAGACGCTCGATCTTTCCATCACCATCAACCTTGTAGTACTTCAATACAGCGAGCTTGGTCTTCTTTCGCTTGTGCTTGATTTTCTTTGGGGTGGTGTAGACCTTCTTCTTGCGCTTCTTTCCTCCACCACGTAAACGAAGGACCAAGTGAAGAGTGGACTCCTTTTGGATGTTGTAGTCGGAAAGGGTGCGTCCATCTTCAAGTTGCTTGCCAGCGAAGATTAGACGTTGTTGATCAGGTGGGATTCCCTCCTTGTCCTGGATCTTGGACTTGACATTGTCGATGGTATCAGAGGATTCAACCTCGAGGGTGATGGTTTTACCCGTGAGGGTCTTCACGAAGATCTGCATGACTGCCTGCAAAGACGTTAGAATGAATGAAAATACCAATGCAGTTTCGCTGTAGACCGCATTATTAGAATGGATAACGTACCTGGACAACCTTCGAGATTGTCTTCCTAAGCTGGTCTTGTTCTTGATTTCGATAAGAAGTTCGAAAGATCTCGGCAAGTATTGAAGAAATTCCAAAGTGCGCTAAAACTTTTGGCCCGCGCTAAGGGTTCTCGCTTACGCAGCACACAACTTCAATATTCCAGATCTCTCCGGTGAACATCCATTCAACGAACGAACGACAATCGACAAACAGCCACCGATTTGAATCACTCGTCAATTCAGTAAGTTATATTTGATGTGCCACATTGAGTTTTCGCAGAGTTAACGTTTCCTCCAGAATCAGCAAAAATGGTCAAGAAGCGCGCGTCCAAGTACGATACCCTCTCCCCAATCGACGACTGCCATTTATTTCGGGAATCTCGTTGGAAAGCATGCACAAATGAAATTGGAGGCTGATTGGAATTTAGTGGACGTAACAAGAAGGGACGCGGTCACGTCAAGCCCATCAGATGCTCCAACTGCTCCCGATGCACACCCAAGGACAAGGCGATAAAGAGATTCACCATCCGCAACATGGTTGAGTCCGCTGCTATCCGTACGTAATATACCTTTTCGCCCTCCAGAATTGCGCTCCTTCGGGAACCGCTGGTGGATGACAACATAGATATTGGGACGCTTGTGCTGACTTGGATATAATACAGGTGATATCTCTGAAGCATCAGTGTTCGCTGAATACGCAGTTCCCAAGATGTACCTCAAGCTACAATACTGTGTCTCTTGTGCCATCCACGGCAAGATTGTCCGGTATGTAAAAAGCTTTGAGATGAACCTTGGTCGAACTACAAGTAAGTTTGGCCTTTCGAGAACACTTTGGCTGATTCTCTCTTTTGCAGAGTTCGTTCCCGTGAAGGAAGACGTAACCGTGCACCACCCCCACGTGTTAGGTACAACAAGGACGGAAAGAAGGTCAACCCAAACCAAGCCGCTGCTAAGACTACTACTGCTTAGAGTGTTATTGTTGGTTGGGAATGCGGAGTTATTGACTAGTATTTGGGATGTCTTTCGTCTTAGCCAGCTTTCAATGCAAGAGCATTGCTTAGACAAATACGACCTCATTGACTTAATGGATGTTTTTGATTTCACGGTGTAGTTGATGTGTTTTTTACTTGCTGAACCATTGAATACCCTGTCTCGGTCAATTCTTATAGTGTGTTTTGTATAACGTGCAATCACTTACCCGCCTGCTCGAAGTTCTTGAGGCGCGTCTCATTTGAAAATGCTGAGGGCCGTAGCGTCCTACTTAGAACTATGTTCACATTCAAAATGCCTTACCTCATACTAAATCCTCTCGCCAATTTAGCATCTCACAGAAAGTACCTGACTTGCCAAGTTCATACGAATAATCGACCCACCTTAAGAAACACAGCATATAAGTTAGAATAACCACAAACCAAGCAAATACGACCATAGATCAAGAAGAATTGGACAATCTCTCTGTCTTCCCTAAAATAGTTTCTCAAATCTAGTACAATGACACTCACGTGCCGACTAAGCGGCGAACAGGGGATCCTTCCAACCGAAAACATCTGCGGCTGATGGATAGCGATCTATATCGATATGCTGAACTGCTGTGAATACTTTGTCGCAAAACCACTCTACTGCGATGGCGTCCACGATATCTTGTGGTGACGCCAACTCCGGCTTCCAAGCCGGCACAATCAACGGTCCAGTTGATATTGGGTTTCATCACCATGTCCCTCCTGGTGAGTTGCAAAGGGTCTAAGCCTTACCAGCGCTAATGAAGGCCCCACCTCAACCTTAGAGCGAGTAGAAACTCCACCGAACCCGTCGATTGTCATACCTTTCAATCGTGATAGAGACTTTGTCAAGCGAGAAATAATACTTGATCAGATTCACCAGAAATGTGCTGTCTTAGGATCTCGGATTGCTCTAGTTGGCCTGGGCGGCGTCGGGTAAGTGTGAAACACTCTTGCATTACGGATGGCTAAGTGCTACGAAGCAAGTCACAACTTGCTATCGAATATGCGTACCGAACCCGAGACCAATCGCCGGAAACATGGGTTTTCTGGGTCCATGCAAGTAATGCCTCCCGGTTTGAACAGAGCTTCCGAGAAATCGCAAACTACGTCAAGATCCCCGGGAGGCAGGATTTACAAGTCAATATATTCCAGCTTGTGCACGACTGGCTCCGCAACGAGAGGAAGGGAAAGTGGATTCTTATACTTGATAATGCGGATGATGCTGGCTTCCTTACTCAGGCTCAAAGCACCAGTGATATTAGGCAAACGAACAGTATGGGCAGTGGAAAACCACTTGTAGCCTATCTTCCGCAGTGCCCAAATGGATCGATTCTCATAACAACACGAAGCAAAAGCGCTGCGCTAAAGCTGGTTGAACAGCGCGACATCATTACAGTTGAACCGATGGGCGAGGTAGATGCACAGGGACTCCTTGAAAAAAAATTGGGAAGAAGTAACGAAAGCAATGATGCTGTCGAGCTTGTCGCAGCACTCGAGTTTATGCCGCTTGCTATCGTTCAAGCAGCTGCATATATATGCCAAAGAGCACCGCGCTATTCTGTACAAGATTACCTTCGGGATTTTCAGAGGAGCGATCGTAAGAGAATGAGTCTCCTTAACTTCGAAGGCGAACGGCTTCGTCGAGATTGGGAAGCAAAGAACTCTATTATTATTACATGGCAAATATCATTCGATCATATCCGTAAGACAAGACCCTCAGCTGCTGACTTATTGTCACTCATGAGCTTTTTCGACCGGCAAGGAATCCCTGAGTCTCTACTTCAGAGTCGAGAGGAGCAGGGAAACTCACAGCAAGACGAGAAAGAGACCAACGACGATAATCATGCTGATCTCACCAATTTTACCGATTATGATGAAGATAGTAGTTCACAGTCTACTATAGGTGATAGATTCGAAAAGGATATCTTAGCTCTACGAGATTATTCATTCATTTCCATCGCTGCGGATAGAACCTTTGAAATGCACAGACTAGTGCAGCTGGCTACACGAAAATGGCTTCAAGCTCACAAGCAGCAAGAGAGATGGAAAAAGCAGTTTATTAAGAACCTTGACGCAGAGCTTCCGATGTGGGATTACGAGAATTGGGTGAAGTGCCAGACGCTTTTCCCACATGCACAATCAGCACTAGCTCAACAGCCGGAGGAACAAGACGTGTTAAGAGACTGGGCTTCGATACTATACAAGGCAGCATGGTACGCGAGGGAGATGGGGAAAGGTACAGAGGCGGAAGAGATGTCGATTCGGGCAATGAACGTCAGAAAAAAGATTCTTGGTCAAGAGCACAACAGTACGCTAGCTAGTATAACAATGGTAGGCTTAGTATACAGTCTTAGGGGGCAGTGGGATGCGGCTGAACAGCTAGCAGTACAAGTAATGGAAACGAGCAAGAAGAAACTCGGAGCAGATGATCCAAATACACTTACTAGTATGGTTAATCTCGTATCGATATACTATAGTCAAAGGAAGTGGGATATAGCTGAAGAGCTATGTATGCAAGTGATGGAGACGAGCAAGGAGATACTCGGAGCGGACCATCCAGCTACACTTATCAGTATAGGTTATCTCGCATCGATATACAACAACCAAGGGCGGTGGGACGCCGCTGAAGAGCTAGCGGTGCAAGTGCTAGAGACACGCAGGAAGAAACTCGGAGCGGACCATCCAGATACACTTGTCAGTATGGGTCATCTCGCGTTGATATACAACGATCAAGGGCGGTGGGACGCCGCTGAAGAGCTAGCGGTGCAAGTGCTAGAGACACGCAGGAAGAAACTCGGAGCGGACCATCCACATACGATTACCAGCATAGGCAATCTCGCAATTACGTGGAAAAAATCCGGCAGAGTAATCCAAGCTGTAAGACTTATGGAGGAATGTATAGAAGCATGGAAACGTGTCTTGGGATTTGAACATCCAAACACCTTGGCTTCCTGCTCAGCATTGGCTGCATGGAAGGCCGAGTTAGAGGATGACGACGAGGACGACGATGACGACGATGACAACGATGACACCGATGATGACGAAGGTGAAGAAGGTGAAGAAGGTGAAGAGATGGGGATGGAGATAAGGAGCAGACGGGGTTCTCCGACTAGGAGAAGAAAGAGGCTCACGCATGTTTGGCGAGATAAATGAAATCCTTTACGGACTGGGACTAAATTCTACTTGCTGTGACGATTCGACCAGAATCGTACCAGCTAACCTAGGATAGCCTGATAGTTGGAGCACCAACGACCGCGCCGGCCGTTACGGGCGTTACCGGCTGTAGGCCTATAAAAGACGCCCGCAAGCTATGGACATACCGTGCAACCTTTAAGGATTCTATCAATTTTGATTTACTCTGTCCGGCACAATATCTCAAAACACTTATACTCGACTCGGATCTATAGTTATCGTTATATAGTATTATATTAGACACGAACTGTCACATACGACCATAGATCAAGGAGCATTGGGCATCCCGTCCGCTCTGCCATACACAAGCCTTGAATCGGTGGATTAGTAGTTGGGTGGGTGACCACCAGCGAATCCCCACTGTTGTATGTTTATTTTGACGTTTTTTTGTCCATGTTTTGTTGACTGATTCGGTATGGTGGGCGACGACGTATGTTGGTGTGATGTGTGATAGTTTCGTGCTCTTTCGACAGCGAATGGGGTAGGAAGCAAGTGATTTGGGATAAGAGGAATCCGGACGAAAAAACTGAGAATTATATGAGAAGGTCGAGGGCTGTGTTGCTAAGCGCTGTTTGTATTTTGGAGAGGAGAATGCTGTAAGAGAAGCAAAAAAATATCACGGTTGAGTTAACGCGTCGAAGCCATACTTTTCGGCATCAAATTTTTAACTCATGATTCGTGAACGCTAAGTGAATATTCCTAGCATGAGATAAGGATGACTGCATCCCCTTAGCATCCCTTTCTCTTTGCGCCGCCCCCTCTCCTCAGACACCTAATCACTAGCCTCGACCCTTCTCTGCATAATCTGCCTCGCATGCGTATTGCCCAATAAATCCAAGCCCAACGTACGCAATACAGCCTCACAATCCTCTCTACTAGCATAAATCTTCTCAGCTACCTCCAACAAAGACATCTCCCCCTCCTCTGCCTTCACAGGCAGATTTAACAAGCGTATGCCCTGTGCAAGCCGCACCATGGTGAAGGATGATTCTGTGCCCATATCGAAATACATGCCGAATACATTTTGTATGCCTCTGAGATCCTGTGCAAAGCGAGCTGCGCCTAAGGTGGTGAAGTCTTGTTTCAAGAGAACCTCCCCCCAGAGGAGATCCTCGAGAGTGGAGATGGCTTGACGCCAGATGCGCATGAATGATGTGTAGGAGATGGTTTTGTAGAGATAGGCCATGTCTTCTTGTAGAGTCTATGACTATGTTAGTTCGGCGTGCATATAAGGTCAGTGGAATCTTACTTGGAGTGGTTGATCAAGCTCTGGAGAAATGGTAATATTGGAGGAGAACGCCACTAGAGTACGGTTAGTTGCGGACACTTGAAAATTTTGGGCAATGCGTACTAGAAAGAGGCTCATCTCCAACAGTGGCCCACTGTGCCTTGGTAAGATAAGGCTTGAGAGCTGAAGGTAATGAATACTTGATTGCTTGCTGCAGAAGATTTTCTGCTCTGTCTCTGATTGCTTTGAAGCTGTTAATGCTTGTGTCGAACATAGATCCCTCACCAGTTCCCAGTTTCAAAGAAGTAGACATTTTGACTGTTGAAAGGGTTTCTGGTCCAGCAATACCGCTCTCTGGCTGCGTAACTTTTGCTCTCGCGTCAAGTTCGTCGTAGAGTTCGACGAAAAACTAATTCCATGTCAGTAAAAGCTTCATATCATGTTGTATGGGTTCTCACATCTTCGTTGGTCATCTCTCGGAGCGTAGTAACAATATGATCTGCGCTGCAAAAGACTTTAGACAGGCTAACTATTCCTGCCATGCCTTCGACAGACATTCGCTCTTCTCTGGTATAGGTCTGAAATGTGCCGATAACACTTGAGGTCAAGGACATATAAGCCTCCAAGGCATCGTCTAGGCGTAGCTGATATCTATCGAGGACGCTGACCTGCCCGTGAAGGAAGAAGCGCAATTTGTGGGAGAAGCGTCTCACTCCTTGGTATAGCGTGGTGACATTTTTCAAGAGATCAGTTATCTTCGTGGCTCCGAAAGTAGCCTTCGTCTTCCTGTCTTCGTTGCTATCATAGTCAATAAGACCACTGTCGGATGCTTGGATAATCTCCTCATAGCGTTGTATAACGAGTGATTGCTCTACATCCAGCCATCGATTGAACCACACGTCTAAGATATCCCAAGTCAAACCCTTCCATCCAACCTCGGCATTGCCTCCATCGTATAAGAACTTGGTCCTAACATTTTCATCCCAAACGATTAGTTCGTTGATAAATTTGCTCACAGACAAAGGCTCGTTGCTGATTTCTGAAAGTATTGCGTTCGTCTTCTCCCTTATGACTGGTAGTAGGGCAGTAATGAAGGCAGATACAGGGTCAACGTAGAGCGAATTTCCAGCAAGAGGGTTACCGATGAAGTGAGCTGCAAGAACAGGGCCAACATTATCCCGAAGGTAGTTCTCGTATTCTGTAACAGTTGCAATGAACCATGGAAGGAAAAGCTCTCCAAGCTAATATTGTTAACCCAAATATTTGTCTGATGGTGTAGAGACTTACGTGACTAGCCGCACCTGTTGACTTTTCCCCCATGAAATGAAATCGAAAACCCATCTCCAAAGGCTCCACCATAACAGAGAAAGGCAGAAGAATGAGGGGACCCTGAGCATCCTTAATTTCTGGGGCTTGGAGTTCCAGAAGTCTTGTAAAACAGTCGCTCCATTCACGGGTTGGTTCAATTTCCGTATTTGGCCATTTCAATGTTGCAAGTATGTCCTTGAATTCCTTGGTTAGAATTTGAACCATCTGCGCCCATAACTGAGTAGATGTTTGCTCTACATAGGAAACGAGGTGAACAGCAGCGCCTTCCGCAGGCTCTTGAGCGGCACGTAATGCTATGGCAAGCTGGCGTAGACGGACATATGGTTCCAAGGCAGCCTTGGGATCATGAGGCAGATGTGACCGAGCATCTTTCGTCATTCTATCGACTTCTTTCAACAGTTCTACATATGCCTGTGCCAGTTCCACTTGTCGGAGTTTCTCCATGGGTCCCTTCAACCGCCGCATAGTTTCCTCAGGTGTGTTTGAAGACGTAACTATTGTCAGCCTTTCCCGTAAGCTGTCCTGCTGCTTCTCGAATTCTTCGGTCTGCCTAGCCAGCGACGAAGTATGGTCTGCGGAAGCCTTTTTGGCCTCCGCGAGCTTGTTCCGGGCATCTTCTAGCTACAAGTAAGAAATAAGTCAGCGGATCCTGCTAGATAGGTATGGAGGGTTCTACCTGTTCTTCTAGTTGCTGCTTCTGAACCTCTACATTCTCCAACAATGTCGTAAGATTACTTAAATCAGCTCGAGCCTGGACTTTGTCGTTGAGATAGTCTTCAAGTCTAATGTCCCTCTCGCCAATTGGAATGTCAGTTCGTGGGTCTAACAGAACAGCCACTGGACTTCCTGGAGGGTTTTCATTCCTGGACATTATGAATTAGAATAGTTTCCTATCGGTCTCTAGTAGTGGCGCATTATTTCCTAGGCTTCTGGTTGCTTTGGTGCTACAACAAAGCAATGCGTTGATAAAGCTGGCCTAACCATTGCTGAAAATTAGCGATCTCGCGTTCGCAGAACGCGACTTCCTTCCCTGCAACTTCAACGACGTCACTGAGCACCCCTCTATCCTGACACGAAATATTCTGCGCAATCAAGACTGAAAAATTTTATGGCTTTTCGATGGATTTGTTTACTAATTGATTAGGCTGGTTGCAGATACAAAATTGTTGTGGATTGATTTGGAGAACAACTTCAGATGTATTTCGACTTCGCGATCAACGGGATCAACCATGGGGACGCCTACGAAGCGGAGGAAGCTCAATCATGATACGAAACCACCAGTTGCTCGGAATCTTGATTTCTTCTTCGGCAAGCAGAAACAAGAAAAACAAGAGACTACTCCTCAATCTGCAGCTAGCCCGTCGCGAAGCACCCACGACAATGAGGAAGCTACAACTCTTACAGATGAGGAGCTAGCAAGAAAACTGCAGGCCGAATGGGACCAAGAAGCAAACGCGAACGATGGCATAAAGGGAGAAGGCAGTTCTAGGCAGCATTCTGCAGACAGTAATGGCGGACAACCAGGACCTGCGAGCTTCCCTTTTCGAACAGTCGATACAGACGAGGCGAGAGTGGACATCAATGGCGCCGGGAACCAGGGAGGAATGCAGCATTTGGAGAAATCAACCGTCGAACATGCGGTCAAGTCAAGCGCAAAGAAGAATCTACTCTCGTTACAGTCAGCTGGGATGGCGGAGGATACAGTGTCGTCCACTATACCATTCGACGAAAGCCCATTGACGTTCGAACCATCCAAATACATAGAGGACCTCAAGGGTCATTGGGCAGCTGAAGGGGGCGATGCCTCCTATGCTTTACTTACAAGATGTTTCATTCTTGTCAATAGCACCCAGAGTCGTATCAAAATAGTAGATACGCTTGTCAACTTGCTACGGACTATTATCGAGGGTGATCCAAGTTCTTTATTACCAACTGTATGTCTAAACTCTTCTCATAAGTTCAGCCACGAGGATTGCGCTACCTATAAGTCAATACCCAAAACTAGAGTTCCTGATGTTGCGTTGATAATGCATATTCGCATTTGTGAGTTCTGAGATCGTCTTAGATATTCAAAATATCAGTTCACCGTGATGTAGAGTCGGAGGTCGGATGTGCAAATCCTCGTTTGGGTAGTCGAATCTGATCTCAAGATCACACGTTTTGTAGATTCAGATTTTGAGGTCTATACATGAATTATTGCAACGCCTAGTGGTGTCATTCAGAATTGTTCTCCTTTCGACACTCCTAGTCTATCTGATACCTGATTGTTCTACATCTAACGCGCTTTCTTATATTTCTGATTAGGTCTGGCTTGCCACTAATGCCATTTCACCACCATACATCTCCCTGGAACTTGGACTTGGAGGGTCGGCTATTTCAAAGGCGCTTAAGAACGTCTGTGGCCTAGACAGCAGGTCACTTAAGACATTGTATGATAAGCATGGTGATGCTGGAGATGTCGCTTTCGAAGCGAAGAAGAGACAGAGCTTTACTCTACGGAAGCCGAAGCCATTATCTATCAAAGGAGTCTACCAATCACTCGTCAAGATAGCCAAGACGCAAGGTACTGGAAGCGGGGAAATCAAACAACGAGTTGTGGACCGGTTATTGCAGGATGCTAGGGGCGCGGAAGAATCTCGATATATCGTTAGGACTCTCTGTCAGCATGTAAGATCACTCTCCCTGCTCCAACCTGCAGTATACTGACACATCCCAGCTTCGAATTGGTGCTGTGAAAACCACGATGTTAATCGCGCTATCCAGAGCATTCTTGTTGTCTCGGCCACCAGGAGCTGACTTTCCCATAAGGTCCACCACTGAGCTAGCCACATACAAAAAGGAAGTATTGGCCGAGGTATGGTCCAAGGCAGAGGAAATTGTGAAAGCATGTTTTGCGAAACGACCCAACTACAATGATTTAGTCCCTGTTCTTCTCGAAATAGGCGTTTGTGATGAACTCTCCATCAGGTGTGGACTTGCTCTGCACATACCCTTGCGACCTATGTTAGGAAGCATCACTCGCGATTTGGCGGAAATGCTCACGAAGCTTCAAGGTCGAGATTTCAGCTGCGAGTACAAGTACGATGGACAACGGGCTCAAGTTCATTGTGATGAACAAGGAAAAGTCTCAATATTTTCCAGACATTTAGAGCTGATGACCGACAAATATCCGGATCTTGTAGCCTTGGTTCCAAAAATCCGTGGAGAAGGGGTCAGTAGTTTCATTATGGAAGGCGAAGTAGTATCAGTTGATCGAGAAACAGGCGACCTTAAAACCTTTCAATCACTGGCAAATAGAGCAAGGAAGGATGTTGCGATCGGAAGTGTTACGATTGATGTCTGCCTCTTCTCATTCGATTTGATGTATTTGAATGGCGAGTCACTATTGGATAGACCCTTTCGTGAGCGGCGGGAGCTTCTCAAAGGTCTGTTTATCGAGGTTCCAAATCATTTCACGTGGGTAAAGAGTATCGATGCTACCTCCCAAGACTCAGAGATTGTTTTGGAGTTCTTCAAAAGTGCAATAGACTGCAAATGCGAGGGTATCATGGTGAAAATACTGGATAATCTACCGAATCCAACACTACCCGAGCCCGAGGAGAGTACAGAGCCAGTCGAAAGTCCCCTGCTTCTGACACCGAAAAAGTCGAAAGGAAAGAAGAAGTCTACCGAGAAAGAACCCGAGAAGAAAACCCGGCGGAAAGCTCTTTTGGCTACTTATGAACCTGATAAGAGGCTGGACTCCTGGCTCAAAGTGAAGAAAGATTACAGCAGTTCTTTTGAAACGCTAGATCTCATACCCATTGCTGCGTGGCACGGACAGGGTCGGAAAGCTCAATTCTGGTCGCCTATTCTGCTAGCTGTACGAAATGAGGACACCGGTACTCTGGAGGCTGTCTGTAAATGCATTTCCGGATTTACAGATGCATTCTACAAAGCGAATAAGGAGTTTTATGCGGAGGGTGGTGAGCATGTACTTGCTGAGAAACCAAGCTACGTTGATTACAGAGGTGGGTATCCGGACGTCTGGTTCGAGCCGCAGGAGGTATGGGAGATGGCGTATGCGGATGTGACGATCAGCCCGGTGTACCGGGCTGCTATTGGATTGGTTAATGAGGATAAGGGGCTAAGTTTGAGGTTTCCTAGATTTCTAAAGAAGAGAGAAGACAAGTCGATAGATGAAGCAAGTACAGGGGAGTTTTTGGCGGGGCTGTTCAGGAAGCAAGAGGAGAGGGCAGAAGCTGGACAGGCTGACTCGAAGGATGTAGATATAGAGGATGACGGAGATGATTGAGACTTAGACAGATTTAGCTACCAAGACAACCTCCAAGGAGGAGAATGTACCAGATGTCTGATGAATATTGTGTCAAGATGAATCGATCCTTACTGGCAACAAGTAGAGTTTGATACCCGTGCTGAGAATAGCTCAACTATAATTTTAAAAAAAGCACATTTGTCACGACGGCACAATTAGCCTTCCCTCGTGATTTAGAAAAGCCATAATACATGCTTCTTCAATTCTTGACGTTGCTGCTTTTCGCAACTGCTTGCAGAAAATAGGAGTCCGTGGGTCCATAAGTTGATTTGCCACAGCGTTGCCGTGTCAACTCAAGTTGACAACCCTCAAAAAAACAGACGAGAACATGGTGCTACCAATTTTTGCGACTGCACTTTAGTAATTTCAACGACAGTGTTACTTAGTAAAGTATTCAATATGGCGAGGTTAGTGAAGGATATTAGCGATGATGAGTTTCCAGACATGGAAGAGCTACTTCGGAGAACCAAATCGAAGAAGACTAGGGGAACGACATCAACATCACAAAACACGACAAACGGTACGATAAGAAAGGGCACTTCAAGCAAGAATGCGACGATTAGCGCCAAGACCGAGAAGTTTGCCATCGTTACTGAGGTTAAAGAGCTGGAAAGGAATGAATCAAGTGACGCTGAGAATCCGAAACCCAAACCTAGAAAGCGTGTCCTAAAGCAACCTGTGGACAATCCATTATTGAAACCATTGGGAGCAAGTAAAATCTCATTGTCTACCGGCTCGAAGAAGCTTCTGGACTCTAAATCGCGTGCCCAAAAGGCCACAGCAGTCGAAGAAGCAGCTCCGCGGAATGAGCGGAAGTCAGTTGAGAGAAATATACCGAGCCTGAAGATGGTTTCAAAGGGATCGAGGGAACCTCAGTCCGACGAGGAAGTTGAGAAAAATGAGTCTGATGATTCCAAAGCTCCCAGGAGAAAGGTTTCAATTGAAAAACCACGTTCAAGGGCGCCTACACGGAGGCCAGCTACTCCAAGTTCAGAGGAAGAGACGGAAGAGGACGAATCAGATGATATGTCAGATTTTATTGTCGATGACGACGAGGAAGACGATGACAACGAGGAAGATTCTGATGTTTTCACACCACCTCCTAAAGCAACACCACCGAGATCAACCCGAAAACTTGTCAGAGGGCGTAGGCCAAGGGTAGAGTCTAGTGACTCTGAAGAAGATACGCTACGAGATCTTCTTGAGAAAACAACAATCAAGGACGATGCATTGCCTGATCTCAAACCACCTAAAAAGAACGACATACGTCCAGGGACATCTTCGAGTATCGAGGACCAGGGCGCCATCTTGCAGTTGTAAGTCTTCCTCTCATAAAACTAAGTTCGTTATGCTAATAATTACAAGTGTCCCGTCACCTAGAAAGGTCTCCAAGGAAGTACGGGTTAAAACTCCACCACGAAGTCCCGAGCTGAAACCCCGAGGATTGGCTTCGCCAAAGAAGCTTCCTCGAATACCATCTACGCCCCATCGACCAAGCATGGATATTTTCTGGTCTCAAGATGCAGTAAACGATTGGAACGACCAGTACTCCCCCATAAAAGCCCTCCAACCCATCCCCAAAGCCAAACTCCCAGCCCCTTCAATCTCGGGTGGCGGACTTCTCTTCTCTCCCAAGAAACCAAGCCCCGTCAAAACAGACCGCATAACCAAAGACGCTAAAAAAGCCTTCTCAAGCATAAAACACGACCTAGCCAACAGCTTCCTCGTCGAACTCGACACCAAAATAACCTCCGGCCAAATCGCGCAACTCTCCGCCTCCACCGGCGGCGTCCAGATAATCTGGTCCAACAAACTCAACACCACCGCTGGACGCGCCAACTGGAAGCGCGAAACCATTAAAAGCCCCACGGGGCCTTCCGTACACCGACACTACGCCTCGATCGAGCTCGCGGAAAAAGTCATCGACGACGAACACCGACTGCTGAACGTGCTCGCGCACGAGTTCTGCCACCTGGCGAACTTCATGGTCAGCAACATCAAGACGAATCCGCATGGCAAGGAGTTCAAAGCGTGGGCGGCGAAATGCTCGCGCGAGTTTGGGGGGCGCGGGATCGAGGTTACCACGAAACATAGTTATGAGATTGATTACAAGTATGTGTGGGAATGTGTGGAGGAGGGATGTCGTGCGCAGTTTAAGAGGCATTCGAAGAGTATTGATGTGGTGAGACATAGATGCGGGACGTGTAAGGGGAAGTTGGCGCAGATAAAACCGGTGCCGAGGGGTGGGGCGGGGGGAGCGGGGAAGGAGAGTGAGTATCAGGTGTTTTTTAGGGAGAATATGAAGAGGATTAAGGAGGAGAATCCGGGGACTCCGCAGAAGGAGGTTATGGCGCTGGTGGGGAAGAGGTATCAGGAGTTCAAGGCGAGGAAGGCGGAGATGGAGGGCCGGGAGAAGAAGAATGTTGAACAGAAGGAAACTGTGCCGGATGAAAGGGATGGGGACAGGGTCATGGAGGCCGTTTCGAGGAAATTGGATTTCTTGGATTTGACAAGTCCGTGAAAAGATGATATCAAGATTCATTTGGTGGTGGTATATTGAGATTGTTAATAACTACCTAAACTATCTAGATTCATCATTCATGATGCAAAATGGATTCGTAACGAACGCTTGTACCTTGAGTCTCTACCGCCTGTATGTCCTTGCAACCCAAAGGGAAAGCCGCCGCCGCCCAAAAACCACAGTCCATCAGAGGACTCTATTCCTAGCGCGACCTATAGATCCCAAAACCATTCCCCCAATATCTCCGATATCCTATGCCATCGCATGAACTCATCAAATACACCATCCATGCACCCAATCCACCTCCCCTCTCACCGCTCCATCCCTTCCATTCACTCATCTAAACCTCATCAAAAAGACCCCAATCCTTAATCTTGAAAGTCTCCCAAACCTTCGCTGCATGCTCCACCGCATTCTCAATCAGCTTCCCCTGTTTCCCCAACTGCAAATCAACATCATCCTCCGTATACTCGCCCTTGATATGCGGCACGTTAATCGTGACCAGGATATCAGTGTGCTCTTTCTCCAACCGAATCAGGTTCAGCACTATAGCCGTGAAGTCTGGTGCCGAGTTGCGAGAGTTCGGGTCCCGGGGCGGTGTTTGTGTCGCGATGAGCGTGTAGGCTGGTGTGCCTTCTCTGTGGGAGGGGTTAGTTTGGCACGTGATGGAACGGAGAAGGATGAAAGGAAGGAAGGAAGGAACAGGAAGGAGCATTTACGGAAGTTTCGAAAACTTGGTGTCGGTGATCGACCACACTTTGACAGTGTCCAGATCCGAATCAACGATATCCTCGAGGTGAGTAGTCATAGCCGCGCCATCGGTTGCAGCGCCTGAGCCGGATGTACCTACTCGCTCGGTGATGTCGAAAATGATACTGGTGAAGCCATCTTTATCCAAGTAGACTTCTTGGTGGTCAGGAACTTGTCGGATGGTGCTGAAAGTAATGTTAGTAGAGTAAAGTGCATAAAGGTAATGTGAATATATTGTCGTGTGGAATGGATGACTTGGCAGAGAGCTGAAAGAGGGAAGTGGGGTGAGTCTGGAGGGGTTTTGCGCGTGGACTTACCTGACGTCGGCGAATGCTGAAGGGAGGTCGACGATGATGGCGCCGCCAAATAGAGGGGTTGATACGTATGTTGTCATGGTGAGTAAGGTTTGTTTTTAGATGTTGTGAATGGTCTGAGTCGTGATTTGCGTTGGCGCTGGTGAAAGGTTGGTTGGTAGGGCTGCAGCTGACCACGCAATTAGACGTCACTATTGGGCTAGTTTTTAGAGGGTTCACGATAGAGATATCGTCGATGCACTCTATGCGGCTGTAGTTTGAGTGTTCCGGGTTCCGTTTTCCTAGAAGTAGTTCACAGAATGAATATAAAATTTGAAGAGTTCTTATTGTTGTTTGGTGTTAGGCGTCAAATGCTGTTGCTGAAACTTGGGATCACTTATCGGCTATAATTGCTGTGTTACTGCCGACAACAGTAGGTGGGGTAGGTATAAACGATGCGCATACAGCTCTGATTGACAAAAATAGCCGCACAAAATAGGCGGAAGTCGCCGAGAGGATGCCAGTCTTCTACTATGATTTCTTACGCGCCTGATCCTTTGATTGCCATTATACTCGCAAAATAACTGTCATATTGCTCGATGCCATGCGATGTTTGCAAAGTTATTGCTTTTATGATCTATTTCAATCGTGCTTCACGAGGTCGAGCCTTCAGACAGCAGCACGTAACGGTTGCGGCATTTGCAATGAATTCTTGAAGGCTGCTGATATCATTAACAGGGAGCACGAGTTTGCCGGTTAGGTTTTTGCGCTCCAAACACGGTTGTAAAGCACGAGACTATACATGCTACAATTCATGGCCGGAGGGGCGCCGCGGAGAGAGGCATCCGCAGCAGACTTTCTCGTTCAAGTCAGTGCTTCGAGTCTTTTGTGAAGATAGGAAGTGGCAATCAAAAGAGCTCGAGCATACTATGTGAATGCCCTACAACTCATCAAGGCTTGTATCCTAACGGAGAAGCTACAACTTTGCCTACCCTTTCTATCGATGTGGGATTGACTCGGAGAGATGGATCGCGAGCTTCTCTTCTGCATATCACTAAGGAAGACGAAGTTGTGACTTGAATGACCTTGAGTTAATGCTAGAGAAATAGCAAAAAAACTGATCCTCCTACCTTGTCTGACGGGATGGTAGGTATACCTCTATCAGTGCTTCCAGCAACGTTCAGGGATGCGGTTGAGGTCGCTAGATGGGTGAGGTTTAGGTACTTGTTAATAGATTCAATCTATCTACTTCAGTGAGATCACTGCAGAAGTGCAAGCTGACTAGGCAGGGGAAGCAAGTCGTATGGTGCATTATTACGGCAAACGTAGACTTTGCATCGCTGCCAGTGATGCTTCCTCGAACCAAGAAGGATTCTCGTACTTACAGATATGCCAGCAAGACTATTTAAGGGAAGGAATGAATACGAAAATATGGAAGACCGAAACAATCGAGATGAATTATATGTGATGATAAATCTGTGTCCTTTTGTACCCAGATGAATAAATTTTGAAGACAACTTGTGAACGTCCAGAGTTAAAGGCATCTTGCACCGTAGGACCTCAGTCTCCATATATCCTCGAAACGAACTCGCTTGCCTTTCCAAATCAAGAGACCAAACAAAAATGAACCAAAAACCAAAAGCACCACAACAGAACCAATTCTGGTCCAAAAAAAGCAAAAGAAAATCCAAAACGTAATTTATTCTGATTAATCAGAAGGTGGGTTGCAAAGATTGGATGAATGGAGTATAATGGGCATGAGCCACGGTCATCTCTGGTAAAAGGCAAGAAATGAATTCTGAGCTAGCTTGTCCCACTCCAGCTGAAAAAATGCTTAATTGAAAATATATACCCATAAAGCACAAACTGCACGAAAACTGAAAGCTCTGACCACAAATGCAGGGATTGAGCTCCGGTACGACCGACCCATATTGAACCCCGCGTTGCGATATTCCAAACTGATTCCGGAGCTTGCGAAGATTGAATTGAATTTACTTGACCGACTGAAAGATAATTATCAAAAGAATATCAATATGTCTGCGTGTATTTTCTGCAAGATCATCAAAGGTGCGTAAGAATCGCATAGACTATACTTACTATACGTCCCTAGTCATCCTCTCCTCTCAACCCCTCCCCCCTTCGTGTAACATCCCACAGCTAACACAACCAAACAGGAGATATTCCCTCCTTCAAACTCTACGAGTCCGATAAAGTTCTCGCTTTCCTCGATATCAATCCGCTTTCTCGAGGTCATGCTGTATGTTCTATCTGCTCCTAGCATTCCCCGCTCCAGTCCTACTTCCACTTCTCCCCTCTCCCTCGTTCGACTCTGGAGTTTCGTCCTTGAGCGTATTGCCTACTGCTCGTTCTTTTTGCTTGGAATAAACTGGAGTACATGGGCTGGGCTAATACACAGCGTATATAGCTCGTGATACCGAAATTCCACGGCGAGAAGTTGGTGGATATTCCGGATGATCAATTGACGGAGATCTTGGTATGAGAAACTCTTTCTTTTATCCTCCTTCTCCTTCTCTTCTGGGAATTCCGGCTAACATACATCAATTGGAAACAGCCTGTAGTAAAGAAACTCGTCACAGCAAGCGGCGCCACGAATTACAATATCCTGCAGAACAACGGACGGCTGGCGCATCAGGAGGTTGATCATGTATGTTGTTTTGTCTCCCATACGGATAGATGCCCCTATTTATACTCTGATTGGGGTGTTGTAATTATTCTCTTCAGGTGCTGATTGGTTTACTTTAGGTTCATTTCCATATGGTATTTATGACTTCTCTTGTTTATTCCTCCTTCGCAAAGACCCTTTCAACTTCTCCACATCGCATTATCGATTGCTCGTCCTCTGCCTCTTCCTCGTATCTTATATGGCTTTTTGGCTGTTACTGAAGTTTTTGCACTATTTTTCTTCTCACGATCACATTCATACTCCCCTCCCCCATCCCAATCTATCTTCCACTCCTATCTTACTATCTTCTCAGCCCCTCTCTCACTCTCCTCTCAGCATCTATCCTCCAACCCCCCTCTCACTATCCCCCAAACCCGCGAACCCCTCCCCTCACTAACACCCTCTAGATCCCTAAACCCTCCACAGAAGAAGGTCTCGGCATCGGCTGGCCGCAACAGAAGACCGACATGGATAAACTGAAAGAGCTATTCGCCGAGATCAAGTCCAAGATGTGATATTTCTCCATAGCAGCAATCGGTCCTATAAATGGGCGGATGGATGGACAGATGTGGTCGGGATCCGGACTCAGTCACAGCACGTGAATTTTACTGAGATTGCACGCTGAGATATCAACCGCTCATCAAAGGGAAGTGAAGTGTATAGAAAGAGACGAATACCAAAACAAATTCAAGATTCAACATGAGTTAATCTGCCATGCATATATATACGCTCTCATTCTCAGCCAAACCCACTAAGCTACACTCCTCTCTCCCCAACCCAGATCTAAAAACGATATCATTCTTTCAAATGCGACCTACATTACCTTACACAATCCATTGAATACCCCCCCTGGACTGTATAAATTCCAGCATATATATATATGTAGCCAATATCAAACAGCAGGCTTACCACTAACTCCGAAACATCATCTCAAATACTCAGTATCTATCCGAACGCTGCTCGCTTGATTCCGAGGAACTCCTCATCCTGTGGTGTGTGGTGTGTAGTGTGTAGTGAACGGAAACCCGAATAAGCAAAACGGAGCAAGCAAAATGTCCTTCCAACATGTATATCTGTATACTACCACCATCACTCATCCCATCAGCCCGTTCATACTCGCAAAATATGTAACTTATACCAACCATATCATTAATTACCAACAATGCGATGCAATAGTTATGGTGAAGATGCTACTATGTCCCTATATACAAAGACCATATTCATACAATACACCACATACCCCAATCCCATCCCATTCTTATCATTCCGTTCTAGCTTATCCCTATCTCTTTCTCTTTCCTCGAAAAATCTCGCTTACAAAATCTGCAGTCTGGCATCTATATGATATGATGTGACATAGCCAGGGAGCTTACAACCACGCATCCAATTCCATCACTCCGCCAGCTACCAACCGACCAACCAACCACTCAATCCACATCATCCGCACTCGTCGCCGCGGCCTTCTTCTCCTCGGGATAAAAATCCACCACCCCCCCCTTCCCAATAACACTCGTCCGATCAAACAGCGTCCTAGCCCTGACATACGGATCCAGCCTCCAATAATCCTCTCTCAGTTTCGCGGCTAATTCCGTCCTCCTCGCCTTTACATCCTTCCCCTCAATCCACTCCAACGTAGCTTTTTCCCACGCCTCGACGAGCGTCTCCCTCTCAGCCTGCAGTTTCTCCCGCGTGGCTACGTCTTTCATGGTGTCGTTTTCACCGGGCACGGGCTCGACGTAGCTGTAGGACCAGTCTTCGTCGCCGCCGAGCTCTTTCAGGATGTGGGAGCGCGGAACGAATTCAGACATTTCGTCGACGTTGTTGGTGAAGTGCACTTTGCTGGCGACGACGGGGTCGAGCCAGCCGCGGATGATTTTCCAGATGCCTGTGGGGAGGTTAGGTTTGGGGTTGAGGCAGGGGGGGATCGGAGAGGAGGGGATGGGTATAAGTAGAGGTTGAGATGGTATAGGACTGACCTTGGAATACCCAAGGTGCTCTATGGACCAAAACGACGCCGAGACTCTCCGGGTAGTTAGCTTCAAAACATTTGATCATGAATTTCACAGGTGCATAATCCTATTCCATATATTAGTCTCTACTTCAGATACATTGATTGAGATTTTCGCAACATACCATATTAGCAAGCGAGAAACCGGTCAAATCGAAGACAATACACTAGAAGCGGTGTTAGCAGTGAAGGTTCTGACCCAAGAAGTGCTTACAGCTGTGTCTACAGGTGGCTCCAAGAACATCCGGGCTGATTCTATAATGAATACTGTGTATCTCTCTAAACTTTCTTCTGATTGTTCGCCTTGTTTGTGGAGTCGGGCTCGTACGAAGCACATTGGTCGGCCGGCTCTGGAAAGTTGATATTAGCAATTGATTCTACATGGCGCTGCTCAAAAATGGGAATATGTTCGTGCGGAAGTCAACATACTTATCATGTCCATGTAAAAAGCTCTTTCCGGAACGCATCTGCGCAAGGAATCCCTCCGCCAGCTTCTTCTTACTCGCATCCGTACTCTTCTCGTCCTCAAGCGCAGCTAGTTCTCCGTTCTTCATGATATCATCGTCAACATGCATATCCAGCGCTCGCCATCTCATCGTCGAGATCATCATCACCAGCGCCTTATCCACATCCCACTTTCTCGCTCTCAAGAACCGCAGGAGAAGCGCATCCGGATGGTCGTACTTCACCATACTCCAGAACGCCTTGCGGATAGCTTCTGGCGACAGACTTGCCAGCGCATCGTGGAATTCTTTCGTTTGGCCGTATTTGTCGTCTGCGTCGGCTGAGATGTGCGAGATGGAACTGGAATCTGACGATTTGACAGACGCCGCATCGTCGTGTTTGTGCTTGCTGCGCAGTATTGAAAATCCTCGCTTTTTCTTGGTTTTGCTATCTGGTGTTGCACTTCCATTGGGGGTTTCTGCTTCGCCGTTGCCGGTTGCTTCTCGGTCGATTATGCCAAAGACTTTGAGAGTTGTGACCCAAAACTCCTTCAACTTTTCCTCCTCTTGCGGCGTGAGATTGCCTGGCCTGCCAGGGAGTGTTTCTCCGGTCATTTTGTAGTAATCCAAATATATTTGCTCGAGATTGGCGGGTAGATGTTCGGCTGCGGTCTTTTGGGTGGAGTCTTCTTTGGGCGGACTCTTGTTTGACGATGTGTAGAGGAATGCGCCGCTTAGGAAGGCAAGGAGTAGAACAGTTGTCCAATTTCCCAGACTGCTTTGCTTTGGCGTACAGAGGGTTGTTTCACGAGAGAATAGGAAGTGCTCTTGTGACAAGGAGGACGAGCTTCGAGCGCAGGAGCTGTTTATAGGGTTGGACCGTTTCACAGCCGAGTCAAAAGCAATGCCGGTGCGCTTTTCTGAATCATACAATCCTTCGGAGCGGGAAGTACGTGAATGACCCACTGAATACTTGCGATGGTAAGGCGCAAATGACTGTCTTGTTGAGAGCCGCCCAACGGAAGTCCCGCGTTTACCGTTGTGATATCGTAAGCTGTGTGATGTATAAATACGCTGACGACCAGGGTTGTTAACTACGCTTCCTATTGACTTGTTCATGGAAAGGGACTGGGGGTTGATGTTGGCATCTCAGTGCAATATCAAGTCGACGAAGGGGTTGAGCAGGACAGGGAAGATTGTAACTGGATTTGCAAAATACCTAGGTAGGACGTATGCAGTAGTCCAGAAACCGCTTACTTAACGATGATGCGTGTTATCAGATTCGTCCGACTACAACTGCCAGACTTTCCTCCTTACTCGTACAGACTATACGGATTGTATTACTTTGGCACTATAGCAAATAGATGCTATACTTGTCTTGAAATCTATCGAAGCAATTATCGAAATCTCTACCCAGAACTTCCAGTATTGGTGATATCCGAAGCAGCCGTAGAGATCTCCAATTTTCTCATTTCGTTTCCATGCCATGAAAATCCCAATAATCTCGCGTGCCGCCCGCACCCAAATGTAACTTACCAAAGCGCCGGCTGCACTACGCACTTGCATAACTTTCGTGGCTGTGCTGCAGGTGTTCGTCAGCGGGGTTGATGTTTGCTTTCCCGTACCGACGTCCGCAAGCATTGGGCACTTTTACCTTACCGGTACGTACCAGGGTCGACTTACCGCTCACTGCAATCCAAATCCCGAGCGTGTGGGTTTATGTTGTGCTGTTGTGCTGGACGAAAAAGCACAGTTGTGTTACCGTTACCTTGGATTTCGTTTGTTTGTTTCCGCGTCAAAATTAGCACGAAAAGATTGTACAGATCTCCAAGCAACAGCAAGGAAATCCGGTCAACCAATCTAAGATTCCGCAATCTACCCCAGATCTATCGATCCCCAGTATCGAAATCCAAGACAAAATATGGCATCTACCACTCCCCAGGCCGGCGGTAGCAGCGCAAAACGATCCACCTCCGCCCCTCGTCGACCCCTCTCGCGACCAACAACACCGCTTCGCCCCTCGTCTCGGTCTTCTCTCCACGATTCTGCAAAGAAGGCTTCCGGGGGTCTGTCTAGTGCGCCCCTGGAAGCCTTCGAACCCGCGTTTGCAGAGTTGTCGGATTCCATGGCGGACTTGGAAGCTAATTTCATGCACTTGCAATTGATGCATGAGAGTCTGGCGCGGTTTAGTGAGAACTTTGCTAGTTTTCTTTACGGGTTGAATATGAATGCGTTCTGTGTGGATTTTCCAGAGGTACGGTTAGCACGAGGCATATTGGAGCTGCGCATTGTCTAAATTTGTCTATAGGCGCCTATTCCAGATTCGTTCCGCAGAGCCCAAGAACAAGAGGAGCAATTAGGTCAGTATTATATGGTCTGGGCGCAAATTGTGCACTAATTGTTTTTATCCCAGGCAAATCAACGAGTTCAGAAAGATTTCGAGGTGAAATTGATGGGGAAACTACGTTCCTGTAAGTGTTGCAATGTCGCAGCTATCTTCTGTGGCTAATTGACCATATAGGACAACTGATACCTCTTTTGTCGACAACCCTCCTACCTCCTCGAAAGCAACTTCAAAATTCTCCACCCCAGCGCCATCACGTATCGCAAGCGCTTCCAGCCGAGGTGGCTCTTCTGCCGGTTCCTCTGGGAGAGGTGGTACACGAGGTGGTCGTGGCGGAAGAGGTAGCGGGCTTGCCAGAGCGCGAGGTCGTGGAGTAAGATGATCGAACCACTTAATGCACCTTGCATTTTATTCGCATTTATTCCCAATTATGATACCCCGCCATCATTTTATGGTTGACCGACCCAATGCTTTGTCTCAATGCCTGTGATCTATCCCTGCGAAAATGCCTAGACTCCCGTTCAAGTTTCCTCGTCATCGAGAAGTCCTGAGTTCTCCATTTCTACTTCCACATCTTGCGCCGTGGGTCTGTTGCCGTTGTCCGTTCGAAGTCCAACTGCTGCTTCAGCTTCCTTTTGTGTATATGGTTCGTCCTTCAACGCCTTGACCCTGTAAATATTCTGTTAGTATAACAGACAAGTACGTCGGACATGTGATTTTGTTGTACCTTCTCTTGTGCGGCTTGCCCTTGAGGTGGGCTACCAAGCTATTTTCCGACTCATACCATTTCGCACACTCAACACAATAATATTTTCCAAGACCAGGTAGATCCTCCGCCGCTTTCGACTGTTTGTACTGTGCTAGATGTTTTGGTGAACGAAGATCCGCAGTGATTTGATCGAGGTCTCTGCAAGATAATGTTAGACTGGAGTGCCAATTGACATGCTTAGAATAATACTTGCCTAAGACGTCTCCTCGTCTTGGTTCTGGTCGATTTCTGAGGAATACCCATTGCGCCCGGCGTATGATTGAATAACTTCTAGAATTGGGTTACGTTGTAGAGACCACAGTGACAGATTTTGCCTGGACCCTTGACAAATTGCTGTCGTTATCGTTAGGACTTCGGAAGTTACAAGAAAATTTTAGATAGTCGGGAAAATTGATAGCCGCACCGACGCCCAATCAGCAGGCACTTGAGGGTCCGAGAGGGTAAAGCGGACATCTGGAGCCGGCGTTATGTAAGCACGGCTGAACGGAACACATGGAGCCTCGAACGAAAGGCTTCATTTAGGTCAATATCAACAGCGTAAAGAGAAGATAAATATAAACATGCAGACTTGAAGAAAATCCTTCGGACTGCATCTGGGACAATGAGAACTCCTAAGCTGTAAAGTACAGTAGGGCTAGGGCACGATGTCTTTTGCTCTCGGCCATCTGGAAAGGCACGGATGCAGCAGTTCATGTGAAAAGCCGGAAGCGAACATCGGCTCCGATAGTCGCAAATTTTGCTCTTTAGAAACGCGTGAAGCGGAAATGCATCCCACTTTAGTACGAAATCCGGATCATGGAGGGGTCTAACGAGGTCTCCAGACCATACGAAAATTCGTTTTGGAAATAAAGCGCATACGACAGAGCTCTTTACCTCAAGATAGAGCTGTAGATATTTTTCAGGTACTCGTATTTTGTAGGATAAATTCACGTAATTTCTCGTCGTGTAACAAACAATAACTTATGGCAAAGAACTAAAATTTCTTCCTGAATTCGAAGTCACTGCATCCTCTAAACGGCGACACGGTGCTCCCTCAGCAAATTTCACGCTCAGCTCGTCCTAAATAAATCCGGCCGACGTCACAAATTTTAGAACCATTCACAGGTTGGAATTACTCATTACATTGAATTTCATTGGCTGCCGGACTAAGCTCTTCCTTTTGCCCCATTGTAATCGGCTCGCTCCTCCAGAGATAAGCGCAATTCGCAGCACTTTTGAAGCTCGGTAACTTACCTGGCCTTCCTCTAGTTTCCTGTTTTTACCCCCAATCCCCACCAAAGTTGTTTAAAATATAACAACAACTTCTCCTCTCCTTCTTTTTTGATCAACATCCATCACAATGTTGGCATCAAGACAGGTTCTTGCTGCCGCTCAGCGGCGAGCAATCGCTGGCATGGGCATTCGAAGAATGGCTACTGTTGGCGATTCCCCGCTCGACAGGCAGGTGAAGCAAAACATCCACGAAAAGGGCAACTTCATCAACTACAAGAAGATGTCCGAGAACCTCTCGATTGTTCGCAGCAGATTAAACAGACCTTTGACCTTCGCCGAGAAGATCCTCTACTCCCATTTGGATGACCCCCACGGACAAGAAATCGAACGTGGTGTCTCATACCTCAAGCTCCGTCCCGACCGTGTTGCTTGTCAAGATGCAACCGCTCAAATGGCTATCTTACAATTCATGTCCGCAGGCATGCCTTCAGTCGCAAACCCAACCACTGTCCACTGTGATCATTTGATTGAGGCACAAGTTGGAGGTGATAAGGATCTTCCCCGAGCTGTCGAAATCAACAAGGAGGTTTACGATTTCCTGTCTACATCTTGCGCAAAGTACAACATTGGTTTCTGGAAGCCTGGATCTGGTATCATTCATCAAATTCTACTTGAGAACTATGCCTTCCCAGGTGGTTTGTTGATTGGTACTGACTCGCATACACCAAACGCTGGTGGTCTCGGAATGTGTGCTATCGGTGTTGGTGGAGCTGATGCTGTCGATGTTATGGCCAACCTTCCTTGGGAGTTGAAGGCACCGAAGGTTATTGGTGTTAAGCTTACTGGTCAACTCTCTGGATGGACCGCTCCAAAAGGTAAATATGAATGTCCCAAAGCTAGTGGTACATTGATGGTGGGCTATTTACTAACTCTCGCTTAGACATTATCCTTAAGGTTGCCGGAATTTTGACTGTTAAGGGGGGCACTGGTGCTATCGTGGAGTACCATGGACCTGGAACTGAGACAATCTCGGCGACGGGTATGGCAACAATCTGCAACATGGTTTTTAGTAATCCCACACTCATCTCGTTATTCTATACTCACAAATTCACATAGGGAGCTGAAATCGGTGCCACAACATCTCTCTTCCCCTTCAACGACCGCATGTACGACTACTTGGCTGCTACTAAGCGTTCTGATATCGGAGACTTCTCTCGTGTCTACGCCAAGGAACTCAGAGAAGATGAAGGTGCGGAATACGACCAATTGATCGAAATTAACTTGTCTGAATTGGAACCACACATCAACGGGCCCTTCACCCCGGATCTTGCCACACCTATCTCCAAGTTCAGTGAGGCTGTTAAGGCCAATGGCTGGCCCGAGGAGTTGAAGGTTGGTTTGATCGGTTCTTGCACCAACTCTTCTTATGAGGATATGTCTCGTGCTGCTTCTATCGCTGAGGACGCTATGGCACATGGTATCAAGTCAAAGTCTCTGTTCACTGTCACCCCAGGTTCTGAACAAATCAGAGCCACAATTGAACGTGATGGACAATTGAAGACCTTCGAGGAATTCGGAGGAATGGTTCTTGCAAACGCTTGTGGTATGTACCATCCTCTTTTCATATTCGATGTTAGTTCTTCGCAGGAAAACTACCTGTGCAGATTTGAGGCAGGCTCTGTCACCAAGTAGTCTTGGACCAAATCCGATTTTGATTGTACAATCGTATTTTGAACAATCGGTGAGTTGTTGGTACTAATGTACCAACAACTTTTGGACACTCACCTCCCAAAGAGCCTCTTGCGACGAGTAGCATCAATTAGTCTGCTGCTACATTGCTAATCACCCGCTTATTGTACAATGATTACTAACTTCTTGCTTCAACTTTTAGGTCGTACGTAGCCAATCAATTTCCACTATTCGCCTACAACCCCTCCCTTTCCCTCCCCTCCCTCCTTTATCCTGTTCATCACGGAATACTAACTGTTTTTCAAAGCTTGTATTGGCCAGTGGGACCGTAAAGATACGAAGAAGGGCGAAAAGAACTCGATCCTGTCATCGTACAATCGAAATTTCACCGGGCGTAACGATGCCAACCCTGCTACTCACTCCTTTGTCACATCGCCCGATTTGGTTGTTGCATTAAGTATTGCTGGTACTCTTCACTTCAACCCTCTTACCGACAAGTTGAAGGACAAGGATGGAAATGAGTTCATGTTGAAGCCCCCAACTGGAGACGGCCTACCATCAAGAGGATATGATCCTGGACAAGACACTTATCAACCACCCCCTACCGACCGCGCCTCTGTCAACGTTGCAGTCTCACCAACCAGTGATCGTCTCCAACTCCTTGAACCTTTCCAGCCATGGGATGGAAAGGATGCTTTGGACCTACCTATCTTGATCAAGGCACAAGGAAAGACTACCACTGATCACATCTCTATGGCTGGTCCATGGTTGAAGTACCGTGGTCACTTGGACAACATCTCCAACAACATGTTGATCGGTGCTATCAACTCTGCTAATGGTGAGGCGAACAAGGTCAAGAACTTCACCACTGGTGAGTGGGATGCTGTTCCTGCAACCGCAAGAGACTACAAGCAGAAGGGTATCAAGTGGGGTAAGTCATTCCCCTCTTCAAACATCTGAGAAATGCTGACCCTTGGGACAAGTTGTTATTGGAGACTGGAACTACGGAGAGGGATCTTCTAGAGAACACGCTGCTCTCGAACCAAGACATCTCGGAGGTCTTGCTATCATCACCAGATCGTTTGCTCGTATTCACGAAACCAACTTGAAGAAGCAAGGCATGCTTCCTCTCACTTTCATCAACCCAGAGGATTATGAAAAGATTCAACCAGACGACAAGGTAAGGAATACAGCACTTCTATCTTCAATTCATCACTAACCTGTTTGTTACAAGGTCGATGTCATGTGTACCGAACTTGAAGTTGGAAAACCAATCACGCTCAAGGTTCACCCCAAGAACGGTGAAGCGTTCGACGTCAAGCTTGCTCACACCTTCAATGCTCCTCAGATAGAATGGTTTCGCGCAGGTAGCGCGCTTAACAAGATGGCGCGCGAGAGCTCCAAGTGAAATGATATCATGCGGCGGGTTTGAGGATTTGGCAACTCTGTAAATTAATGTTGAGCCGGCGTTCATAGCAACTTTAAACTTTATCCATACACAGATTTATTTCTACAGACTTTTATTAGTATCAAGCAAGTGACTGATTGAGATCTGAACCGCGTCTATCTATATTTGTTCTCTTCATTCTATATAACTCATTTACCGACTGAGGTCCTACTAATCTATATACTTCCCACTCATGAAAACCATCTGACATCTACGACAGCAACGCTTGCGTCTGGCTAGACTATTCCCACATTATCTTACATTGGATGGGGAAAGAAACTAGCTAGGGAACAAAGTTCGTAGTAGCGAAAGGAGTAAATGGGATGACGAACTTACTACCGTGGAGCGGATCGTTACCTGAATTGGATCTGGATCTGATGAGGCGGGTGGTTGAGGGTAGAGACGTTCTAAGGGGAAGAGGCTTCGGAGGATGGTGTTGTATTAATTAGAGACAGATGGCGAGGTTCATGATGAAACAGTTTGATGGGGAAGGATATTAGGTGTTGTGGAGAGAGGTTGAGCGTGGTTAACAGCATCAATTGGTCGTGTGGTGAATGGTTTGGAGTTCGTGGTTCGTGGGTGGAGAGGGAAAGAGGGACACGAGGAGAATGAGGTGAGCCTATATATGGAGCAATACAGCGACAGCGGAGATATTGAAGACGAGAAAATGGTGAGCAAAGATTAGCTTGTTTTCGAAAGCAGCACGTACTGTGGCTATGTTTGTACTGATTCATGAGTATACTAGATCAGATTTCAAGGTAGTCCATTTAATACATGGTTTAAGTCTGGATTCGCTGCCTCGACACGGGATTCCTGATGTTCAGCATATCGTTGGGTGAGAGTCTCAGATAGGAGGTTAGTTGACAAAGGATTCCGGAAAAGGAATTGTCCAAATGATAAAAAGAGAGATGTAATCAGAACAGAAGGTATAGGGTGCGGAGAAGGATAACGGTGAGTGATGAAACGGGAAGCAAACGGGAATTTAGGATCAACATGCATCAGTCCATGATCCAGACTCATCATCAGTTTTACCTCACCGAGTAGAAACCAGTGAATTAGAAGAACCCAAATGTAGGTTGTTTTCGTTTGCATACATACATACCAAGCCCATTTTCCAGACCCCGTTTGCTTCACCCACCCCCCTTATGCACGTAGCCGAGCAAACCCAACACATTGGTTCTCTCGTCTAATGTGGCGTATCATTTGCCTGTTGGTATAAGTAGGTTGTTCACCCCAGCTCTGACTGACATTTTTACTTCACTTTCTTCATTGAAAACATCGCAATCTGAAAACCTCAAAGTTCAACTAAATACCAACAATCAAACACATACAAAATGCCAGATCCCCAGTCCTCTACATCGCACCCCTCTCCAACATCCAGGAAACCAATCATCCTCCAAGTAGGAGAGCGTCGCTTCACCACAACACACGATACATTGACCGACGAAAGCCTATTCTTCAAGGCATTTCTCTCTGGCTTTTTTTCCGACACTCAAGAAGACGGATCATATTTCCTCGATGCGGATCCCGAACTTTTCTCTCACATCCTGCGGTACTTACGCCGTGCGGTGCTACCCATCTTCTACGATAACGCCAAGGGCCATGACCACGCATTGTATGCCGCGCTTTTGGAAGAGGCAAAGTATTTCCAGATCGCGCGATTGGAGAAGTGGCTGAGCGAGAAAGGATATCTGCAGGCGGTAACAACCCGTTGTTGGGTGGATGAATTGGAAGGGAAGCGTTGGTCTGATGTGAGAGGTTCAGATGAAGTGGCAGAGTATACTTCGAGATGGCATGAGAACCGCACATATCTCTGCCCGCGTAGAATACCTGTTCATAAGGGAAATCCGGTAGCATGTGGGAGGTTGTGTTCCAATGCGCGAGTAAATGGAGAGTTTGAATATGAGGTGGAGGAGGTGCTGAAGACACTTGTTGTTCGAAAGCAGATCATTGTTGATCATCAAGCATGTGTGGAGGGAAGAGGTGATGATGATGATGATGATGATGATGATGATGATAACTGAAGCAGCAGGATGTGGAGGTATTAGATCTGGAGAGAAGAAATTGCAGCGTGCGTAAGGGCAGTTGAATTAGTGGCTGCATACAAAGAAACTTCTTGGCGCCGGGACACCCAGCTGCATTTGTACATTTAGACGTGTGGGAATACTTTCACTAATATTCTCGGTGCTGCCAATTATTCGTAACCTCCGAAGAAGAGTAGAAGGAGAAAAGAAAGAACGGACAATGTACACGCGTTTCGATGCTCACTCACATTCTCAATATGGTATCAGACTACACTTCCATCCACTGATTCGACCGCCGTCTATTCCACTGATTTAATTCGTCAAATCCCAACCTCCATCAGCCACCTTCCTCAGTAGCCCCTTCCCTCTCGCCAACCTATCTTAAAAACAAAAAACGCCTTCCATCCCTTCTCCCTTACCTATGAATACCCTATCATCCAGACCATATGAATTAGATGGACCCAATTAGAAACAAAACCTAAATACCTAACCCTGAGCCATGTATGCATATGGATATCTACGCCATGATTCCCCCCAGCCCGTCCGAAAGCTATTTCCCATTTCCTTATCCCGGTATATGTACTCCTGTGAATCTACCCATCATGTTTCCACCACAACGAACTATCTTACTCCACGATCCATCATCCAGTGAGACGCAAACTCCGTCTTCCAGGCACCTATCATGCTAACGACTGAATAACATAAAACAGCAAAAAGGCCTGTTCATTCAGCACCTGACTCTTCGACGCCAGGGTAACGTTGTGATCATTAAACTTGAACCACTGGTTTCCGACACGCGAGTACGATACATAATGGCCTTCGCACACATACAATCAGCAAATTGTTCCAAATCTAGCAGGCAAGAGAAAAACTTACCAGTCTCTAAATTCCCAACATGGACAACAACGCTTTGTAAATCATAAGTACATGAACGCGCCAACTCAAAATTGTTCTTGGTATCTGTGCTACGTGCTCGATTCGTGTAAGGTAACATGTGCAGTTGGAGGGGGAAGGTCACTTTGGTGTCGATTTTTGAGGCTGGTCCCTTCATCTCTTGTTTGAAGCGCTGATGAGTCGATTAGCCAAGTGGACTGGCAAATGTTGATAGGGAATAACTATATGGAATAACCATACCTTGAGTTGAATGCACAGAACATTAGGTAGACTCTTAATACTAAGCTGTTTCTTTGCTTCCTGCGTATCGCATTGATTGCAAGTATACTCGCAACGTTCAGCTCGGATGTATTCTTCGTCCAAACAGCGTTGTAAACTTATTGTTGCATTCTTGTCTTTCAGCTTGCTCTTCTTTTGAATAACATCGAGACCTAAACTTAGGTCTAAGAATGATTCCACGGATGTGTTGATATCCCCGCAATTTTGACATGTGATGGTGCTTTGGAGTTTGCCGTAAAACGTTTGATGAACAATGCATTTGCAGCCTTGGTCCTGTTTCGAGCGTTTGGGATTTGGGCTCTCTTCTTGATCACTGAGTCTTCCCCCGCCGTTGATTTCGTGTAACTCTTCCGTAAGAAATTGAAAGAATTCATGGGCATCCTGTTCCTTGTTGCTCGCTAACTCTTCATATGCCTTTCTTTTTGAAAGCCAAAAACTAGCGAGAATATTTGAAGCAGAGTATCCAGTCGTGGTCTCATTCGAATAGAATTCCTGGAACATGTCGTCCATAGCGCAGCTCATACAATTCTTCTGTTGGCACTTATCGCTCTGGTGTCCATCTCCAAGGTAGAAGTTCCGTAACAGAGGGTTATGTACGAAGCATTGAAGAATGACATTCATATAACAAGTCGCCCCCATGTTATAAATGCCTCGAACTCCACTCGCCCGACATGGTGCTTCCATTGTATTTAAAGAGATGAACCTCGGGTCTTCCTTGACTGTGTCTGTAAACATGTCATCGTGTTTGCGTTTTCGACCTATTAATGGAACCGGGTCAGTTCGGATAAATTATAGTAGTAGACAAGATAGTAGAAAACGGACTCGAGGTCGAGCTAAACATGTGTCGTGAAGGTTCAATTGAGTGTGCGAAGAGCCTCTAGCGATCTAATGGTGGCAAGAGCATTGCATAAACAGAACAATCAAGAGTCACTTACTCGAGAACGACCCAGTCCCAATTTTCCGTACCCTCAATTCCTCTAATGTAGGGTCCCAAACAAAGTCATTGCACATCTGACAGAATAGCGCACCCGTCCTCGATTCAACATCTAACGGCGCGTCAGTCAGCAGAAGTACGGTGTGCATATCGCCGGCAGAGCCCTACAAAATCTATGCAAAGTCTCTTGACCATGTTTTATGCGGTCTTGCGCCGTAGTCGTCGTTGTGCATTGCAGACATAGGTAATTTGGCGTAAGAGATGTGAGGGGTTGCCCTCTCGGCGTCTTCGAAGTCTGGGGGACAATTGGAGTATTATCCAGGACCACTCTGAGACAATTCTTATAATAGGTGATTGTATTAACCATACGGTCATTATTTCCAGAGGTCAGGAAGACTTGGATATGATCTGATAGACAAATTGTTAGTAATTGATGGGAAGGCTGAGAAATCAACCAAGAGGTGCATGGGGAACATACGACAACCATATTTTGGAACGCCTGGCTGCGGTGATTTGATCTTTGCAATCTTAGGTGAAGCTGGAGTTACTGGTCTAGATGTCGACATTTTGAAGACTCGCAGATCTCCCGCAATTGTGACAAATAGACAGAAGTAATTCGTTGATGGATTTTCTTGAGTATCGGGATGCCTCTCAAGCTTTGGTGCTCATATTCAGGTGGCTAAACTTACTGAAGCACCAGAGCCTTGCGGAAATTCGCGGGCGGTAAAGCGGCAGAATGTGAGGCTAGTTAGTGCTTCTCCCCTATTATCCCGTTTTGCGTGCAGTTTGCAGCAAGCTTCTGTGAGACCTGTTTATGTTCTAGGGCTTGAGCTCAGAATTCGTGAGCGCTCACAATACTTTCTGAATTAATATGTTACTGTAAACAATCAGAACGGCATTGTTGATATCACAGTTTCTATGAGTCTCACCTGCTAAAAATATGAAACTTTCTTCTCGTGTTCCGTCTCAATCGGCGGCCGATGGGATGAAAGAAAGTTATTGGGCAAGCTGAGCCTCGGCTTACCGGCCTTTTCAAAGTCAACGGAGAAAGCTCTTCTATTCCTGACACAATCACATATACATGAAATTCCCTAGAATACAGATTAGAAGAATGGCGACCCAGTTAGTGCCTTTGCCGGAAGTCGAGCGACTTAGTCCGAATGTAATCCGGATCTTGGGAGGAAATCCGGGGAAGGTACGCTAGATAGGCAGCCATCTCCTCTCGAGGGTCGTTAACTGATAATGAGCAGTTTACATTGCAAGGTTTAATCTGCACTATTGGAAAGTTTTGGAAGTAGTACCTAACCAGTGATAGGGACAAATACTTACATCGTTGGGAAAGGAGATAAGCGTTTGCTGATTGATACTGGGGAAGGTAGAGAATCTTGGATACAGATATTGAAGGAGACGTTGCAAAAGGAGAAAGCTACGATCAGTTCCTGCATCATAACGCATTGGTGAGCTACTCCAAGGTTACACAGCTCGTGATTTCACTCATCCTGTATTCAGGCATCATGATCATGTTGGGGGGATCAAGCATTTGCTGGAGCATTCACCAGAAACCAGCATTTATAAAAATACCCCAGAGAACGGACAACTGGACATCACAGATGGGCAAAAGTTTGAGACTGATGGAGCAACTCTCCGTGCCATTCACTCCCCAGGCCATACGAAAGACCACATGGCGTTGATCCTCGAAGAAGAGGATGCCATGTTTACCGGGGATAATGTACTCGGTCATGGCACAGCGGTGTTTGAAGATCTGGCAACGTATCTGAGCAGCCTCGACAAAATGAAAGGCCTTTTCCGTGGAAAAGCATATCCTGGCCATGGTGCAGTCATTGAGAATGGGCCTGTCAAGATCGATGAGTATATCAAGCACCGCAAGGAGAGAGAATTGCAGGTAGTCCAAGTGTTGAAGTCTGCGAAGGCAAAACCAGGGGTTGCAGTGTCTAACGGCGAAGAGGCTGATGACTGGACATCCATGGAGATAGTGAAGATTATATACGCAGATGTACCAGAGAGCCTTCATATACCGGCAAACGGTGGCATTATACAGATTCTGCACAAGCTAGAGAGTGAGGGGAAAATTGTCCAAAAAAATGATCGATGGAGGATAAAGGCTCGAGCCGCTCTTTGAATTTGGTTTCTGTTGTGTTTCATTGGGGCTGGCAAAATGCTCTCACTTGTTTTCTCTATATTGATGAATAATCCAATATTCATGCAAACCACTAGCTGCTTTCCTCTGGTTTTCTCCATTTCCAGTGTTCGCACTCATAGTTAGCATAGCAGTAGAATTCGTTGCTCAAACCCTTGGAGTGTACTGGGAGGTAGGTAGTTGTTGCGATGCCTTGACTGAATGTCCGAATCAATATCCGAGTCCTCTGCACTTAGAGTGAACAGTAAAGGGGAATGACTTACGGACGATAAACCCTATTCACAATATCCCCAACCCTCTCTCCCGTGCAGACAATGAGTCTCGAATCTGGCATCCCATTCTCATCTGATTTCACCTGACCCCAAGATTTGAAAAGCCATCCTACCGTAAGAGCAGCTAGAGAAGTTAGTCAAGATTCAAAAATGCAGGTATACTGCAAATTAGACAGCCTTCTTACCTCTCGTCTGGCACTCCTCGTTCAGAAATGGTGGGTCACAAACTACACGATCTACCGTCCCCTTCATGTGAGCTGCAAACCATCAGCGCCGAACTTCCCCGATAAAACCTCATTAACATCAACTTACGCGGAAGCTTCAGCGGATCGTGATAATCGTAGAAAGTGAATTCCGGGAACACATCAAATCTTCTATCGAACTCTAACAGATGGACTTTGGGCCTCTTTTCTGCCTCAATCGTTCTCTAGTCGCAGGCAATTAGTATTCTTTAGCATACAGCATGCCGGTGAGACGAAGCAGGCTTACGAGAAGGTTTTTAACCTGTATAAACACACTTGGAGCTGAGACTACAGCTATGACCGTCTCGGCATCAGCATCACGAAGCAGTTCTTGCGCAAGAAGTGTTGCTGTCTCGTTCGAATACTAGACCACGTGTTGAGCAGGTAACTCTAGGTGACGGCTGTGGGCATAAATAAATGAGGTTTGCTGACCCAAAATTGCGATTCGTTCCACTGTGCGAGGCCATCAAATTAGCAAAATCTACATTTTGGGTTTCAAGACCGCAGGAATTTCACGCGCGCAGGAATCTTGTATTTAGAATGCGCACGTAGAATTCTGAGAGAGCCTTGGGCACAACATGCAGCTTACATCTTCAGCAAAAGCTTCCATAGTTAGAGGTGCATCGGCTTGCTCCTCCGCTTTCTGTTTCAATTCCTCGAATTTCTGCAGTTGAGCATCACGATCCGCATAAAACTCTTTAAGGGCATCCAGAGCCGAGCCTGAGAGAACACTAAATTATTAATATTAGTGATTAATCGACGTTATAGGACTCGAAACCTACGGCATATCATCATCTTCAATATTATCCA
This sequence comes from Rutstroemia sp. NJR-2017a BVV2, assembly GCA_002946415.1. Taxonomy (NCBI): domain Eukaryota; kingdom Fungi; phylum Ascomycota; class Leotiomycetes; order Helotiales; family Rutstroemiaceae; genus Rutstroemia; species Rutstroemia sp. NJR-2017a BVV2. The sequence continues at coordinate 46,559 of NJPS01000002.1, read as the reverse complement.
TGGCGGGCAATTGTTACACGACGATGTTGAGTCTTTGAAAAAATTGATGTTTGTGATATTCGGGGGTAATTTTAGCCGAGGAGGCCAAAAGATTCGCATGACTTCAGACCATTAAAATATCTACCTCAAGGTCAAGCTCTACTCTACGCATCCCAAACATTGGGATAGTTTGTAAGCCCATCTACTCCGCTACGGCTACACAGATCCAAGTTTCAAAATGATTTTCGACGTATGTACAATTCTCATTTCTACTAAGAATACATCTCATGATCCAAACCATACCTCTATTGGTCATCAATGACATGCAGATACTTCTTCTCCTCTCTCTTCTCACGCTCCGTCGCTGGGGGCAAATCGTAGAATGCGGAACTTCTGTACCCTTGCTGCACTGCAGGTTAGATCGCGTCAATGAACCGAACGATAAGTGTGTACATACCAAGTAGTGGAAAGTAAGGCTGCTAATGTCGGCTGGCTCAATTCCAAGGTCTTTGAAGGTCTTTGCTGTTGGATCAATTTTCTGGTCGATGAATTCTCGCTCAACCTCATCAGCAGATAGAACGGGCCACCATAGTGCCTTGTTGAGAATGTTGGCTGCTGGTTTGAGGATTGCTTTGGGTACGTTGATGTGTCGGCGGTGCTTGATGGTTTCTTTGTCGACCAATGCAGCGATCTCTGCAGTAGAGTAGTTCTTTGGTCCGTACAGTTCGTATGTTTGTTGCGCTGTGGTGTCATCTTGGAGCATGATCTCAAGAGCTTGTCCAACATCGATTACCTAAAACTACAGTTTAGCGATACGAGAGAAGTACAAGGGATTTAGATCATACATGAACTGGCCAGTAACGTTCTTGCATGTGGTTGGACGTGAAGACGTTTGTTACTCCGGCAAGCTTATGGAGCAAGCGGTCCTCAAAACCGAACATAGGTGCAGGTCTAACAATCGTGGTCTCTGGGAAGATGTTGCGTGCAACTTGTTCACCTCTAGCCTGCAGGTAAAGTTAGCTGATGAAAACAAGACTTGTCTGATCTTGATTATATGCCTTTGTTCTGAAGAATTCTGATGGTGATTTCAGATCCGCATTGTAAGAGGAGACGTGAATGAATCGGTCAACGTCATATTTAGCAACGGCTTCAGCTATTCTCTCAACTCCCTCAACATGGACATCCTCGAGACCGAAGTTCCTAACATCTGTGAGTACTCTGTTTCTCCTGGGGTATGGTTAAAGCATACTTGGTAGGATACATGCGCCCGATAAGATTATAGACAACGTCTGAATGTCTTACGCTTTCCTCTAGAGATTCTGTATTTCTGAGATCGTATTCCTATACTAGAATTAGCCCCCTCTATCTTCGAATATACCGTCACACCCACATACCATGAATATAACTCTTCCCAGATCACCCGTAACCTTCAAGTGTCGTTTGGCCATTTCTTCTCTGTAGGGAACGATAACCGTGCATCCTTGCCTTGCTATCCCATACGTCCCGTCAGCCCAGTAAAAGCACATTGCTAGCAGAAAGTCCCCGTACCAAGTCTATTCACGATATAACGCCCGAGGAATCCAGTTGCACCAAAGACCGTCACAGTGTGTCCTAGATCGTCATATTAAGCAATTGTCGACAGCAATCCTGACACTATTTACCTCCGAGAGCAGACCTATAGCACATGAATATTAGCCCTAATCCAATTGACATGTTTCTCCAGGCATAAGCTCACCTGCCACCTTGGGTACGGATGATGGGCTTTCCCGTTCTCGTGATGGTGATGTCGGATATCCTCCTGCTGAATGGCACATTTCCAAAGCTTCGATTCGCTCGCATGGCAGTCCGAAGACTGTTTAAAGTCGAGGGACTGCAGGATTTTTGCATCTTCGCGACTGGGTACAAATCAATTGAAACGCAGACGCAGATGCGGGCTTTGACGCAACTACTTTATGCCACTTGATATTGAAGTTGTAGATTGAGCTTGCGGAGACGAGCCGCGGGCAATGCTAGTCTATCTTAGGTTTAGCGGTACCTTGCGAAGCTCTCGCTGCCTCGTCTTGAACATATCAAAAGTCCAACCAAAGTGGCTTGAAATCCATACCTTTTCACCAAAGATAATAATACTCCGAAAACAGTACCATAATCCAAACCCTACTTTTGAGGTACAGATACAGTCAACCATAAAAGAATTAAAAGCCAGCGATTCACACAACCACAGATTCATCATGAATGTCGACACAATTCCCGACTTCCTCGCCGAGCAACGCGATGCTGCGCCGGCGGACCTTCAACATCTCTTCATATCGTTCGAAGATCTCTGGGAGAGGAAGCTGTGGCATCAGCTGACAGATACTCTTATTGAGTTCTTTAATCACAAAGAAAGCGCCTCCCAACGATTACCTTTCTACAAGACCTTCATCCTTACATTTGCCGACAAGATCAACCAGCTCAAGCTTGTAACTCTTGCTTTGAGTGCTGCCTCACAATGCAGAGGTAAGGCATAGCAAACTGCATATTCTTGGGATCCAACTGACAAGCAACAGATAGCAATGAGCGCTTGTCATTCTTGGAAGCAGTCGCAAACAAAGTCAACAACCCCAACTCCCAAGATGCTTACGTCTACGCAACCGTAGCTGTCGCCACAGTCAAGCTAGAACTACAAGATTTGGATGGAGCGAGGAAAGATCTAGACAAGTCGGAGAAGATACTGGATAGATTTGATTCGGTGGAAACAATTGTGCATGCCGCCTTCTACAGAGTCAACGCAGAATACTACCAGGTTTGTTTGTCAAGAACCACAACTGAAGCAGCTATTGATATCTTTAGTCTAAACTTGAGTTCGCCTCATATTACAAAAACGCATTACTATACCTCGCCTGTATTGATCTTAAAGACCTCACCCCCTCCGAGCGCAGAAGCCGTGCCTACGACCTCAGTATCGCTGCCCTTGTCTCCGACACCATTTACAACTTCGGTGAACTTCTTCTCCACCCCATCCTCGATTCCCTCGTAAAAGACGATGCGTGGCTCCGAGATCTTCTCTTCGCCTTTAACCGTGGCGACCTCGGAGCGTATGATGTTCTCGCCGGCCACATCGCCTCCAACCCATTGTTATCCCAGCACCGCGACGGCCTCAAACAAAAGATCTACCTCGCCGCTCTCACCGAAACCGTTTTCCGCCGACCACCTCACGACCGCACCATGACTTTCCGTACCATTTCCGAAGAAACCAAAGTTCGGCCCGACGAGATTGAACATCTGATTATGAAGGCATTGAGCTTAGGTTTATTGCGAGGAACAATCGACCAGGTAGATGAGATTGCGCGGATCAACTGGGTACAACCTAAGGTGTTGGACATGACACAGATTGACAACATGCGCACACGATTACAAGAATGGGACTCGAGCGTTAACTCGCTGGGTAACTGGATCGAGTCGAAGGGGCAAGATGTTTGGGCTGCATGATTGACGGCTGGGCGGATGATTAGATGAAAGGAAGAAAATCACTGCACAGAAAGGCGTCTTAGGGAATTCGCATCACTTCGGATTGTAAAATAGAAACCTTTTAGTCCTGGCATTGCAACACAACGCATGCCAGGATAGAGATGAAATGAGTGGAACAGAGACGTCGCGTTTGCGATCAATGATGATGGACAATGAAATGATATGAATGACTGCATCTATAATTATCTGCCGATTGTCCGTCAGCAAGGCATGAAGTGCGCCGCATCTACTTCGTTTTGATATCAACATCTAACGTGCATCGCCACTAAACGGGCCACACATTTGCTGAGCTTCCTAGTCGCTCTATATGCATGTAGACTCGTATAGTGTAACAAGTACGCACTTCTAGGCTACCTCGCTATATTCTAAAAGTTCCTAAACCACCGCAGCCATTTCTACATCCCATCACCCACCTCTAAACCCCTACCCCGCATTCATCCTACCTCTTCCCCCCCTCCACCCCCGGCCTCCCTAACAACAGCACACCCCCCACCACCCACGCCGGCCACCAAACACACCAAACCACCACCTGCGTACTCATACCCCACACATCCCACCCAAACGCCGCCTCCTTCAGCACCTCCCCCACACCCACACCCCACCACTTCGCGCCGGCAAGCAAAACCGTACTCGGCGCCACGGCCTGCAGCAGCAGACTCAGGAGCGCGGAGGTATAGGGACGGTGTCCGAGCGGGCGGATGTAGGTGAGTGGGACGGAGAACAGACCGATCAGGAACGCGAGGGAGAAGTTCAGGGTGGCGAGCGTGGAGAGGTACATGCCGAGGAGGAGGAGGGAGACGGATTGCGTGAGGTGGAGTTGCGGGAGGGAGGGGGGGTGGTGGGAGTGCAGGAGGGAGGAGAGAAGGGCGGGGAGGAGGAGTTGGAGAGTGGTGAAGAGGAGGAATGTAGGGGGGAGGAGCTGGGAGGTTGTTAGTGGGGGGTTTGGTGGTTTAATGGTTTGGTTTGGGGGGAGGAGATAGGGGGATGGGAAGGGAAGGGAAGGAAAGATGACGGGAAGGGGAGATGCTTACAGCTTGAGATGTATGGTTGAAGATATAGAGCGGGATAAGACCGAGGAAATGGCATCCAGCGACAATAGCCAACGGCAAAAACAGTCTCCGTTCTCGAACCTCCAGATCTTTGAGAGGAACAAGTGCTTTAGCACCATTATTCTCCACCAACAACAACGGTTCCTTCTCCTTCTCCTCGTCGCCCTCAGTACTAAGTACCTTAGCCTTTGCTTCTTCCTCCGCAGTCGGCCAACCACTTTTAATCCAGAGAAAAATCGCCATGATAGTAAAATTCGTCGCAACCAGCATCGCGCTGGGGAGATAAGTGCCGATACTCACAAAGCGATTCGCTTGCATGAGTAAATAGAAGAAGAAACTCTGATGCAGATGCTCAAGCAAGTTATTCAAACTCCTAAACGTACTTTCGATGACTCTTCCCATAGCCATCTCATCCTGCCAGCCATTTCCGAACGGCTGAAGCGTGATGGCATCGACGTGGTACGGAATAAAACTACTATGAGGACCAGATGCATGGCCGAGGCCTTGGTTGATCATGCCGCGAAGCATGGTTTTCAGCCGGTCTTGGTAACTGTCGCTGTGCTGCCACATGCGTTGGAGGGAGACGCCGATGCCCATTTGGCCGCTGGCGATGGAGACTACGGTGTTGAAGAGGTCGAGGTTGGGGAGTTGGCCGTTGATGCCGTCGTATACTATGTGCAGAGATTCGAAGCGGTGGTCGAAGGGGTAGTCGATGACTACAGCTCCTTGGAGTGCACCGCTTTTGACGGGTAATGAGTCGACGGCGGGTGATTGGTGGGTGTCGTGGTATGCATCAACCCATGCTTGAGGGCCGGCCTTGCTGTCAGCGGTTACTAGGAAGATGATATCCTTAGACCAGAGTGACCATCCTAAGTAATGTTAATCCAAGTCCTATCTACCAAACGACGAAGAAGCTGTAACCCACGATGAAAGTATCTCGCCAGTGTAAGAACCAGCGCAACACCGCTGCGATTCAAATCACCTTCCATATTTCTCCAAGCCCCCACCAACACAATTGCCTCCGTAGCATCACCCCTCGGCGCATGCAATATCGCATAAACATTTTGTCCCTTGTACACCTCCCCAGCCGATCTATATTCGTAATTCTGTCTCGCAACCTTCAATCCCGATGCTTTGAAGAACCCCTCAAGTTTATCATTCACTCTATAATCAAGAATCAGCCTCCCTCTTTCTCTGCACAAATACATAGCAACATTCAGCGCACATACTCAACATTGCTGCTATTGCCCAGCATGTCCACTTCGCGTTTGTACCCCCGGAATACATTCTGGTCGCTTCCGGCAAAATAGGTATGGACTTGCCCCGGTAGTAGGGCATTTTCTGAGACATAGGTTTTGCGGGAGTAGTCGTTCAACGGGAGGAGAAGTAACCAGGCGACGCCTATTACTATGCACAGGAACGAGAGGAAAGGTGGTAATTTGCGGATTGGCGCATGGCGCAGGAGGGTTCCCTGGGCTAGGACTCATTAGTTATATGATACTTCAGGAATCAGGGTTGAGTTACATAGTAAAGCCATGGTAGGTGTATCATCCGTCGAAGAGCGTGAGTTGAAGCATTGGAGTCCCAAGGCTCAAGTTGTCATTTCAGCCTCGTGGAAATTTAGAGGTGCGAGGCGAGGCGGAGTTGACACGAGATCAGGAGTCGACGCGACAAATTTCATTCAACTTTACTTTGCTTTTATCTATTTGGAAGAATATCAACTCGCTTTGAGTTTACTTTTCTTATTTACTAAACAGAAACATATTTTATGGTGTATATATTTTTGAACTTCAGGTCAAGAAGTGTCCCATTAGGAGTTTTGGTGACACGGTACCGTGAATTTGGGCACTTTTCTCATAGTGTGTAAAGACACAGATACAACGACTTGTACAACGATCCCAGTGTCGAAGTGACTGGCTGTGGAGCTCGTCATAGCTCTGGCGTCATGTAGCAAATATATTGCTCGACTAGCTGCAGTGCGGTCCTCGAAGGTGTGAACAGTTCCAATGGCAGTCTGAAGCAACACCCAATGGCGTCAATACTGCACAATTCAATGTCAAACAGGTCAAATACATTCTATACCAAACACAAAACTAGATTACAATTCCTTCATCTCAAGGCCCCAATCGCTGTGCACTGGGTGCAAATCCGAGCGCAATATTTGTGTCTGCGGGAATGATCGGGTTGTTGCTTGTAGGCAGGACTCCATAGCGTCCATAAGTCTTTTGATCAACTGATACGTAATGTGGTAATCTGCCTAGGAGATTCATCTTTCCTTCAATCCATCTAAGGATCTTCTCCGGTGGTGCAAGGAATTTGAGGTAGCCCAATCCCCCTATGAATGTTAGCTATGTACCTCAAGCTAGAAAGTAGAAGGATACTTACATCCGTAACCGAAAGCCAGACCGCAGACATGGCCGAGGAAACTTGTGTTAGGGACCAGAAATGAGATAAAGAGGACGAGAATCAGTGGACTCGTCCACGTAGGGATTTGCACCGTGCCAACGGTGAAATTTGGGTTTGTCTTGTATGTCTTTACGGCTTCCACGGCCAACAATGTGAACACCCAAATGCTGTATTCTCTATTAGCATGACTGCTGAATTGCTTCCCGGAACATAGCTTCCGTACCTAGCCCCCAGAACCCCTGTGTTCAAATGGAAAATGCCCCGTTCGATGAATGTGTACAACAGTGCCGGGATTGTCGAGAGAGCTGTGATAAACCATTAGCAAAGGCATCCCGCATCTCTATAATAGACCTGTAACCTACGGCCCATGAACAACGCCAAGGAAGTCAAAGTCCCATGTTCCGCCTCGAATCGCTCCAGCAATGGCGTCACCGCAATGACGTTCATTATCATATGAATGAAGCCCGCGTGAATCAATGGGAACGTATTTGTACGATACACTACGATGAGAACCACAACATTAGCCTCAGAATCCAAAATGTATGAGTTGGAGATGGTTGTTTACTTGAGCTCAGCCCAATCTCATCCGGATACAAAGCTCCCCATTTCTGCACATCCCAAACTTTCTGGATGCTAACAATCCAGAGCAGTACCATAATACCAATGATGCATCTTGTGAATAGTGGTAGACGGAGTATGTAGGATCGCAGTCGGGTTGCGCCGAATTGAGGTAGAGTAACCACAGGCATCGTGGACGATGGCAGGCTTCGATGGTTAAAGGATTCAGGTTCTTGATGAGAGAAGCGCGGGCGTGTAATATTCGTGAGCACTAAGGTAACTTTTGAGCTGTTGCCTGCAGCATCGCTGGATTTCGTGGAAGATGCGCAAGGTGTTGATTGTTGGGACGACAGGATCCCTAGGTTCTATGTCCGGCACTTTTTTTCGCTACTGCAAGGCTGTCATCACTTCAGCCAAGAAAAATAAGGCTGATCCGCAACATTTTGGTACACTACCGGTAGCTAATGCTTATTTTATGGAAGGTCTCAAATAATTTCCCTGTTTCAACCAGAGTTAGAAGCTCGGAGAACCTTGGATTGTTTACGAGGGTCTAGATATTAACAGTGTTTTAACATGATCTGGCTCTTCGAAAGTAATTTGGATATTACTAACAATTTGTTTCCATCTTCTCCCCCTACGAGAAATCTATCTCTATATTCTATCTCTATCTATCTCTATCTATCTCTATATTGTCCTATGTTCCGTAGAAAATCCGGTCACCGTCAGGTGACCCGTTCTGTACCATATAATGCGCATGTAGAATGTGGGCTGGCCTGTGCGGAGCACGTGAAAGGGTCTGTGCCCCCCTTTTAGCATGTGCTTTATGCTTTCTTCGACTTTTACTTCTTTTAAAATCACTTCTTTTAAAATCCTTCCTTATGCCACGCCCAGGACGCTGTAGGATCTGCCGTACAAGGGTGCCAGATGTATACGGGGATAGGGAATGCGGCGTGTGTATTGAGCGGGAGAAGGTGCCCTAGACGGAATGTACAGTTGATCGCTGCTCAACATGCAAGTGCGATCGGCTAGCAGGTAAGTGAGCTTTACGGTTCTGCTTTAAAGGCCTGTTTGCAGCTCTGCTTTACGGCCCTACTTTACGGCTCTGCTTTACAGCCTGTAGCGGACCTGTACTGACTGTAGGTATAGCTGATTTTGCTCCCTTCTCGGACAGCTGTTTGCGCTCCTTAAGCTGTATACGCTGCCTGGATCGAGTACGTAATGAGTATTACTGGCGGAAAGGAGAAGGGCGCCTGATCTCTAAGAAGGCACGGGAGCGACGGTTCAAACAGGCATAGTAGGTAGTGGAGAAGGCTTTAAAAAGCTGCTTAAGATAGGAGAGATTACGGGCGAAGTGGCTGGAAGGGAAGAAGAAGTGGCAGTAGGGAGGTTGTGGAGGATGGTTTGACTGGGAGGTGAAGGAGTAGCAGGACGGCCGCGAGTACGATCGTGGCCCGTTTAGGCAGTGGAACGGGTATAGGGTTGTAAGAGAATGCCCTGGGACTGAGAAAGAGGAAGAGGAAGAGAGCTTTCAAGGGGGGACCTGGCAGGACGACTGGCGGGTGGACTGGCGGAAGGAGAGTAGGCGTGAGGATTTACGGGTTAGCGGGCAGTACCATTTACGGGTGGGTGAACAGGAGCATTTACAGGCAGGTGAACAGGAGCATTTACAGGCGGGTGAACAGGAGCATTTACGGCTTGACGGGCAGGAAGAAGATAATAGGCGGTACTGCTCCAGCTGCTACCAACTACACCCACAAAGCTTATTTCAAGGCCGATCCACCTGTAAGCTCTGTAGAGATCGTAATTTACGTATAAAAAAGAGGCGTTTGAAGAGAATAAAAGAGATATTAAACCCTTAAGCTTCTAAACCCCTCAAATTTAAGGCCTATTTTGCCACCGGGCCGAGCCTGAGGCGAGGCCCGGAAACTACGAGCCTGCGAGTAGGTGCACCTCGTATGAAAGAGAATGCCCACTGCCCGCATACAACAAGAAGCATAAGGAAAGAAAACGTACCTGTTAGCCTCATGTGCTCCGTTCCTTAATTCCATTGCGTCAAGCGCATTGGATTGATTATTTTACCACTAACAGTTTCACACTGATAGTGAGTGTTGTGGGTAGCACACGGCTCTTTTGTTTCTTTCAGTTGACGACAGCCAGCGTTTGTTCGTCATTTAGTCTTTGGGGTTTTCCTAGGGTGCTAAATGAAGACGGGCATACCCAAACAGTCAAGCCTTCCTTGGAATTTGTATAGGATCCTATTCGGGCCATCCTCTTAGGTTGGTCGATGCGTTGGCAAAGAAATGACCTTAGGCGGTCATGTTGGTTGCGTCGCTGTTGTGCGAAAAATTGTGACAGTGGGGGATCTCGATTTTCTGATTTGCCTACTGTTAAAGAGGTGAGGGGTTGTGGGAGATATGATTTATGATTGGGAAGGTGAGAGATAGGAAGATGAAAGAAAGGAGGAGAGAGAAACAACTGATAGGAAGAAAGACAGAGATAGTACATCTCTTAATCCATTTCGCGAATGTACTATCAATATCGCAGTCCGGTCACGATTTGTTATACCAACCACAGCAATAGCTGAAATGGCAGAGATTATATAACAAGTGTCATAGCCACGCATAACAGCAAGCTATTCAAGCAAGATGCTATCCCCAGTTTACTGAAGATGTTGGATGAAAAGCGTTTCATAAGCACAACTAGTAATGAATACTTCGTAGAACTATGATACTATTTGGCGAAGTTATTATTCATTTTCTTAATAAATATAAATACAACAAGATGACGTCCACCAGCAGCAGATGCAAGGTTTCAATCGACAGAACGGTTTTCTCGGCGAGCCGCAGCAGCTGGAAACAGGGGAATCGTAGGGCAGACTCAGAAGAGACATTTCCCCCAAGGAGGTGATCAGCCCAAGCTACGCTAGCCCTATGCTACATCAAAAGATTCTAGACCCTGCAGGCGGATCATTTTCGTAGACACCCATATAGATTGGGTGTCGCTAAATGCCAAGTTGCAAAAGTTCTGACCTTTGTTATAAAATTGAAAGTCTTATCCCAAAGCGCAACACAGGTCCAATTTCTGACCTTCTTTGTTCACCTCATACTCTCTGGAGCAAGTGGCAGACTCATCACGAATCCAAACACAGTCCTTATATACGTTCTGATATACCACTCCGCATCAGCAACTTTGCACTTCATCACGTCAGTCTTTTGCCACATCATACGTGCAAATGTCGGAAGATCATCAACAAGAATACGACCCATACAGAAGTTACCGATACGTTCGCCAGCCGGTATATCCGGGCACATATTTACCATGTACACAAATGCCGCATTGGTGGAACCTGGATTTTACCTTCCCCGCCAGCCCACTGGAAATCAAGCAATCGTATAGGAGGCTCTCTCTGCTGGTTCATCCAGGCAAGCACAATGGCACACCTCAACAGGCCAACGCTTCCACGGCTTTTAAACTTGTCAACCAAGCGTACGAGCGGCTTAGTGACGAGGCAGCAGCAGCAGAAGAATGTACCGAAGAACCGAAGAACATGGCTCCTAACTTTTGCACCGATCGATATCCATATAAGGAATATACTACAAAGCTAGTTTTCAAGAATGGATGCGAGGAAATAGTTGTGAATTTGCGAAAACCGGTCAAAATGCACGATGCTCCTCCTCTACTTGAGTCACTTTATGATAGGCTGTCGTCGATCTCCTAGGGTTCCCAACATCCCCACAAAGTTTCGGACCACCTCGCCATCCAACAAATGCTTGTACTTCTGTGTTTCGGAATTTATTGCATTTACTTCCGCAGCTGGATCTTCAGATCTCTATCATCACTTGTCACCCAGGCTCCTCGGGGGTTGGCAAATATCTACTCTCATCCCATCGTCACATTTACCTTGCTCTTCCGGCTTCACAGTTGGCTCTTGGTATATCTGATTGCCATAGGATTGCAATTAGTTCGCGTAGAAAGGGGGCACGGTGGCGCGATATGTTCCAGAATCGAAGGGAACCCTTTCATTAGAACGTCAGGACAAGACTGCACACTTGTTTAATCAATTACTGGGACACCTCCAAGGAAACAATTCCGGTCAGCAGTGGACAAGAGATGGGTATCTGGTATATTGAGAAGTCGTGATTTGTGGCCTGTAATCGGGGATGGCATCCTATGTTTTGGTGGCTAATACCCTGGTGAATGAGGTGAGGTTGGCTAATACATTGGTGAAAACGAGGTCTCGTTTTTGGTGGTCCGCGCAACTTGCAGCACTCCTACTGAACTTGGTGAAACGAAGATTGGTACCTAGATCAGATATTACAGCTAACGTCCGTCCCTGCGTGCCGAAAAACCCTGCGTGCCGAAAAGGCATCATGGATTTGGGGTTTGGAAAAATAACCACGCAAATATATTACATTATAATTAGTTCATTATTGTTCCTTGGCTATTTCTCTGCATATATAGAGAACTCAATAGGAAAATATCACAGCTGTAGTGATTGTGTCGATCGTTTTGTCGCCTGCGTTGAGATTCACTTGATCTGCCCCCCTGCTCTAACTTAAATATCGGGCTGTCTTGAGATTTCGGCACAATAGAATAAAGCTCCTATCAAGAAGACATAAAGATAATAAACTTTGAAGCTATCGAGAACAAGGTGTACCTATGCCGAATTTATCCGGATAAGGTGGGATATGGAGAACACCACGCATCCTAATAAGCGAAGAGGTAGCTTGTATATTATGCCATGTTTTTACGGTAACGCTGCATGTATTTAAAATAGGATTTCATGAGTACACATGAAGTGTAGCGCATCAGGTGTCCTTCCAGAACCTTCTAGATCAGCCACGATACGTGTTCTCATCCAACCGTCCCCATTCCATCTCATCTTCAGATCCGTGCCTGCATATATTACAAGGTAATGTATGCCTCATGAATAACCACGCCAGTAAAGACCTTGCAGAGGCGGCCCCTACGCCGGGAGATCGTCAAACGTACGATACTAGATCCAAATGCAAGGGAGTTCCTCTATCTACCCTCTATCATCGTGAGCATGGGCGACCCTCGGGAAAGAAGAAAGCCGAAGGCCAACAGTATCTCACTGTGCCAGAAGAGAAAGCCCTCGAAACATTTTTGAAACTAATATCTGACTTCGGATATCCTGTGCGAATCAAGTTCCTACCTTCGTTCGCCCATAGTATCGCACGCCAGCGTTCCACGACAAATACATCAATCAAGCCTCCAAACAAGAACTGGGCTCAGGCCTTTCAGAAGCGTCACCCAGGACTCAAATCACGAAGGGTTAGGGCACTAGACTGGAAGCGGCATGAGAGCAATATAGATGACAAGATAATACACTGGTTTGAGGTGATCGAACAGGTGTTGAAAGACCAGGCCATTCTGCCAGAGAATATCTATAATATGGACAAGACAGGAGTCATGCTATATATACACTTGGCTCCGTTAAAGTACTTCTGAGTAGCGACGATCTACGAGATTATCGAGGCGCAGGCGTGAAGCGAACGATAGTCACTGCTATTGAGTGCATAAGTACTAACGGTAGGTCTTTATTACCAATGATCATTTGGCCAGCGACTACCCATCGAAGCAATTGGACTACATTCCCCACCCCTAGATGGCATTACACATGCTCCGAATCTGGGTATACCGACTCTAAAATCACCTTCGAGTGGCTTAAGCGCGTATTTGATCCCCAGACCAAAGGGCAGGCTAAGGACAAACCACGAGTGCTGATTTGTGATGGTTTTGGTACGCATGAAACCCTCGAAGTCCAAGAGTTTTGTTTTGAGAACAAGATTGTTCTTTATCGCCTTCCATCTCATACCTCACACAAGCTTCAGCCTTGTGATATCGGCGTCTTTGCACCCTTGAAGGGCTTTTATCGCGACGAGGCTGATAGACTGTTTCGAGGAGGCGCGAATACAGTCGGTAAGGAACATTTCACCTCTCGATACAGTCCTGCACGGGAGAAAGCACTCACAAAAAAAAAACATTCTCGCGGGATGGGCTGCTTGCGGCTTGTTTCCGTTTAACCCAGACAGAGTACTCAGAAAGATACCAAAGCCACCTACTCAGTTGACTGTCCCAAGAGCCGATGAGGTAGAGGTGGGTAGTGGTCAACAAGACGAATTCCCACCAACGTCTGTAACACTAGTATCAGCAGAGGGTTTTATGTCGCTACATAATCTGATTAAACAAAATACCTATATACTTAACGAGAGAAGTATACCGCGCCTGCAGAGTTATATAGAGAAGCTTGCCAATGCCGGCGAACGATCGTTTGCCCAATGTGCCCTTCTCAAAGATCAAAATCAATTTTTGAGTAAAATGAATAACGAAGCCAAAGTTCGCAAATCAACCAAGCCTGTAGTACTAGTGAAGGGGCAGGGAAAGGTAATGAGCTATGAGGACTTCGGGGAGGCACGAACAACGCGTGCTGCGAAAGATGCTGCGAAAGAGGCCACAAAAGACAAGGGAAAACGTGGTCGAAAGCGTAAGAGTGCTGCGCTAGATAAGCCAGAGACAGAAGCGGCGGAGCCAGAAGTGGTAAATGCTGCGATCGAGGTCATAACAGGCAAGAGGAAGCGTCGCCGGGGTCGTAAAAGTACCGTACAAGAGGAGGATGGGCCAGAGCCAGAGCAAGAAGTGGCACTCACAATCGAAGTGCCAGAGCCATGGAGAGCACCGGTGGCATGTATGTATTGAAGCACAGGTCGCGGAGAATTGGATCGCTGGAAAAGGATAGAATTCGAAGTAGGTTTCTTGAGGCAGGCTCGCTCTTGACTAACAATTGTATTATAGTCAGCTGACTATTGCATTATCGGCGTAACGGAAGGGATAGATTACCACTTGTCAAGGTTTAAATCATAATCCTAATCACATTTGATGTTACTGGTTAAGTTGATTCTCTTTCTGTGACTCTTTTGATATCACTATTCAGGCTGTCCTTTGTAGAGTCCACATTGTCCCGTGTCGGTGTTGTTGTTGTTTGACAGTTCGAAGGCGGTGTCGAGTGGCAGCGGCATGGGCAGTGGTTCAAAAGCCATACACTTCTTGACTCAAAGTGCGAAATCGTTTCTACAAGTACTCCTGCGCAAGAATTTGTGATGACAGTCTACAGTTGAACGCATTACAGTTGGCTGACATTTTTCAGTGGCCGTGAGGCTGTGAGATTTTAGTGAACGTCTTTTGCTTCAAACCCAATCACGTGTATAATTAAAATTTTGCCTAAGGATCGGCATCGGAAAGCCAAAACAGGCGCACGTGCCATTAAATACGCTGAACTCTGATTTGGCTGACGTCGGACCTGGCTTTCTCTACCCTTGGTCAGTTCATTTAAGCTAACTTAGGTCAGTAAGCCAGCTTAATCCGACCTCTTCAGGACTGTCATCAGCGTTATTTTCAAAACAGGCATCTCTACTATCTTCAATCCATGGTGATCTCCTACCAATTTGAAGCGCACTGTACTGTGGCGTGGTCCTGTCTATCCTTTGCATTGAAATGCGCACGGTACTCATGGCGGAGCAAAGGAATAATCCAGTAGGGAGCGGAACCATAGCCGTATACCATGAGATACGACACAAGCATGTACTTCTAAAGTCTTGCATCTGTGACTGGCTGGGTTGCTGCGTCTGCGGATGCGCGAATGCGCGAACGCCTTGTAAGCCACGATTGTTATAGCTGAATTGACAAGCGCCAGCCTTATTCAAACCTCAGCTTCGCAACTCGACGGCCCGTTGCCCACTGCGACGTAGCGATTCCTGACTGATCAAAGAATCATACCCTTCACTCAAACAATGCCGGGCAACGACCTTCGCCTACTTGCGCTCGACGGTGGTGGGGTGCGTGGTCTGTCTGCGCTGATGATCCTGCAGCAGCTCATGGAGACCATCGACCCAGAACACCCACCAAAACCATGCGACTACTTCGACATGATCGGGGGAACCAGTACTGGCGGGTAAGTCCGTGCAACCACTTTGTTCATAAACATACTCGCTGACCGACTCTAACTAGACTCATCGCGATCATGCTCGGCCGGCTAAGGATGAGCATCGACGACTGCATCGACGCGTACCTATCGCTCTCAGATCGGATCTTTCAGAAGAAGAGGCACCGTGTGACAGTGAAGGGTGCTATACAAGGCAGGTTCGACTCGGACGAGCTAGCGCATGCGGTGAGGGAGGTCGTGGTAGCACAAGGCTTACCTGAGAACACATTGCTAAAGGATGTATCGGACGGTGCGTGCAAAGTGTGAGTGGTGGATCTGCAGACTACGTAGGCTATGTGTTATACGTTATACGTCTAATACTTCTAGATTTGTGTGTGCGACCAGCAAAGAGACAAGCGAAACAGTCTGCCTTACCAGCTACCCGTCGCCGCGGGGCAGAAGTGATCTTCTCAACAGTATCAAGATCTGGGAAGCGTGTCGCGCTACGTCAGCGGCATCCTCATTCTTCGATCCGATCGCGGTTGGTCGGTATGGAGAAGGGTTCGTAGATGGTGCGACGGGAGCGAACAATCCAGTGTGGGAGGTGTGGAACCAAGCTCAACTACTATGGGGGCCGCAACCGCTAGAAGGGAAGATTAAATGTCTGGTCTCGATCGGTACTGGTGTCCCTTCCTTGAAACCATTTCGGGATGATGTCTTCCACATTGGGAAGATGCTTGTGGCTATCGCGACAGAGACGGAGCAGACGGCCGAGAGGTTTCGTCGAGATAAAACTCACCTTGACGATAGTGGGCGATACTATCGGTTTAACGTGGATCGAGGGCTGGAGGAGGTCGGGCTGGAGGAGTCAAAGAAGCGGAAGGAAATTGCGGCGGCTACCGGACGATATGTTGGATCACAGGGCGTGTTCAAGCAGATGCAAGCCTGCGCCGATAACATGGCAGGCAAAGAATGTTAGTTTCGAGTTTCGTGAAGCGGTATTGACTGGTTTGCTAGCTGTTTATTAGCGATGTAGCCTATGCTAAACAACCGAATTTAGATTTTGGAGAATATCGAATTGTCTTTCGCCTTCAGCGTGTCCCTAAAGTGAGCAAGTTCATCGCACGACCTGCTGAGATGACCGAGCTTGAACAAGTACTGTTGCCGGATCGGCAGAGTAATCGACAGAAGCGATTGGTACTCCACGGTCTAGGTGGGATAGGCAAGACGCAGCTAGCGGTCGAGTTCGCGTCACAGCACCACCGAAGGTTCAGTGCCGTGTTCTGGCTAGATGGGAGGAGCAAAGACAGTGTTATGCAGAGCATCGCAAATTATGCGAGCCGGATACCAGACGGCCAGATATCCCAGTCGAGTAGGACATATGCTGGTGGGAGTACCGGCGACATCAACGCTGTCGTCCGGGAGGTCATGGACTGGCTGGCTCGAGAGGAGAATGAAAAATGGCTACTTGTTTTCGATAACGTTGACCGAGATTACGATAGGCAGACATCTGATGTCGATGCATATGATATACAGCAGTACTTCTGTGGGGTTGACCATGGCTCGATCTTGATTACGACTCGACTAGCCAAGCTAGCGCAACTCGGGGACTCGCAACAGCTTGGAAAGGTTAGTCTCGATCAAGCACGATCTATCTTACAGAGCCGGTACAAGGGAAAGTATGGTAAGCAGAAACAATTCTTTAAAGTAAGAATATATGTTAATGAAACTAACGCTCCTACGTAGACCCAGCCGAAGACGACCGCCTACTGAGTATCTTGGACGGTCTCCCACTTGCTATTGCGCAGGCAGCAGCATTTCTACAGGAGACTGGAATCGAGCCTCGAAAGTATATCGAATTTTACGAGCGGAAGTGGAAAGAGTTGATGAAGTCAGGTGACTGGGAAGGTGCGCCACTGCAAGACTACCCAGACCGTAGTATCTGGACGACGTGGACCATCTCGTACGAGACGATTCGCGAGACGAATAAAGCAGCAGCCAATCTCTTGCTTCTCTGGGCGTTCCTTGACCGCAAAGATCTATGGTATGGATTATTTACAACAGCATGTGAGGCGTCCGAGACGGTTACATCAAGCTTGTTAGAATGGATCGGTGGTATTGCAAACGATGAGTTACAGTTCACAAAAGCAATGCGGTTACTTTGCAATTACTCGCTTGTTGAGGGGGTTAGTGAGTCCAGGAGCTATGCTACTCACCCGGTGGTACATCAATGGGCCTACCACTTCCAAGAGACGAGTTCAAGAGCAGAGCTAGCTCAAATTGCAGTGATGGTTGTGGGGTGGGCCGTGCCTTCGAGCTCGTCACAGGATTACACGACTTTGCAACGTCGGCTCCTGCCTCATGCACAAGTCTGTTTTCCTTGGGTGGAAAGCAACGAGATTGAGCTTCGCTCTGGAAAGGGAGGAAAAGGGGAGGAGCAGGAGCAAGGTGGACGGACGACTAGCATATACCCTGCTATTCATCTACTTGGTGACCTCTACGCCAACCAAGGCAAGCTCGACGAGGCCGAGAAGATGTACCGGCGGGCGCTAGAAGGCAACGAGAAGGCGCTCGGTGCAGACCATATGTCGACGCTCAATACGGTCAATAACCTGGGGATCCTCTACAAGGACCAAGGCAAGCTCGATAAGGCCGAGAAGATGTACCGGCAGGCGCTAGAAGGCTACGAGAAGGCGCTCGGTGCAGACTATACATTGACGCTCAACATAGTCAATAACCTGGGGATCCTCTACAAGGACCAAGGCAAGCTCGATAAGGCCGAGAAGATGTACCGGCAGGCGCTAGAAGGCAAGGAGAAGGCGCTCGGTGCAGACCACACATTAACGCTCAATACAGTCAATAACCTGGGGATCCTCTACAAGGACCAAGGCAAGCTCGACGAGGCTGAGAAGATGTACCAGCGGGCGCTAGAAGGCTACGAGAAGGCGCTCGGTGCGAATGCTCAGAGGTATATCCCGGCGCTTAATACAATATGGGGACTGGCTTCTCTCTTCGAGCGTCAAGCCGACTCTGCGAAAGCCAGGATATTTTATTCAAAAGCTCTTAATGGGTACGAGAAAGCTGTTGGACCTGACCATCTAAAATCACGGGAGCTACGGGACAAACTACGTGCGTTGGATACTGCAATGGAGAACGACGACTTAATAGAGGTGAGAGAACTGGTGAACGTAGTCGAGGAAGAGGTATCAGACTTAAATGCAAGAAGGCGTCCGTCTAAATCAAAACGCCACAGGCTACTCAACAAGCTGGGCTTAAGATAGGCCCTTACCAGAGTAGCTAAATGATAATACCTACTTAAAATATATTCTGTTTCTTTCTGTGTTTGTTATCAAGCTGCCATTCTCAATTTAGTCCACTTGCTCTGGAATAATCTTGAGCATTAGTAAAGATATTTTAGTCTTCACTTTTTACTCTTTTTATATATTTATTAATCGAGTCGGAAGAGAGGTGTGGGGAATTTTGCACTTATATACTATCGTCGATGATACAGGATCCTTCGATTACGTTCTAGATTGTTCTTTGTTTGAAGAGTTATGTGACACTCGTTCCAGTGATTCGGTTTGTCACTCACAGTAGTAGGCCGATTGTGGCTGTTCATTATTATATCAACATCTTTATAGTAGAGAGTCGTGTCGAGGCCAGGGATGTTCCTGCAATAGAGGACGCACTAGCTGCCACAGTACTGTAGGACCGTTTTCAAAATATCTATGGTAATGAGAGCTTGATGGTAGAGCTATTGTGGAGGAGCTCTGTTTTAGCATAAATTAATCCCTTTCGAAAACTAGCCACGTGGGCGACGATGTCAACAAAATTATGACAAAAAAGGTGTTTGGAATATTTAGAGATAAGTATATAACATAACTTATACACAATTGTAGAAGATTTCGATGTGTACACAAGATTTGAAATATTTAAAGTCAAAGTACCAGATTTTTTTTTCGGCACGGTGGGTTTTTCGCTACGCAGGGATAGACGTTATTCAGAAACTAATCATGTCAGTGTAAGATGCACACCACACAGTCTCCAGAACTTTTTGGTCTTCCGGATCGTCTTTTCTTTTCCCACCGCTCCTTGAGAGTGTTCTTGCCGTCAACATTCACGCAGCAGTCACGCATTGATTCAGCGGATAGTCTTCTAGTGGGGATGAATAGTTTGATAGAAAAAGCCCCCGAAAGAGCAGGACTAGAGATAAAGTCCCACAGCGCGAGCTATCGCTCGTATTCCTTCACATCAAACGCTGTCATTTCGCCGGAAAGTCTGGCCCAGTATCCCCCTAACTTACAGCAACTCCCCCGCTAACCAGAGGCTACCAGGCATCTTCCAAGAACATATTTTGGTACACCATAAGTGTCATTTCAAAGTGTTGTGACGACCAAACGGTCACCTCTTTCTATTGGATAGCATGCTACTCGGTCACCATCTCGAACCCCACGATAAACAAAAGTGCCCATTCAGATATCCCAAGCCGTCCAAAATCCTCAAAAGAGGGGTAGTGTATGCTAGCAGTACCTGGTAAAATCTTTTCCTATTGGCTTTTGATTAGATATATAAGATCTGAGTGCTCGCCATCATGCAGCTTTCCGCGTTCCTGCATTTGAAACCGCTAGCGACTAACATGTTGGAAACCGTTACGTTCATTATACACTCAGAGTCTGTGGATGAACTGTAGAGGCATCTAACTGTAGCTTTAGCCACGGATCAATGATTACTTTGTTTGTGTTGAGGCATTTGGCCGTACTACAGCCAAAATTTTGCCAATGGGTGCGTAGACGAGGAGATAGATTGGCTATTCCATTTCTCAAGCTGAAATTGCTAGATCATCACACGTAGGGCATGTTGCCATTTACGTCGGGTGATCTGCATATTATGCAAGTCATTCTTAAGTAACACATCCATTAGTACCGATGGGCGTTTGTCCGCTTCTGCTACAGGATTCTTTTTCGCGCTCTCAATCAACTGGTTAAATATATGGCCTGCCATTCACAAATTAACCTGTGTTGTACACATGTATGGATCTGAAGCTCAAAGTCAAATGAGGATTTGAAATAGACTCAGTCGGCTCGAAAGGGGCAAACCGGCATTAGTACCAGGTCCATGGGTGTAGGTCATGCATATAAATTTGGGTTAGGTGTGGCTGAGTGGCTGTTACTCCGCATTCTCAATTTCAGATCTAATCTTATCGCCAACCAGATCTTAGCATCGTTTATTCTAGTAGCCAGACCGTAAAGCCGAATCGGGGAATCCTTAAAGCCGTATCGGCGAGATGTATGTCATTTGGAGAACCTTGATGAACGGAACGACAAGACGTATAAAAGACGATGGATGAATGAGAAGATCATCTTTCATCACATACTATTATACACTACTTCTATTTCAGGTCGAAATTAAATTCAAGGCAGGTTGCTCAAACAAGATATTCTTAAGCCAGCAGATATGGAAGGATACAAATATTCTGGGCCAAAGGATTTGGAGAAGGAGATCAGCTCCGATCACTTGAAAGGAAAGACTGCGATTGTTACTGGTGGTAAGTCTCACTTATCTACAGCTGGTGGGCCGTTTGTCTAATGAAGATCAGGTGCCAATGGAATCGGTGAAGCGTACACCAGAGGACTTGTTGCAGCGGGGTATGAGTCGCCATCTTGCATTCTCACATTCTTTCGCACTGACTAAATTTTAGACTTAACGTCTGTATTGGTGATATGGACGTCGAGGGTGGATCAAAACTAGCATCCGAACTTCAAAAGTGAGTCCCATGTCATGTCACTCCCACTCCACGTTTTCCTCCACAAAGGAAGGAATATATAGATCAAAAGCTCATATAGATATCACAGCACGAAATTCGTAAAGTGCGATGTATCGAGCTGGGAAGATCAAGTCCAATTATTCCGTGAAGCAGCCTCTTTCACCGGAAAAGTCGACTATGTAATCGCCAATGCGGGAGTCTGTCCTAAAGACGAAGTTTTCGATTTCTCGGGTTAGTTACGACCCCTTCAGTTGACAAATTCCCCTCCTCTTTACTTCTCTCTTCTTTTTATCCCAACACCAGAATCCATCCCATCACATCCCCCCTCCCTAACCCACTAACCCCCACCCCAGGACCCACCCTCGAACCCACCAAACCCTCCCTAACCACCATCGACATCAACCTCAAAGGCACGCTCTACACCACTAAACTCGCCCTCCACTACTTCATCAAGCAAAACGGTCAAGAGCCCTCACCCGCCCAACAAGACACATGTCTCGTGCTGATCGGATCCGGCGCCGCCTTCCTCGATTGTCCTCGCGGCCCGCAGTACCAGAGTACGAAGTGGGGTGTTAGGGGCATCATGCATTCGTTGCGGCGGACGGCTTTTTATTATGGGAGTCGGGTGAATGTGATTTCTCCTTGGTGAGTGGTTGATTTTATTGTTTGCCGTTTAAGGAGGTTGTTGGGAAGGGGGGGTTGTTTGGTGGTTTATGTTTCCTCTGGGTGGGAGGATATGAGGTTATTTTTACAGTTCGCCGTGTAAGTATGCGGCTTGGAGGTGGAGTTTGTTCGATATTCCACATCTCCTCTAATCTAGAGGTGACGAGGCGTACGAGGTTTAGTTACCGAGTTTCGTACTGTACAACGGGAGCTTTGGCGCCGTTGCTTGCACGATATTTCCCTTTTTTCCTTGCTTTCCTCTACTCACTCTATCCCGATTTTCCATCCTAAATCGTCCTCGTGGTCTACAACATGCTCGAAGTTTTTTGTAGACAACACTTCTCACTCACTCAACTATCCTCGCTAATCTACAATCAACCTGACCTCAAACATTTTCACATTTCATTGCCTGTTTATCATGAATAAGCGATCTATATCAATTCCTAATTTATTTTCAAACTTTGGAATCATTCCTCTCCCCACTAACACCCCGTCCCCCTCCCCCAGGTACATCCCTACCAAAATCCTCTCCCCATCCGCCTTCCAACACGTCCAATCCCGAGGCGTCCAACTCGCCACCCCCGCCTCCGCCTCCGCGTGTCTCATCCGAATCCTTTCCGACCGCACCATGAACGGACGCTCCCTCTTCGTGTCACCAGAAAAATGGGCTCCCGAACGGGGGTATTTAGATTTGGGGTTGGATTCGTGGTTTACTGAGGATGATGAAGAGGATGATGAGGGAGAAAATGGGAGGAAAAGTAAGAAAGAGTTATTAAAAGAGATTCAGCGCGATCAAATAATAGGAGCGCCGGTTGAGGAGGGGTTGTTTGTTTGAGGTCTGGGTGGATGTATTAATTGGGTAGAGGGGAAACGAGAGAAGATGAAGAGGATACTAGATTATATTGACTTGGAAATCATTTATTTATTGTTTTGTAACTTGAGTTCTTCTACGCATAACCCCTTTTCATTTCCCTCTCCCCATACTCTCTCGCTTAACAATACCATACAATACAAACCGTACACAATCACACCAGGAAAACATTACAATTCTCCCTCCCCACAAAAACCCGCTCCCCACAACCCAAAAGTACTCCCACCAAAATTTCTCTTTCCCTTCGCACCATAAGGATTCCAAAAATTTCAAAAAAGAAACCGTCAGCTGCAGGATTTGAACCTACGAGGCCGAAGCCATAAGATAACCGAATTGATTCATTCAAGTCTTACCCATTAACCACTCTGGCAAGCTGACTGGTGATGTAAATCGTGGTTTGATACTCGAGGTACGGCTATTTAAAAATATGACCGATCAGGCTATTGGGATTGAGAAGTTAGAGGATGATGATTTAGAGAGTAAAGATATTTAAATGCGGAATGAATAGTTGGGCAATTGGGGAAGGGGAAAGAAGTTGAGGATGAGGATGAGGACGAGTATAGGTCGAAAAGAGGATATGTAAACACCACAACGTAAAACCACAATTCCACACATAACTACCAAAATCCACTCAACTCAACCCCTCCTACACCACCTCTCTCTACACATCGTAGATAGCAACCCGACCAAACAACTTATCTATATATCATATCACACACATCAATCCCCACGAATCTGATCTCATCCGCTCGAAGATTTCAGATTATACAAAAGTACACATACACATACACACCCAACCCAGGTTCAATCTAAATTCAATCTCAATCTCAATATTAATTAGCCCCCCCTTTAGCCCTCCTCATCTCTTCATCTACCCAGTCCAATCCAATGCAATGCAACAAACACCACGCACCACAACATAACGAACGCTATGGTATCAATTCTAATCCCAGTCGAAAAACAGCATATCCATAGGTATAGGTATAACGAACGAACGAACAAGACTCGGGGTAAAGATAAAAAAACAACAATCCATGGTATCATAACGCCATTTCAAAAACTCCGTCCCTTCTCTTTCATCTCATCCCATTCCATTCCATTTATCATGCTTGGTACCTTGATCTTGACCACCCTCTCCTCTTATTCATTAGTTCATTTCATGTCCATGAAACCCAAACCCAAACCTAACCAAACCAAACCCTATCATATCATATCTCGTAGTCCTAATCATTAAACCCTTCTCAATTCCACCTCATAGTACCCAATCATAAACATCCCCTCACCCCCCACAAACGATTAACTACGCATCCCCCACAAACCCTCCCCCCCACCTCCTCTCCTTTCGGACCGCCCACCCCTTAATCGCAATCACAAGAATAACCCAGGCCATCAAGAACGTGATCAAGCCCATCGAGACTGTGAACACGAACATTGCGTCTAGCCCATTAAGTTCGATTGATTTAACCACATCTACTGCCTATTTATTATTCATTAGTCACATCCACAGGAAGGAGCGAGCAGGAAGAGGAGCAAAACATACACTAGCCATAAAAACGAACCCCCCCGCCATAAGCGCAAACGCGGTAATCAATTCCGTCGGCGGTCTCCCGGGCAAAATCGACGTCGGTGGAGATAAATAAAACACAACATAAGTGGCAGCGCGCGCGAAGGCAGCACCGACGAGCAGATTGCCCCATTGTTTATGGACCATAGTCGAGACCATCGAATGCTGATGATGGGAGCTCATCATCATACCGAGGAGCATGATGACCAGTGCTGGGATGGGATTCATTGAGAAACGGTAAGTTTTCGGCTCTTTGGCTTCGGGGTGGAAGGTTGCTTCTGGGGAGCAGTTTTGAACGGTGGCGTTGAGGAAGTTGCGGATCTTAGTGGATTCGATGAACATACCGCACTGAGTTGTTTGTTAGCAGACATGTTTTTTTGGTGTTAAGGTTGCAGAAACACTCACCAAACCACCACCAATGAACATAAACGTGATCGAAAGATGTTCCAGATCCTGCGCACTCCATTCGCTACCCCAAGCAGCCAGATGCTCCAAAAATACATTTGTAGCGCCGTAGAAGAAAATGAGAAAACTTTCCACAAATTCGGCGCTGGGTTGAAAGCGGCGGCTTTCGGTTGGCTTGATGTTCCATGACCATCCGAGCTCGGCAAAACAGCCGGCCCAACGACCAAGTGTTAGGATTCCATACCAGAAGAAAACCGACCCTTTGATGAAGTGGGCGAGACCGCTGAAAACTCTGTCACCTTTCTGGGAGGGGGTTAGTAAGTGGTGGGAAGGGGTTTTAATGGTAAAACTTACGAATAGACCTCCGTAGGTGACGATTCCGGTTGTGAATGCGACGAATCCCAAAAGGAGAATCAGACGGTCCACGACGTTATATGCGAATTCAAACACTCGCAAAATACGTGCTGAGATTAATCCCGGAAGTCTCCTCGAAAGATATTTATCAATCTTTGTGCCTTTCATCAAGGCGATCTTCTCCACCTCAGCGTCATCCTTTTCTGGCTCATTCAGTGTAATCTCCTCATCCCCATCTACCGAACTTGATCCGCTTCTCAACGATTCAGTATTTGGTTCCGTTCCTTGTCCACTATCATTGGAGAGTCGACTGTCGTTTCTCTGAAGTCTGCGAGTATGTTCTGCCATGGCTTCTCTCGACACCGGCGTGTATCCAGAATCCTTCTGTTTATTATCTCTGTGCCCCGCATAAGCACTGATGACCCCAATGACCACTTGTGCGCAGCATATCCATGTTAAAAGCCATCCGATTTTATGATGCGCATTGTTCGGGTACAGATCTGGTGTGTTGGCGTTGTAGATAGTACTGCAGAGGACTCCGGCGGCATTTATGGCTAGGAATGCGAATTGCATAAGGAGGGTAAACCGCGATCGGGATATAGAGAACATAACACCTAGAAAATGGGTTAGAAATGTTCAGATCTCAGCATGTTGCCCCGCACTCACATATTGGTAGAACAAACACCCATGCGATCGTCATGAGTGCAATATGAGTTGCCATAAGCCCGCCATGTTGGGTGTATCTGAAGTAGTTATTCATATCCTCACCGTCGGTTACGGCAACGGTAGAATTCGACCCCGCGGTCATATCCATATGCATATCCGATTCATCGTCTCCATGTGCAACTGCCAAAGACGCAAGTCCCAGCAGTGCAACACTGGTAAGTGAGTTGAGATGCCGCAGATAGGACGGCATGTATATTGCTGGTTATGTTGTACTTCCGGGGACAAGAAATGAAAGATTATGAGCGCACAGTGATCGGGCTCACAGTCGGCAGCTTTGGCAGCCTATTTTATACGGTGAGGATTCAAAGAGAGAGAGTAAGAGCTGGTGAGGTAAATTAAATCGTTTGCGAGCTAGGTATGAAAATGATGTATTGCTTGTTTCTCGATGAAAACGAAAATCGCAAAACAAAAGAAAGAGAATTCGAAGCTGTTCCGGGTTACTCTATACCTATTACCTCAAGAGGGTCAAGGACAATGGGCATAGCTTTTTTTTTCTACCTTGGAGGGGAGGGTGAGACAATATTAATAAATAAATACTTGCTGTGAATGTGACGAAGTCCGTAAATTCCGACAGCACAACACAAACACGGAGTGTAGTTGGCACAGGAGGAATAGATGGCGGTAGAAGGACTTGGAGTGCATAGAAAGGGCCGCGACATCCACGGCAGCATTACCTTACCACTTGCCGACATGGCGCGCGCCCTTTCTTGAACAGTCAAAAGGCAGTAAGCGCAGCAGATGTATAAGGATGTGAATGACCTGATACATCATGGTCGTAGACTAATGGGGTAATACAAATTCCCGTATAAATTCCTCTCGGGCAATTCTGTGGTTGTAGCTTGAGCATCATTAATTGTTAATTGTGGGTGGAAAACAGTGGAAGAACGGGTGGTAGATGACTCGACCGCTGACTCATCCGTTCCCGAACCACCTTACGACCTTGCTAGCTCCGAGCTACTACCGGTTAATCTACCAACTACCGCAAGCGGCGGCATTTTTATCCTTACAAGTACATCTTTTTTGTATGTGCTGGATGTGCTCTTATTCTCTATTGCGTTGAACATTGTCATTTTTCAGTCCCTCAGTGTCGTAATTATCAAGTCCCTGAATATCTACCGCATATGTCAATTTCGAATTCCGATGAAACTTTACCTCACTCTATCTTTTGTGTCAGGCGGAGCGCCACAATGGAGTTACTGAATTAGGTAGCTCCCACTTATTATTCTCTTTATGACCCAGCATCCAACATACCTGGCTCGTACCGCGTCCTTACTTGTAGCTTTTTTCCTTCTCCGCCCCTGATACAAAGAGGCAGCCAAGCCGTATAAGTTACCCACTCTAGGTGTCCACGTATCATCCAATACACGCTCAGAGAAAAACAGCCGCGCGACAACATTCCATTATCAGAGTCTAGACATACGAAGTATAAGAATCCTCCTCTTCGCCGGTTTCATCAAGAATATCGCATTTCCCCATCGTTAGCCAAGCACCAAGAAGGATCCTGCTGACCGTTTGCCATATCACATCTTGTGTGGCTCTCTCCAAAAACACTGAATTACTAATACTTCGTGTGTTCTACAACCTACTCCTCCAACAATAGAATAGACATGTCGTTAAAACAGCAACTTTGGCAAGGCTGCACCATGCGAAGCGACCTCCACATACTTTAGTATCAAGGCTACATGAATCGCATCCGCCAATCACACACCTCATCCACCCTTCGCACCCCATCTTTAATCCCCGTCCGCCCAAGAAAGAGCCGTGCTCATCCTTGTCCTGACGCTTGCTGCCCGTGCAGCTCTAGTGACGATCATCCAACCACGTTTTTTGTTTTCGGTGACTAGACTAGTGATCACCAGCTCCAGTTCCAGTTCCTTCGTCTTCTCTTTCCCCACTTTCCCAACGACATCCGATAGTTCCGGTCGACGATTTCCAAAATCCCATACCTCTGCTTCCGTCAACACACTCATGTTCTCCGATTTCCGTGCCGAGTGTGCCTAGTCATCGCATAATGCATCGTAAAATAGCAGAAAATTTTCCATCTGGATCTTGGCATCACATCACACCCTGCACATCGAGATCGCGATCTGGTAGATGAGGATGTATGTGCAAGTGGCACGACTTTTTCTTACCATGTCATCTGGACTTGTAACTTATGATACTTCCCTCTTTAGTCCTTCGCACGGATTACGAATAATCGGAAAAAACGGAAACCAGAGACCGAAGTGTAGCGTTGTGGTGCTGGTATTAATCAAGCGTTACTAATGTCTTATGCGACCGTCTACTCTACAGTACAGTAATACCTACTTGATTCTACAGTATCGTCATCTGATCTCCATCTGATCTCATACGAACTATCCTCCTCACTTCAATACTACTATAATCGCATCGCCGATATTACCCATCATAGCTACTCTAACTTTCATCAACTGCTAGCTTTCCCAGTACTAATACTAAGACAAGTAGCCTCGAGCAGCCTCCTCGTCCTGTCATCAGTCCACTCTCCTTTGAAATCTCTTACCAATCTCTCCAGCAAAGTACGATGATGGAGTCGCCTCGTGCATACAAACTAAGCCCAAAATGACGCAATTCACAGGACGCCATGTCCGCCAGGGCGTTTTCGCTTGTCCTGTCTACACGGCTGCCGCCAATCACACGACGTCTCTACACAACACCGTCGTATCAACCTCCGGAATCGTCCTGATTGGATCCGGCATTAGAGGGGGAAATCTTTATATCCGTTTCCATCTACCTTACCACCTTACCAAAATACCATCCCCCATGTTAGTTGTCGCTTCTAGACTCTCCAGAGACCAGGTGAGAGGGATCAGATGATGGAAAGAGGTTTTGGGGGGATCGATCGGATCAGCTGTTTGATGGCCAATTAGAAGATTTTTCGTACAGATCTTGCAACGGATGTATTGTGCCTAGTTGTCGAAAGGGTAAGTACTAGGTGGAGGGGAGGGGTTGTATGAGACATACCCTTACCCCTCTACTTGTATGTTTCTCTTGCATCTATATCCGCGGTGTTCTGGGTCTACTTGCCCATGACTGCGATATAATGTGATTCACACCGCTTGTGTGGTCTGTACATTTACAGGACTTTCACGAACATACGTTTCTTAAGGTAAGATTATATGTTTGTTGTATTCGAGTCACAACAACCATCAGCTTATAACTCCTCCTACTAAGCACCCTCTCCAGAGCGAAAGAAAAAACAGTCCGATTTGGAATAATTTGTCATAGCCGATTCCTGCCATCAAAGGGATACTCTAGTTAATTTAAGACATTACAATACTTTCATTGTTATCATGTCGGCCTGCACCGAAACGGCACATACTGAAACAACCGACCGCACGGCTCGGTAACGTGCTGAGATTTGTCTTTCTTGCTTGCTTACTTCTTCTATTTGTCAGGTCATGGCATGCGAATATTATACGGTGAGAAGTTGCACGTCTTTTGATTTTACTCTGCTGTACAAGGAGCATACTGCCATGGATAGATTGTTTTCAGATTGATTTATGGAGAAGTCGAACTGTAAGATGTGAGGAAGGAATGCAGTTCGCCAGATAGTTCTGCTGCGCAAATATCACTTGCGGAACCCCTTCCTTTAGTACTCTTGTCGGCAAGTATATATACGGGCATTCTGTTCAGGATTTCGTGGTCCAGATTGGATTCTCGAACTATGATTCCTTTGGTCGGGCGAGGCGATGCGTGGGGAGAGAGCAGGTGATTGCTTGGGTATTTGTGTTAGTTGCTAATACACGGTGTATTTCGCTGTCCATAGCCCGCACTTTGTACGAGGCCTTCGTAGGCAGAGAAATGGAGTGGGTGATTTAGGTTTACTGTCTGTCAAGGCTGTCGGATGGCTTTCTCGTTGCTTGGGTAAGGGGGCGAAGGATGAGTTCTTCTCTCTTCTGATTTTGCCTCGCTTTATTATGTGTGGACGAGCGGGCGGGGTTGAGATGGGAGATGGGATTGATGGGGTATGTATATATACTGCGTCTCACCGGTGCTGGTGGCAGCGCAGATGAGGTGAACGGCCGGTGGGAGATCGTGGAGGTGGGCTGGATGAATCTCTCGTAAATATTCTAGCAGCAAGGTGGAGTGAGTACAAGATTACAATGTAAGTACATCACCTCATTTTTGAGTTGTTAATGCTTGTATGGCCAGAGATTACCTTATCCCGGCACATACCTATTCCACAGGATCTTCTCCCCCTCGTAAACCAAACAAAGTTCCGATGAAAATAAAGATGGGAAACATTATCAACGAGCGTCACCTATTTAGTCTACACGCATAAATACAGCACCATTACACAATCACTTTGTCAGTTGTATACTTCTTATTTCATCTACCTCGAAGTACATCAACAGTATATAAGGACAAAATGTGAGCCCGTGGTTTGAGCCAATACATGAGAGCGTAGGTATATGAGCAAGTGCTTAATGATAGACTGTGCCACAGAACTTTTCCTTCAAGATTCCAAAAAATTCAAGTCGATAGATTGGTGCAGTCATCTTGCGCCGAAGCTGTAGTAATCGCTGGTAGCGGTTCTCGCGGATCTGGCACAACGTTTGCGAGAGAATTTGTTTCCGGGTAGCTGAGGAGAAGTTTGCCAATGAAGCGAATAGGTGCGAAGAAGATGTATGCGAGGCTGTGTGCTAAAGTACTTTCGTGAATAGGTCCAAAATGCCGAGTTCATAATTAGTGGTGAGTTCTAGTCCGTCATCTCATAATCGCTGGTACTGATTCCAGCGGCTTTTGCTGCATGTTTGCCTGATCGAAGATGTGTTTCCAGGTGATCTGAATTTTCGAAGTTGCGATCGCAAACACCACAATGGAACGGACTCAGCCCCTCCTTTTCTGTAAGAACCATCGTTGCATGTTTGGCTGACGCGAGATGAGTTTTCAGTTGATGAGGACCTGCAAAGATGTGCTTGCAAGGAACGCAATAGAACGGGTCATTTTGTGAAGTTCTAGCAATATGTTCAGCTCCTTTGCAGTGTCTCTTCAAATTCCCCTCCCGACTGAAGTCACGGTTGCAGGGCTGGCAGTGGAACAACTTCTGCTCCAAATCGGTCGTAGCGATTCCTTGGCTACTAGCCACCATTTTTGCGTGCGAGGCAGTTTTAAGATGCATCTCTAACCCCTGCTTCGTGGTGCAACTGCGATCACAGATCTCACAGTGGAAAGGTTTCTCACCGGCGGCTTTGGCGATATGTTTGTTCGACTTAAGATGGTTGGTTAAGAAACACCCGCGCGTGAAGCCACGGCAGCAAACATCACAATAATATGGCATGTCCTCTCCATCAATGCCACCAACTCCCGTTTTCAAACTCTGTGTAACTTTTTCCGCATGGTTTGGCTTAGTCAGGTGTCTTTTGAGGCTCGAGTTGGAGGAAAAGGTTTGATCACATGCGGAACAATAGGGAGACAATTCCTTTCCGCTAAGTTTTGCTGCGTGGTTTTGTCCTTTCAGATGCCTTAAAAGATATGCCTTCATGGTAAAAGCATGATCACAGACCGAACAGTAATGCCTCTTCTCCGCGACAACTAGTTTGTAATGTCGTGTCGTCCTTTCTTTGCCTCTCAGTGCAAGTTCAACAGCCTGGGCTTCCAGTTCCTCTGCTGTAAGATTATGGTCGTCAGAAGTACCTTCCCAAAGTGCATTGTGGCTACAAAGCCCATCGTATTCGAGAGTTTCACGATCCCAGATGCATAAGTCGCCGCCGGAGCCATAACTGTCCTTAGAAACCATAGCCCATAAGGCGAAACCGAATGTTGCTTCAACTGCGACGAGAAACAGTCGTAATGATGGTGCCAGTGTTGCGGAGGGAATAGGGGTGGTACACAAAAGCCCTTTTGAGACGATGATGTATCCTTGCTTGAGAGCGCGTTCCACAAAGGTGGGAAGCTGATCATGATTATCGTATTGTTGTAGACGTCTGCTAACTCCGCGACTCAGACTAGTCCCAGAACCCACGTAAATCTTCGATCGACATCCGCGCTTTTCCAGAACAAGTAGATAGACACCCCACATTCCTTTAGAATATGTAGGCAGACCCCTCAAGTATGATAGAGCGGGTGGTTGAGCAGCTTGGAGAACATCAAAGAGGCCTGGCGCGAATTTCAAGATGGTAGAGGAGGAGATCTGTTGCAAAGCTTCGAAACTTCCGAGCCTTTGTGAGAAGACTGGATGCTGACTTGACGCAGATATCGTGGTAAGACAAGTCCAAACGAGAGCAAGCATGAACAGGATAACCGTCTCGCTGGACCGAGCCATTGTGTGTGATCTCAACTGCTTTAATCCTTGAGCAAATCGCTACTACCGATTAGCAGTGCAGGAATATTAAGAAGAGAACCCTCTTACCCAAAGAATGCCTTCGGAACAGATGACAACTATACCACGAGATACTTTGGAACGAAATCGCTACTACCGATTAGCAGTGCAGGAATGTCAAGAAGAGATTCTCTTAACAAAAGAATGCCTTCGGATGAGATCACAAACTATACCAGGAAGTACTTTGGGGCGAAATCGCTACTAGCGATTGTGACAGAATATCCTCGACAGGTCGACTGTATTATCGCGCCAGGCAAGTACTTTGCTGGGAATTGTTGAATGTAGATTGATTTGCCTGGATGTCGCTCGTCCCTCTCTTGATGGACAGTGATTAAATGATGATGAGTATGAGAAGAAAAGTAAAAGAAGGGTCGAGAGGAACGTCTTGAGGCTGCTTCTCCCGGACGTACTTTGCTGGGAATTGTGGTATGTAGATTGAATCGCCTTGGAGCTGCTTCTCGCTCTCTTGAAGGACAGAAACTGAATGATGAAGAATGTGAGAAAGAAAGGAAAAGGTTGAGAGAAATGATTTGAATGAAGCTTGGTACTTCCACCAATCGACAGATGAGGAAAGTACGAATACATTCTGTTGAGGGAAAGGGCATGTCCGTATCCACCCTGATTTTCTTCTACTCAACAACTGCACCAGTTCCTTCCCTATTTTCAAAACTCTGGCATAGTTATCATGGTGTGCTCGGGTGGGTTATTTGAGTCTTTGAAGTGGATGATGCAAGAGATAGAGACCTTCCCTAGCTTCAGTCGACGACGAATCGATTGCGCATACCAAAATCCATACCCTGATCGGTGTCGTAGAAAAGTAATTCATGGACTGATGTGTATCTCTATGACTCCTTTTTGCAAACTGACCTCCATTACACCATCGGAAATTAGGGGCAACTTGTACACCTTCATGCGTAGACTGGGACATCGATACTTGTTTATTCCCTATAGACTTCGAATGGCTCTTTGATTAATGGCTCGGATATAGGTATCATGGTGAGAATTCTCATACTCATGAACCGGATTGTTTTTGATCTGTAATTGAAGAATTCATGTCCTTTGACGTCTCCATGTCTTGAGGGGCTGAGTTTGTCAATGATGGCTGCCAATGCCTGCCATATCGAGCTGCATAGAGTACTGTACGACGGAAACCTCGAGAAGCCAAGTTTGTATATCTTCATCTGCTTTTGAGGATAGTCTTGCAGCTTGCCTCATCTGGCTTCGTATCTCAGTTATATCGATAATGTCATGATCTTTGAGACGCAGAGATAATTCATCTATGTACTCCGAGACATATATCAAAGAAGCTCTAACTGGGGATGGTCTTAGTCCAATCTGACGAGATTCACTAGCAGTTTTCCCGTAGGAGGCATCCACGGACAAAGCATATAAATGATATAATCGCTAGCCACTGGAATGTCACATCTGCTGCGGATGAAAACAATTTCCCCGATCAATCCGGAGAGAAATGGCAGAATTTGAGTCGATCTCATCTCTGGTGCTCCTGTGATGCGATCAGCATGGTTTGATGAGCATTTCAGGACTTTGTACAGGACACATACCTCTACTGACAATTAGTGCGGACTGTTTGTTGTAGGTTAAAGGGTTCGTAGTAGTTAATGGCACGACGTTGGCACTTCGGTGAACACACAAGCGGATGGAACTTCTTTCACAGGTACACAGCTGTCGACCCAAATCAGGGGTTTGTCATAGTGGTACGGCGAGAGGACTGAAAGCATGGATGTTGTGTCAGAGTAGATTTTCTCACCTAGTGCAGAAACAACAGGCCGATGACAATACCCCCAAAGACATTTGGACAACGAAAATAGTATTACATCTTGAAGTCATTGAGATATTCGTTTGACCATAATAATCCGGTACGACTTATTGTCCCAAATCGGCTTGTTTTTTCTGGCTTCGAGAGCCTAGCTTAGCTACTCATGCACCTTTACAATTTCCAAGTCGATACGCCACACATAGCACAGCCACATTGCCAAGCTTGGAAAATTAGTAAACATACATCTGTCTCAACCACATTTCTATCACCGTCTTTGAGTTGTTACTCCAACTCTCAACGTTTATGAAATATCCTCACGTGGAACTTGTCGCGTCTTCCACCTCCTAGCCACAAGCACCACCTCGAATATCAAATGCAAATTAAAGCATACTAGAGTAGGTCTCCACCTCTTGTGGCACTAACGGTTCGGGACCGAGAGCTAGCGTACCCCTCGCGCAATCTTCTTTTCCATGATTTCTGACTCTTGCATCCCCGCATCTCCGCAGCCGAGGGACTGATTTCTGGGGAGCGCATTGATGTCGTGGTTACACTGTGGGAAAGAGATGTGAATACCAGATGGTTCACTCTTGCTCAAGACGGGCTCGCGCTCTCTGGCAAGTTCTACACGCAGCGAGTCTCAACATACTTGTCCTTGCGTAGTATCTCTTGTATGTATACCACAAAGCCGACCGGCGGTGATCGGATAAAAGCATCCATTCCGCGCTGGGAATCGTACCAGCGGTATCAAGGTAAGTTGCGCTTTGAAACATTTACATCTTATCCTATTCCGTCTTCTTCGTAGATACCCTAATCCCCTGTGCGTGCTGGCAAACGCTGATATTCCAAGGCTATGGTGATTCGGCACCGATTACATATTATTCCCTCTCCAGCCCCGGCACTTTTCGGCATTGTAATGATGTACAGGAGATGACATCGAAAATGGAATTGCATGGATATTTTCGGATGAACTTCTTATGGAAGATCTTCCTGCCCAATTAGGTGCGTTCGCCTGTTTCCCGTTAATTGGAGCTTAAACAAGAAGCTTCTCAATTCCAAGCCCCACGCGGGAGTGTGGCACCCTGTCAATTCGCGGAGCGTACGCGGTCGCTTCCTGTGGGACTGCTGTTATGCTAGGATACATCTAGTGCGGTCGGCGTTATGCTGCATAAAAGTCAATCTCTATCGGTCAGGTCCTTAGGACCATGGCAAATGTACTGGCGTCGTCACCCACACTTCTGTGAGCGTATCATTCCCTTTTCTGGGAAATCAGGTACTGGCAACCCATCTACAACATTACGTTATGCACCTACAATATGTTCTAGCCAGTCGTCCATGGTCCAGGTCGATTAGGGGGGAAAATATCATGATGAAGATATAAGACTCACTTGTCCCGCCGAATTTTCGATCACCAGCTTTACATTCATTACCATCATACATTCAATAGCTTCATTAATTTGTTCGGACGTCACGATGAGAAGTAATGCCCTATTCCTTGTTAGCGGGGCTACCACCGCTACAGCCGCAAGCCTTGCCAGTGTCTGCTCAACCTCTCATATTAGCTCAGCATTATCCGCCATCGAAAACATCAATGGGATCACTCTCAACGCAAATTCTGTCACTGCCAATGCAGTTTACAACGAAACCCACACCGGCGAAACATTCTTTCCCGATGATACAATCAATTATTGTAATGTGACTTTCTCATATACTCACAACGGCTTGAACGATACCGTCCTCCTCGGGTATTACATGCCAGCGCCGTCTGACTACAAGAACCGGTTTCTCGCTACCGGTGGGGGTGGATTTGCAATCAACTCTGGTGCGATGTCAGGCCCAGGGGGTGTCATGTACGGCGCTGCTGCTGGGTACACTGATGGTGGATTTGGCGGGTTCTCTGTCAATCTGGATGCTGTCAATCTCCTTGGAAATGGGACAGTCAATTGGCCAGCCATCTATATGTTTGGCTATCAAGGAATAAAAGAAATGACCATGATCGGCAAGCAATTTACCCAGCAATTCTACGGTAGTACCAACGGCACAAAGCTCTACACATACTATCAAGGTTGCTCAGAGGGTGGTCGTGAAGGCTGGTCTCAGGCACAAAGAGCGGGAGAGGAATATGACGGTATCATTACTGGGGCACCTGCGCTGCGCTACGGTCAGCAACAAGTTAACCATCTTTTCCCAGACGTGGTTGAGCAGACTCTCAACTACTACCCCCCGCCTTGCGAACTCGCAAAGATTGTCAACGAAACCATTGCTGCCTGTGATCCTCTGGATGGAAAGACCGACGGCGTTATTTCCAGATCAGACCTCTGTCAATTGCAATTCAACATGAGCTCACTCGTTGGAACACCATATGCGTGCGCTGCCACAACGGGCCGTGGTGGCTTCGGGAAGAGACAAATGCCAGGTGGTTCTTCGGAACCGGCTCAAAATGGCACTATCTCTGAAGATGGTGTTAGGGTTGCACAAACTATTGTTGACGGGCTTCATGATTCTGAAGGACGTCGTGCTTACATCTCCTACCAAATTGGAGCTGCGTTCGACGATGCTAGTACACAGTACAATGCTGACACTGGCAAATGGGAACTGGTAAGAAATGCAGGGTTTTATAATTCTTACGTACAGTGTTAATCATAACTTTTAGGAACTTAATTCATTTGGTGGCGAGTGGGTCGCTCGATTCCTCCAGCTTCTTGAAGTCGATAGCCTCTCGACCCTCGATAATGTTACATATGACACCCTTAAGGGGTGGATGATCCAAGGAATGGAGATGTACACTGACTCTCTCCAAACTACTCTAGCCGACCTAACCCCTATTCACTCAAATGGCGGAAAAATTCTTCACTTCCACGGTGAACAAGATGCCTCTATCCCCACAGGTTCTTCTGTTCACTGGTATGAATCCGTCCGCTCTGTCATGTACTCCAACCAAACCTATAACGAATCCGTTTCCTCGCTCAACGACTGGTACCGCTTTTACATAGTACCTGGAGCCGCTCACTGTGCCATCAACACCCTCCAACCCAATGGACCCTTCCCACAAACCAATCTAGCAGTTATGATTGATTGGGTTGAGAACAATATAACCCCCACCACATTGAATGCAACAGTTCTGAGTGGCGATTATAAAGGTGCTAATGGGCAAATTTGCGCTTGGCCTTTGCGGCCGATGTGGAAGAATAACTCGACTATGGATTGTGTTTATGATCAGGAAGGTATCAATACCTTCATGTATGATTTTAATGCTTACAAGTTGCCATTGTACTAAGTTTGGTTGGACATTGGGATGGCTATGGTTTGATGAGGAGGAAGCACGGTTCAGATGTTTTGACGATGTATATAGGAGTTGATTAATGTAACAGTACGACTGCCGTACGGCATGGTTGACCAGTCTCTTCGCCGAAGTGTTTAAACTCGTACGCTGGCTGCTTGCGTAGAATTTCGATCCTTGAATTTTGCCCACTGCTCCTTAAATCCAGCACCCCTCACCCAGTGACCTCCGTAATACGCCTCTTCTGTCGAGTTCATGGCGATATGTGCCGCCTGCAGAAACAGATGTGTAGGCATAGGAAAGCCGGGCTGGCTCTCATACTTCTTGGAGACTTGTTCGCCGTGGGTTAGCGAACGAATGACTCTGGTCACATGAAAGTCGTCCAGAAACGCATTTACACGCCTCAACAACCCTTCCCAGTCATTTTCTGACTTCTTGGGCTGGTAGTTGATTACCTCGTTGATGTCAAGATGAGGGCTGCCACGAGCTGCGTACGAGATAATATCGAAACGGCATTTCATTTCCAGCAGGTGGGCCTTATCCTCATTACTCAGC
Organism: Rutstroemia sp. NJR-2017a BVV2; assembly: GCA_002946415.1. Taxonomy (NCBI): domain Eukaryota; kingdom Fungi; phylum Ascomycota; class Leotiomycetes; order Helotiales; family Rutstroemiaceae; genus Rutstroemia; species Rutstroemia sp. NJR-2017a BVV2. Next base: position 8,819 of record NJPS01000002.1, on the reverse strand, counting down.
CAGTCCTTCTTTAGAAATGCAGAGAAAAATATGAAGCAGTTCACGTTGTGGATAAAAAAGAAGTCGAGCTTGTGCTCTTTCGAGGGTAACTGCGCGGCGGCGGTAAAATAAGCACAAACGTTAATCATCTCAGCAGTCTTCTCTTCCAATTGGACGGGTGAGACGCGATACTGCGCTGCGATACACCACGGCTCCTCAGGAGCGTTCGCCAGAGGATCGTCGATGATGTGGCTGCCGTTACCCCAGCATGCCGCATTTCCAATTTTGTCGTCCTGCTCGATCTCCCGGATCAGATCCACCAGCAATCGATCAGTTGACATGTTCAAGGTATTGCTCTTTTCATACCGTGCTATGGCGTCGAAGACATGAGAAATTTCAGGCTTGTGAATAGCTCCTTGAGCTAGTCCTTCAGCAATGATGGCCGGCTGGTTGAATTCGACGTCGAAGCCGAAATGAATAATTGGGTGTAGAAAGCCTATTTTTAAAAAGTCGAATCAGCATAATGCCATTCGGCCCAGGAATTGCATGGGAGTGCTCACTTGCGAACATACGAGCGAGGTGAAGCTCGGCATTTTGTGTTCGGGAAAATAGCGTGTCGTGAACGACAGGACCAACACCGCGCTTGCCAATCTGCCGTTTAAAGAACGTGAGATAGTTGTGATAGTGGTTTTCTTGGGAAAAGCCGCTTCTGAAGAATTCCGGGTCGTTCATGTTCACTACAACTTGCTCGTCAGCTGGAAATTGCGGTCTTTGCAGCTTTTGTTCTTGGAAGTAGGCTCGTTCCATTTGGGCTGGCCGGGCCGCAAGGGCCGTTTGACTAAGTAAATAATGGGTGATATGGTTGTGGAGGCCACGTTCGTTGAAGAAGACGTGGTGATTGTCATGGTTCATTTGCAGTAGCCGGTTGGCGGTTTCGAACGACTCAGGAGGAATGTGGGAGACGTGGTAGACGCCTGCGTTGCTGGGTGACAGCTTGACGCAAAGCCCAGAGGCCATTTCTGCAATATCGCGACAAGAATATCCCGAGAGACATTTCAATGAATGAAGAGAAGGGGTCGAAGATACAAATGGTGTGCGAAATTTACGGGATGCTGGAGAGATATGGAAATGCTTGGTGAAGGCGGTTGATGGGAAAATATTTATTATCAAGGTCGAGAAATCTCCAGCTCATCACTAACTTTCTTAATTCCGGGGCAAGTCACATTGGCGAATCTGGTATTTTGACTTGGAAAGTCTTAGATGGTTGTTTGCCTGGCGACGATAGGATGGTGACCTAACAAGAAGCTTAGCACATTGTCATGACTGCTCTACCGGGGGTAGATACTCGGCTCAGCCCCTTCATTTTCCCTCCACATATCGGAACGGGAAGTTCCATCCCCCTAATCCGTAGTGGTATTCGCCAGAGATAACCCTACTGCACCCTTGACATGCAGGAGCTCGAGCCGGCAGAGTCGGGGATATATCGGGACAGGGCACAAAATACGAATAGTGCTGCCGACGTTTTGTGAAGTTCCCGGTACAATTAGATGAATGAAGATTAAGATGCTTTCTTCGGCAGTGAATGCACCATGCTGGGCCCAGGAGGTGTGGAGCAAGGTTCAGGAGATCTTGACGACGCGGGGCAAGCACCCGTGCATTCATTGGGAACTAACCGACGATATAGCATCCAGGTCATCCATCATCGTAGCATATATGAAGCATCTTGACGCCAGAGTAAAGAACATCTTTCTCCTTATTTTACTCATTCAACCTTCCCATAGCTAAATTGCATCACAAAATCACAAGCAAAGGAAATAGCTTGACCGCGGCAGTGCAGCACAGCACAACATGACCTCGGTTCAAGTAATCGAGGATGTCGAAGGCAAGAATTCCTGGTCCATCAAGTCATTCTACTGGAGAAAGGCACTCGATCCCAAGAAAGACAAGCACAGAGGCCTCCCAGTGAAGCCTAATGTCCAGGAGACTGCAGTTGATATGGACATTAGGTCCTACCTCCAACTCCGCATTTCTGAGTCGCACTCTAGCGGCGCTTCAATGTGTTGCCGATAGACAAGGTCTACTTTCATCGAGGCCGAACCTTGTAGCGAATCGTGTCCCGTCCTACATTTCTCGGCCTCCGTCACCCTCGGGCGGTTCAAACAAACGCCTGACAGTTGGCCCAACAGTTTCCAGATCGAAGGCTGCTGTTCATCACCTACCCAGCTATGACTTGTTGATGCACCTGATTGATGTTTTCTTTTCCTATACGGGTCAACTGTTCCCATACGTGTACAAGCCGTGGGTGCTTGCCTTGGTGGAACGTACCCGTAACGGCGATCGTCCTAAGCTGCAGAAATCGCAGCTTTGTCTTTTGAAGATTATCCTGGTATTATCTTGGGTTTTTGGAACTACTGAGATATCGATCGAAGAGAGACTTAAAGCAGGGGATGTTTACCTTGAGAAAGTAGTATTTTTATTATCTGACGTCACGCTGATGGTCCCAGATCTTGAAACTTGTAGGCGGGGAGCTCCTCTGATCTTGATCTTTAATGATCACTGACTCTCTTCGCAGTGCAAGCTTTCGTATTAACAGTTCAGTATTTCCAGGAGACACAGAGATCGACACAAACTTGGTCTATGCTAACAGTAGCCATGAATGTTGGATTGCAATTGGTGTAAATCGCTTCAATGCGAGACTTAAGCAGTAGAGTCTTCTTGAGACTGAGATTTTTAATCGCACATGGTGGGCATGCTTTTTGATGGATAGGTACGTGGCGAAGGTCGCCAAGCGATCAATTGCCTTGCTTTCAACTGACTACCTCAAAGTATGTGCAGCCAAAACTATGGGCGGCCGGCACTCATATCAAAGCATTATATGCCTTTGCCACTACCTCACGATATTATGCTCGAACGATTAGAGCAGGAACCGGAGCATCAGTTACGAGGCAGGAGTGATGATATATACCAAAGTTTCCATCCTTCGGAGGTCAATACCACCTCCAGCTCATACGCGACGCTGTTTCAACACACTTCGTATGATAAAATCCGACCGAACATTCAATTCATTTCGCTAACATTGTTTTCAGGTCGTTGAATTTGATTACGGTCGATGCAATTCAAAATATTTATCAACAGAGTTATTATGAGACTAATATCACTGATCCAGAATTACTTCGAGAAACTTTGAAAGCCGAGACAATACTTTCAAAGTGGTGAAGTTCTCTCCCTCCTACGGTCGTCGTAATTAGTCATGAGCACACACTCGGAAACTTCGATTTGGCATGTGCTGATCGACAAGACATCATTCTAAGCCTCCGCTACTTAAACGTGCGAGCACTAATACACAGAGGGGTTCTTTCTCGCCTGCTTGACCAGCATATTTTTTCAAGCTCCGGAAGATCTCGCTCACTGCTCGATGATCTTGGTTGGAGCAGTTTTGACCTTTGTGTGAAATCTGCTATCAGCACCATCCGCATTATTGTCGCTGTTGGGTGTCAGGAATTTCTGTTACCAGTCTGGTGAGTCTCAATCTAATACGGTAAGAGCTCCTGCCCCCGCGAGTTGTGATTAATCCTTGCTGATCGATGACCAGCTTTCAATTCGGCTCTGATCATCTTCGCCACGATTGCTCTTTTGCATTCTGAGAAGCGAAAACACAGAATTTACACTATTCATGACTTGAGTAGCATATTAAACTTAGTGGATCAGAGGGCTCCAAAGTATTGGCAATGGCACACATGTTGTCGTGCGATGCCGGAAGATTATAAGCAAACTTACGCGGATCATATCCTCGTTGACATTAGATAACAATCAAGACGGGCGAAATGATGTCTTGGAGCCCGGCATGCAGTCGGATTCTTATCAACAGGTTTACAGGAGAAGTGGAGGTATTATTCCAAATGTTCACCCGGCTGTATTTGGTCCGGACGATGCGCAGTTCTTTGCAGGCATTGATTCCCTGATCGATCAATCCTGGTTTAACAACCAACAATTCTTGTAAATTTTAATTCAATCTCAATAGGCTGGCAGTTAAAGGCGAGAAGACGAATGTATAAAACGTAACATGAATCTGTTGCGTTCTGGCCCCAGTATCGGGCGTCAGCGTACCTAAACCAAGGCTGACTTCTTGCATGTAAGCCGCACCCAGACTTCTTCTTTATGTATATTACAGCAAAAAATAGACGTGATTTTCCCGATTCGGTGTGCTACCTTATCTCGCGTGCTCCAGACGACTTGCCTGTTGCTAATGTTACTGGTTGGTCACGATAGTCAACAAATTTCTTTCGTCTACCTAGATATTTGCTTGGTGAAATTTAACCCAAGATACTGGATCTTGCAACCCATGTAAAACAGTAGAACAACTCATTTGAGCAAGTCAATTGAAGTTTATCGAATAGTTTACAACGTGCAAATGAAACACCGTGACTTCTGATTCCCTCGAATCCAATTCTGGGCTGTTGATACTGGATTGTAAGTATATGAGATAGCCAGGAAATATCTCTAAGCCTCCTTTGATTCTATAACTTTAGAGCGTGAATATGGTTATCTTAAATTGTATCACAACGTGGGAGTGGAAGGCTACAATCTTGCTAATCTGCTTCCCTGCAGCCCCTATAAATTTAGCGAATAGACCGAAGAGCCCGAAGGCCATTGGGCATAAGATATATTTATAGAGATGAATTATGTGTACTTACTGCATGACTATCTCCATATGAGGCGATGAGTTACACGGCAGCGGCCTGGCCAGGGAAGTTTTGCGGGGAAGTGAAGATTGAGGTCATTTTCATCCGGGCGCGAGGGAAGTTTTGCTAGAATCTCCGTATGCAGCAGCAGATTATGCTCAAATGGCATGGGATAGAACAAGAATTAATTTAGTATATAGTTTTGATGAAGTATGAACTGCATCGACTCTCTCTCATTATCCCCTCTCGCGCTGGTAATTAGCTTATCACCAATAGCACGTCACGGGTCACGCATAATATCGTTATGTGGCCAAAAATCTCTTCAACCCAAGCCCAAGCCAGATCTATCGCGCCACCACAACCGCTAGCCTAGCCAGACACTGTGTCACAAGACGTCAGAACATTCATGGAACGTCATTTTGTCCTACTTGACGGAAATGGAGAAGAAGGAGCCAGACAGTGGAGCGAAAACTTTTCGTCAAACGGCAAATTCGTAGCATTTTCGGAAAAGTCACCCGAGGGCACGAAGGTAAGCAGACATAACATCCATCTGATAGATTCATTTCATCTGATTCCCTCTCACACAGAGATACGAGCTCACCTTTCACCATTTTGGGCCGCGTGGCCCGGCTTATGGCACGAAGCAATCAAGGCTTACTCCTACGACCAACGCGAGATCGTTGTTAATTGCAAATATCAAATGCCGCTGCTGAATGGAGAGCATCTTGTTGACTATAGCATCGCGACTTTTGTTTTAGGTGAGGAAAAAGGTAGATTGGTGATCGATAAATGCACTCTTTACTTGGTGAGTTCATGACAAAGGTCGTCCCGTCTCGGGCAATCAACTTCTGACATTCTGGTTTAGGACAGTGCTGGTTTGTTGAATGCAGCAAAGCTTGTGGCGGAGAGTAGAAAGGGAAAGCAGTTGTAGTATATTTTCAGTGGAGTATGGAAGTTAGGGATTAGGAATTTCGTTGAATGTATATTTCAGAAAATAAGTTCTAGTTCGCAATCTTTGTAACTCCCAAGATTCTTGCTCACATAGAGCACATTATTTCGACTGAGCGTATGAGGTTTGTAAATGATTTCAAGACTACTATATAGGTTCATCAAATAGTTGAACTACTTTCTTAATCCGGCATTTGTAGTGTATTCCATCGAGAATTTTCAGTATTTTCAGTACATCCTCACTACAACCTGGCTTGGGTACTACACACGTATATACATGATATATTTTTTCTATTTATGTACACGGGTATTATAACCTCAATATTAGCTACTATATCACGGATTGTTCACTAGGTTCCTTATTAATCTCCAAATGGTTACAGTGTAGATGTAACTCCTAGCGCCTTTGTAACATTTAAAGGCAGTATTCGAGCAACATCTGTTGGATTTTCAGAACCACGAAGAAAAAACGGCTAAGTGGAATTACTTACGCTGGTCTGGTCGAATCAGAACTATCGCGCCTTCCTCTGCTTCTATACCAAAATTTTTATATGCATACCCATGGCCGTGGTTATAACTGGCATCATCGATATACACTTGGTGAAGATCTAGACCCAAATCAGCAAATCGAGAATCGCGGTAATAATCCAAATCTGTCCAACTGTCCAACTGTCCAACTAACCTCTTATACCCCAGCTGCCTCTGACCGGTGTGAATAAATATGGGATCTGTGGCCAGTCGATCTCAGCTCTAGATCCACTAATCACTAGGACTGGCTGCGCTTCGTTATTTGAGCCTGGAACGTACGAGGAGACGTTTAGTGCGACCGGATCGGATGACAGGTACTGCGCCAGCTAAACACCAAATCAGCTGAGTTCGTTTCCCGCTTCGTGGTGGATTGAGACTTCACTTTTTGTAGTCTAATCGCCATTCTTGGTTTGCCAATATTTCCGCAAAAAACCACAAGTCTCCACTTACCGTCAGCTTTCAGAGCCTGGTGAAATTGTACTGGTTTGGCGTCGCAGAATCGTACGACCTGGGCACTGGGACATCTTGCTCCGATCTCTAGACCTATTGCGAGCTCTTGCTGACTTCCTGATGTTTCCGTGATACAGGACTGAGCATATGTCGCCGTTACACCTGCGGTATACCTTGCTGCTTTAATAAATTGTGAGCGAAATTCTTCTTGAGCCCCTGGCTCGTCTCTCTTCGAGAAGAGAGAACTAAAATATCGATCAAAGTCGATCAAATCTTGGGCAGTCTTTTGCCGCTCTAGTACGTACGTCCGGAGTATATTTGTAGAGGCAAGCCCCGACAAGACCTCGCCTAGCTTCCATCCAAGATTAAAACCATCCTGAAAGCTTACATTCATACCTTGACCTGCCTTGGGAGAGTGAGTGTGACATGCATCGCCAGCCAAGAAAACTCGATAATCCTGGTGGAAAGAACTGGCCACTCGCTGCCCAATCGTGTAGGCCGACCACCATACGGTGTGCTTGACTTCCATCCTGAAAGGAGCAAAGACATCTCGGACCAGGTCCTGCAGATTTGCCAACGTCACATCTTTGGCGACGCTACCACGAGGAAGCTCAATGTAGAGACGATTCATTGCACCGCCTTCTCGTGGAATGTTGAGGACGTTACCAGCAGATGTCCGGATAGTCGCTTTTTTCCGGATGTCGGGAAAATCTGTGTCAGGAATCACATCCATGACTCCCCATACTACATCGCTACTATCACCTAACATTTTAAATCCCAAAGACCTACGAACGCTACTATGCGCGCCGTCTGAGCCCTAGTAAAACGATTGTCAGTAATGAAAATATCTGATTGACAGAGTTGGACGAACGATGACGTATTTCGCCCTATAATTTTGCTCTTTTCCATCTCTCTGGACAACCACTCCTACGCAGTAAGGATCGTCGGACTTCGGCTCGGAGCAGGTGATTTTCTGCACATTAACACCATACTCGATGATGTTGTCCCCTCCGATTTTCTCAATCAAAAGCTGATTGATCCGTGCTTGATTTAGAATCAAGTGCGGTTGATGGCTCAGACCATATGGCGTGTCCGCAGCTGTGCCCGTACGTTCAAGCTGGGCAGTAGCGCTATCTCCCGCCCAAAAAGCAACTTCATTGACCCAATGTCCTTCTTTGAGAAGAGTATCAGCAAGATCAAAGCTTTCACAGATCTCGACCATACGACACTGCACTCCGTCCGCTTGTCCCATCTCCAGCGGACCTGACCTCTTTTCAAGGATCTTAAATTTGACCTCGGGATACTGGGAGAGCCAGACTCCAGCTGCAAGGCCGGCAGAGCCCGATCCAATGATGATGACGTCATAATCCGTTTCCATTCTGGAGCTTCGAGTTGTGTAAGGAGTGGGAATGCAAAGTAAGGGAGCAAGTTTGATCTTTCGGGTCGCAGTAGTATGCTGCAACCTCGTCTCTTCTCTATTGTCTCTTCTCTATTGTCTCTTCTCTATCGTCTCTTCTCTACCTATAACTTATCGTACACCTAAAGGCCAATTACTTTGTGGGGATGGGCGGAAGACCGGCTCGTATCCGGAATGTTCGTCACAGCACCTCACATATTTCCCGTGCGATTCAAGCCTCGGTCTTCAAAGCACGCTGCTGTTATTGAAAAGGAATTTGAGTAGGTGGGACCTTTCTTGCAAGCATCCAAGATCTAGAAAAGGAGCAATTTGATAGCGAACTGGGGAACCTCATCGCCGTGTAATCTATGTTCAACTCCTGTGATAATAGTACAAGTGAGTTTCGGCCGCGACGGCCGGAAGCTAGTGGCCACACGTGATTATCACATGAGATCTTTACGTATATAACCGCTTAAGACTTTTGAGTCCTTTCCCTCTTTAACTATAAATTCCAAGTCTTTTACTGATTCTGGTTCATTCTGCTCGTCATAATATCACCACAGTTACTACAACACAATGAACCCCACTCTCCACCAGGTTCAAACTAAAGTCACCCAGCACGCTCTGCAGGCATCCATAGGCTGCGCAAACGGAGCTCCGTGGTACTACCACTTAGGTTCAAGGGGATCCGCGGATTAATCCGGACCGGAGCGGATTTTGGCGATTTCTAAGTGGTACTACTGCGGATAATCCGCGGATATCCGCAGTAGCTCCTGAAATCCGGCGGATTGTTAGAAATCCGGCGGGTATCCGTGAATCCGTGGATAGTTGACGGA